>CAOLHI010001556.1:0-363792 GCA_948474755.1 Ctenosaura bakeri | reverse complement strand
GCACAGACTACTGAGGGATTGAGGGATAATAGGAGGTTGAGGGATAATAGGAGGTGCAGTCCAAAAACATTTGGATGACTGCATGCTCCCTGTCCATCATTCAAATTCCCTTCTTCCTACAGCTGAGTTTAAACACTGGAACTGACAAAATGGGCCTAAGTAGAAGAAAAATATTTGGAGATAATGGCTCGTGGGAAAATAAAATGCATTGTAATCTTCCTCTCTCTCTGTTTGTATATATGTGTCTGTATTCCCTCCTTCACTTTTACAAAATGGTCGAGCCTGAAATCTGGCTCAGAAGATCTGCACTAGAGTGGAGGAGAAGTGGCTTTTTCATATCTCAAAATATTTCCACTGAATCCTCCTCTTTTTACATTTTTTTTCTTGTTGGACATAGAGTTGCTGGGGATGGAGGGAAGGTGATTGTCACTGGGTATAATGATGAGGAGAAACAGTAAAAAAACCCATCTCTGTATGTGGATCTTTTGAAACAGGCTGAAGTGTCTTCTGCTGCATGGTGTTTAGTAGGAACAAGCAGACAAAATTGTGGAGGGAGATTAAGGGCAGCTGGGTGTTTACTAGGGATGGGCCAACTGAATCCTCGAATCCTGTACAAGGATTCAAGATTTGGGAATCAGAATCCTGTTGCCAAAATGGCAGATGGAATCTTTTGAATCCACCAACCAAGTTCGTTTATTGCTTTTCAAAATTGGTGCCTCTAGGGAACACCAAAAGCCTGATTGGCCGGCGGGCCTCCTGGGTGAGCGAAAATTGTGACATAAAGCTGTGCATGCCGGAAGCTGCCTGTGCTCGCTTGAGCTGTGTGCTTGCCCACCCACCTGCCCACTCAGGCTGCGTACTCACCCACCCACTCGGGCTGCGTGCTCCTCTGCCTGCTCAGGCTGTGTGCTCGCCTGCCTGCGCCTGCTCGTGCTGTCTGTCTGTGCCCGTGGCTGCCTCCATCTGCAAGGTAATAATTATTCTTCTCTGTTCTTTTCGCTAGAGACTGGAGGGTAGGGATTGGAACTGGAGTAGAGACTTGACTTGAAAGTCCCTTGCAGGACTTGAGACTGGACTTCAGGGTGCACAACTGAGACTGGATTAGAGGCTGCTGGGTTTTTTTTTTATAGTGCCTTCCTTGTTGTAGAACTTGAGACTTGACTGGAAGGTACAGTCTTCTTGAGACTTCAAGGACAGCTGAAAGATTCCTTTGCATAGTTCCCTTCCAAAGCTCTTTCATAAACAATTCTGGGGTTTGTAGTTTTATAAGGTGTCACAGCCTTCTCTGCCAAAGTGTGCTGGTGCATCATCAAACTACAAACCCCAGGATGCCATAAGGAGCTATGCAAAGACCTGGCTTATCTCTGTACTGTAGTATGTAGCCCTGTTTACACAGGCAGGAAAATGTGGGATTAATGATCCATGTTTTCCTGCCTATGTAGAAAGGGCCTTCGTGTCATTTTCAATCTGCGGAGATCCTGAGGCAAAACTATGACAATTGTCTGGGCCAGATTTCTTCAGAGGGAGGTTTGCCTTTGCCTGGACTTTTGTGAAGTCTGAGAGAGTGTGTCTTGCCCAAGATTATCCTTCTTTCTGTTGCTTTTTAAACCCCCTTTTTTAAAAAAAGAATTCGAAAGATTTGAGATTTGTGAGATTCATGGATTCCCAGAACCTTCCGGGGATTCGGATTCAGAAAATTCTGGATTCATCCCATCCCTAGTGTTTATGTAATGTGCTGGATGCAGATATCTACATTGCCACTTTTTTTAAAGAAAAAAACAACAAGGTTTATTCTATAGATACTTAGCTTTTTCTTTTAGGACTAATTAACATAATGGTTTTAATTACTATGTAATGTTTCATTTCAGCTAATGGAACAATTGCTCACCTCATCAATGAGTAGGCATGTGTGGCAATATTTCTGTAATATATCAATACATAATCTACTAGAAGATTAAAATCAATACCTGGGTGCATGTGTGTATTGATAACATCGTGGGCTAGTGCAATAACAGAGCAGTCTGTGTTAATATTGGGCGGGGATTGAAGATATGCCGATGCAGATAAATTGGCAGAACAACTGCCATATAAAACATGTGCTTCAGTGGGGAAGGAATTGAGGAAAATTAGATGCAGCTAGAAATCTAGAAAATGGCAGACATCTCAACTCAGTATCCCTGAAAACACTGCTAGATCCCACCAGTTGGGGCTGTACTGTCAAAAACATTTGCATACCACTTTTGTATAGATGCAGCTAGTAAACTGACAACAATAAGGGCATCAAGTACATTCCATACAGCATACATAAAACACATAGGGTATTACCACATCAGTGGTGAGATTGGAGCCAGTGGTCATGGCTCTGAAACTGTAGGGGTTTTTGATAAACTGAAACTATGACATCATCTTCCACCCCTGCAGACCTCCATGCACTCTGCAAACTCCACAGTAGTTGTGTGTGTGTGTGTGTGTGTGTGAGCAGTGTATTGTTATGAGCTGTCCATGTTATCATCCAAAGTATTTTGAGGTAGCTTGGGCTTGAGTTGGGGATGGCTTTTGTTAAAAACTCTCTCCCCTTGAAGTTCTTTAAAGGGAGATATTGTATGTTTCAGTTGTGGCTGATGTAAAGTTGTGTCATTGATTATCTGGCTGAATATAGGATACTGTGTGAGCTTTTCCTTTGTGCCACCCACATGGTGCACACAATTCAATCCTATCTCAGTTCTTCTGATGTCGTATCTTTAGTGGTGGAAGGCTGAATGCTTTTGTGGGGATGGAATACTCTGCTCCCTTATCTGCTGGTGCCTTTGGTATTGTTGTTGTGTTTGTAATCATGTCTCTAATCTGCCATTGGCAAGAAAGAGCATCCATTGTATCCTGCACCTCTGCGGTCAGTGGGTCTTCATGTATAGTGTGCACTCAGTCAGAGCTTGGAGGTATCGTTGTTGGCGCCAAATAAGTTTTGAGTTATGGTGAGCTTACGATCCCCAGTCTTCCGTTACCCTGCTCAAGTTTGACAGACTCAAGGCTCTGGCTTACTTCATTGACTCAATCCACCTTTAGTGCAGTCTCCTTCTGTTCCTGCTCTTCCACTTTACCATGCATTATTGTCTTTTCCAAAGAGTCACATCATCTCATTTTGCATTTTGCCTCAACTTGTTCATCTTCACTTGAAGGCATCTTATAAGATAGTAGTCCTAAACCTTTTTCTTTACCATGGACCCCTTTTAAATATCTATTGTTTCCACAGTCCACCAAGACTTAATTCAAGATTTAAAATCCTAAATTGCAACAAATATTATTTTAAAGTTGTTCACAAGGGTCTTCAAATATGGGCAGAATGGAGAAATAAGTAAATGCACACACTCCCGTTGTAATTTTTTTATTGGAATGATTCAGTACAAATTTGTCTTTCTTCCTTTCTTTCTCTCTTAACTTTAAAAACGGCTAACATTTCTTCAAGCCTTCATGGATGAAGACACCGCAGACCCCTGGGGGTCCATGGACCCCAGGTTAAGAACTTATTTTATAAGAACTAGGAAGTTATTCATTACTACTTCAGTAATAAAGGTATAATTGATTGCTGTTGTAATGAGGGATAATTTCACTTCTTTTGTGGTATAATGGTAACTTCTAAATTGCTTGTGTAGTTAATGAGGTAGCTGTACTAAATGATGGATGAGCAATATCCTATGGTTCAGGTGTTAATTCATGTGTTGTTGCTGTTGTTTGCCATCAAGTCAAGCTGTCATGGGGTTTTCTGGAGGCTGAGAGTATGTGGTGTGCCCAGGTCACCCAGTGGATTTCCATGGCTGAACAGGGAATGAAACTATAGCAATTAATGATCATTCATGTTGCTGCCATGTGCTCTGTTGTGATGTTGATGTGACAGTGAGGCTAGGGGCATTTAGTTTTTTTAAGATATCAAAAAGTATTTTAATAACTATTTTAATTTTTATTTTAGAAACTGGAAAACAGAGTTACTTTTTAAAAATGGAGCTGAACTAGGAAATGAATATCAGAATCTCTCCCTGCATCAAACTGTACTTTTAACTAAAACAAGTCAAGCAAGAACAGGCACAGTTCTTAAAACTGGGCACCTGGAAATCAGGCCAAGTTCCCTTCCCAATAAATGCAAACAATTGTCAGTAAATCTATACCTAATGAAGATGTATACCAGTTGAAATCTGGTCATTATCTTCACTTTTGTATTCTGAAATACAAGAGTAAGAGTAAGAAGTCATTCTTTTGTAAATATAAATACTATGCAAATTGGACCAAAGTAGACAGAACCTATGGCTCCTGATTCTGCAAACAGTGCTTAGCCACTATATGTGTGTACTTCAGCACGCATTATGGTTGTTGGAGCCAGAGATATTGACGTATTTATCATTACTAGATTTCATGAAACACTTAATTCATGAATGATATTTTAATAGCCCCATTGAAGACATTTCAGTCACCTTTGCCCAGCAAAAACAAGCAGCATAATGCATATGACTTATATTGTGGCAAGCCCTTCTCTAACAATGTAGTGACTCATTAGTGTGTTTTGCACTCATGTCTAAACAGGACTGCTGGGGAAAGAATGATAGGTAGTCAGTCAAAATTCTGATGACATAAAAAGTTCTCAAATAATTGCTGGGTGTCTGTGAAATCATTGGAAGACATTCTGGACAGCAGAGGTCCTTATGCATAAAACTTCAGTGGGATAATATTTATTTATTTTAGTTGGTTTGAAAAATGTCCTATGCTATCTATTCCTTTACAAGTAGTAGGGTGAATCCAGAGAGACTGAAAAAAAATGAGTCAGATTTTGTCACTATCTTTTCTAATTTTATTTTGGGGGTCCATATGATCATCCCAGAATCTTTCCTCTCAGATCCTGGTATGATCAAAGACTATTTATACCAGCTCCCTAATATGGTTTATTTTAACCCAATATTTTCCAGGGTGAAACAAATTGGTTTAACTAACTGTTCATTTCTGCTGTCTCAGAGCTTTCAGCTCCCTGGGGCAACTCCTTCATGAGGTTTTCAGCAAGGTTTCAGAGGGTGTCTTTCTTAGGAGTGCGGGGAGGAGTTGAGGGAGGGGATATGAAGATCAAGGAAAATATGCCCACAGATAGACCATGTGCAACTCTCTAAGGAGAAGAGGAAGAGGTGAGTGAAAAAAGAAACATCCACATGGATTTGAGGTCCTGGGAAAACTACCACTTTGAAACAGAAAACCCAAGATGTCTCAAATGTATGATGTAGGAGCAGTGATACGAAGTTCCAGTTGGAACAACAAGACCTGGAAAAGTCCTGGAAACTCTTGGTACTTTCAGCCAGTCCAGATAGGCCCATAGGCACCTACTTAGGGTGTATTTGGTATCTGCATGGCTTGAAATTTTACCAGTATTTGATGCTTTGTTCTTAAAATGTGCACAAATGTTGCCTCTGAAAAAATAACTTGTGATTGTAACAACTGAATTGAGACCAATAAGTGACACTTAGATCAGCTGATCACAAACAGAAGATTTCTCAACGCAAGCATAAGTGGTCAGCAGGCTGGGGACAGATATAGGCCATTTCTGCATTACGCTCTTATAGTGTGATTATTCCACTTTGAACATACTATGGAATCCTGGGGTTTGCAGTTTAGGGAGGGGCCTCAAAGGCCTCTCCCTGAACTGCAAACCCCAGGATTCCATAGGATGTTGAAAGTGGAATAATCGCTCTATAAGAGTGTAGTGCGGAAATGGCCATAGTGAATGTTAATTATATGACTGCATAAATCAGGGTTGTGTGGCCCTATATATATTGCTGAGCCACATATCTTATGATGTCTCACTATTAGAAAGGCTGACTGTGTTGATAAGAAATAGAAACCAACGACATTTGAAAGGCCACATATTTTGTAGTGCTATGGCATAAATGATTCTTACAGACTTAACTTATTCAGAGTTTGAACCACCACGTACATAAAGACAATGATAACAGTGGCAGAAGAAACATGAGTAATATAATCCCATACATATCTATTCAAAAGTAAGCCCCAATGACTTCAGTGGCATTTACTTCCAGTTAGCATGTACAGCAGAGGTGGCCAGAGTGCAGCCAACCTGATGTTGTTTGGATTGAAACTTCTACCAGCCTTGGGCAATATAATTGGTGGTGGGGAATGCTGAGAGCTGCAGTCTAGCCATACTCTATATGTCCCTGGTGGACAGGATTGCAGCCTTATCGTGGCAAGATGGGCATCACGAGTTAGTTACTCCCAGCAAACTGTAGCTGGGGAGCAAAGAATGGAAAGTGTGGGTGAAATAATTCTAATCTCTATTATTGGCTGTAAAGATACCGAGCTAAATTCAATTATTGATTCTAAGTGGACAAAGTAGACCTATTAATTGAATGAGACTTCTTAAGCCAACACTTGTGTAAGACCCATTGATTAAATTGGACAGTTATAGGCCATTTATGCATTGTTATAGTGCTATCATTCCACTTTCAACCTCCTATGGAATCCTGGGGTTTGCAATTTAGGAAGGGACATTTAGAATTCTCAGCCAGAGAGCTCTTTGGCCTCAATAAAGTACAAACCCCAGAATTCCACAGGATGTTGAAAGTAGAATAAAAGCACTATAACAGTGTAGGGCAGACATGGGCATACACTCTAGAGAACTGAAGCACAATCTTTGTGCTTCTTTGCTTGGAAGTAAGTTCTATTTCATTCTATGCAGCTTTCTCCCATGTAAATGTGTAAAGGGTTGTGGCTGTATAGCACAATCTTTCTGCACAGCTCCAACCCTATGGATGTTTCCTTGGAAGTAAGCCACATGTTTCTCTGAAAGTAAACCCTGCTATGGTTCCCTGAGACTAATTCTCAAGTAAATGTAGGTAGAATTACACCCTTTCCATCATAAAATTGTGACATAAAATTATGTAAGCTTGGGCAAACACTTTCAGGCATAACAATGAAAGAGTGGAGAATCTGGAACATTTTCACAAGAAGCCTGAGGATGTGGAATGGAGGTACATATCCCTGCAAGTAGGAGTGAGAACATCCAAGGGTGGGGGTGAAGCAGAAATGTGAATTGGGTAAAGGACCAGAGAAAATTTTCAGTTTATGCCGCTAGTCTTGGGCTCCAATCTTAAAATGATGGCTTAGGCAGTGAGTCCAAATAAGCACAGTAAGACTTCTGAATAAATATTCATATTCTTTTTTTGGCCAATGTCTTTGATGAATATTTCAGAAAATGTTAAATTGTGTAACCCCTTCTAAAAAAATAACACACATAAACCAAAAACAAACCCAAACCAGGTAGAATTTGCTCTTCAACAACATCCTCTCTATATGTTTGAAACAGAGGCAGATTCATTCTGCACAATAATTTTGCAAGCAAAGATTATAATACCGTATAATGACACAGGGAGGCTGCTTTACATTAAAAAGAGAAAATAAAACTCCTGGAGCTGTTTACTTACAACCCTTGATCGTTAATTAATTTATATGGTCTACCTTTTATTTTAGAAAGCACACAGTCCTTGTCACAATGATCAGCATTGAAGATGATGTCTTGTCAAAGTGGCTGACATGAAAATTGCATGCCTGTCAACATTTCACAATGAGCAGGAAGTTAAGTGCAAGGAAGGAAAAGCATCCCCACAATTATATTTTCTTTGGTTTTCATGGCATTCCACGGTCTGCAAACGCATACCCTCCTGTCATCACTTGAGTGAGGGAAATGTGTTGGAAGGGGGAAGAACTGGCTGGAGTGGTCTTTCCTGCTTTGTAACATTGTCTTCATGTGAGTTGATAAGCACTGTACATGCATCAGAAACATACCAAGAATCCCTCACAGCTAAGCTAAGGAAGGCATGTGGTTGCCACATTGTGATTTCTTGGTATTATCTCTTGTTGATATATCTTCCTTTATGCCAGAATGTTAGGAATCTCTCCCTGTCGAGCTGCAGCCAGCAAAGGAGGAGGGAGGTCAGGAATACTTTCAGGGAGAGTCCGAATATACCAAACACAAGGAAAATACAAGCTGAGCCAAGTCAAGGTCCAGTCCAAAGGTGCTGCCTGTTATTGTTTCCTCAACCTAGTCCGTGCAGCCTCCCTCTGAGCAGCCCGTTTCAGTCTTCTTTGTGATTGAGGACTGATGGGCCCATGTGGCTGCCACTCTTCTGCATCACTGCTGGTTTCCTCTCCATCATGGGGGAGTGGTGATGGTGATGGTTGCCATATCTATTTGGATCACAAGCTTCTTGTGGGCCAAGATCTGTCGATATCAACAGTGTATAAGTTTCTGAATTCTTCATCAGACAGAAACAGAGCAACAGCTAAGGGACTATTTGCATAGTTACTTGGTGTGAAACTTGTACATGTCTTGCATGGAATGTATGCCCTTTCTTCAGACAATGCTCATTTGTTTTAGGGACATGTGATATAATGAGTGTTTTCTACCTGGGAAAATGCACTTCTTCCCACAGATAATGGTCACATCTGTGATTATAACTGGGTTTTTTTGTTCAGATTGGGCTTGTTGGAGGGCCTCAAATGCTTCAGAGTAGGATATTGTCTGTAGAACAATTCACAAGTAAATTTCTTGGTGTCTTACCATTCATAATTTGAATGTGTGAAACTGCTGTCAGAGTATCAAGTCTGAAAGATGTGTGAGGTGTGAACAAAACAACAGAAACTACTTTAGGCTGACCTCATCTGAAGATCTATTGTTAATTTCTTTTCCTGCCTGTACTCACTGTCCGTACCATTTTATTTCTATTTCTTTGCCCTTCCCTGCTCTGCAAAATCTGCTCCAAAACATTAACTCCCTTTAAAAGAATGAAAAAGAAATGCAAGGTAGCTCCCTGTTTGTCAAACATTTTGCAAATCACAACTTTGAAGTACATGTTAGTACTAGGATGGAAGTTTTCTTTGGCAACCCTTTCAAAGTTCAGTTAGTTCTGAAGTTGTTGCAGCTTTGGTGCCATGGGGAGGGGGAATTTCATTGTCACCACAGTGAGGTGAAGCATTAACTCCCCTCTCCCCACAACCCTTAGATCCTAATCGAAATGTCTGACAATTTGGCCAATAAACATACACATTTTATAAATACTGTAGACCAGCCTTTCTCAACCTTTTTACTCTGGAGAGACCTTTGAAATAATTTTCAGACCTGAGGAAACTGCTGCATAAAATGTATTATATCTGCAGCTGAAAAAAATGTCGATTCGCCCCCCCATCACAATCTGTTGTGGAATCTCAGTGATCTCTTGTGGAAGCCCAGGGGTCTGGAATCCCCTGGTTGAGAAACTGTTCTTTACATAACTGACCAGTGATAGATCTGTTCTGTGTCTTTGCTGTCTTTTCTGTGTCTTGGCTCTAGAGACCTGGATGGGTATACCTTCCTCTTAAAAGGTACAGTGTTCCAAAAATCTTACTGTTCTATGATAAAGATCCAGTGCCCCGCTCCCATCCAGGGGAATACCCTTTAATTGGAAAAAGAAACCTATGTATTCTTTTAAGAAGTACTCTAGTTTTGCAACAACATATCCTAGAATGAAAAGAACCCACCATCCAAGTAGAAATAAGATACCTGCTTGTGCTGGGAAATGAAAAAAAAAAGGCAACATTGATTGTGTTGCTGCTTATAAAAAAAAATACTGAAGACTTTAGCAACAAATACAGCAAATAACAGGAATGTTTCCTTTGTCTCTTTCCCCCCTCAGTCACATAATGCACTAGGAACTATGACTAAGAGTCAGGATAGAAAGATTATAAATTAATAAATAACTATACAACCCCTGGCTTCTCTATGGAAGACATTGTGCACATCTGTATGATAGAATACATCTCAGTTGTTGGGTCAGTCTGTTTTAAATAATGAGTTAAAATAATTTTTCATGTAGATTCAGAATATACAGTTAGGTGACTATGATTTGGAACTCCATTTGGGTCTTCTCCCATGGACTCTGCATGAAACAAAATTCATCACCACATATTAGATGCAATGGTACATTATTTTGGTCCAGTAAATGGTCTAGATTTATCCAAAACTTGTAGTGTTGATAGGTCTAAGTAGTTGTGGATCTGGTGGGTGTCTGGACATTAAATTAATGGGAGGCACATGTAAGTCATTCTCATGCTCTTTTCGCATGGCATTTGTCATGCGAAAGGGCCTCCAGACTGTCACATGATTGCGAGGAGCGTTTCGCACGATGTCCTCACAATCGCGCGATGCTCCCAGGGTCAGCAGGTGCTGATCGCACAATATTCCATTTTCGACTTTTGGCCAAAAATGATCCATGATCACACATTGCTCTGGGGCTCCACACGCACTTACCGTCTGTGTGGAGCCTCTGGAGCCACGGCCCTTGCGCTTCCTCCCCCAGTGCAGCCTGGGAAAATACCCAGCTGCACTGCAGAGGGAAGAGGCGGAGCCCTCATGCTGCCTGCCGAGTGGCAGCCAACTGCTGTGGACCAGGAACAGAGGGGACGTGAGTGCCTCGTGGAAGAGGCTGCTCACGTGATACCTGCGTGACCACGCCAGATGGAGGTAAGCTGCAGAAAGGGCCTAAGTCCTTGACAGGAAGAGTGGAATAATGGTTTTAAAATCTGTACTTACAAAAGAGTGTGTTTATTATTCAATGGTTTGTCTGTGCAATAACTCCAGCATTGTGAAACTTGGCATACATATCAAGGGTATCCTGGGGCATGCCTTTCAGGATTATTTTTTTAAATGGTTAATTAATTCATTTCTGTCTCTAGCCTACAGCACTATCTTTGTTCACCCAGAGGCAGGGTTCTTTTACCAGCACAGTTAAGCTTGGCACATTCATTTCTCCAGAGCACCTCTAGGCAGAGGCACAGCAGGGAAAACAACATGCCAGGTGTGACTGCTGCTTCCCTTTGCAGGGCTCCTCCTTCAGCTTAGAAGATTGGGCAGTGTGGGTGTCCTGCTGTATGGGAACTTGAGTGAGTAGCCTGTGTGCAGAGGAAAAGTTTGAACAAATGCTGGGGTGGAAGGAGAGAAAGTTTGCCTGGGTGGATGAGGAACAGAATGAGCACACAGGTGCTAGGGGGAGAGAAAAAGCTTCTAGATAGGGGGAGAGAAAGAGTGTCTAGATTGGGGCAGAGGAAGAAAGCTTATCTTGGTCAGGGGACAGAGCACAGGGGTGGGTCAAAGGGTGAGTGAGTGAGAGGACAGGAAGAATGCCTAGATCAGTGGGCAGGTGGGTGGGGAAGAAAAATAGCTGGTCCAAGAAGGATTGATTTCAAAATCACTGCATGTACTAGATATTTTTGCTAGTACATAAATAAAATCTTCAAGATAATACCTTATTTGTTTAGGTGTTATATAGCATATTTTATTTCTTGGAAGACAGAAAGCTAAGCATGGTGTTTCTTTTAATATACAGGGTGTCCAAAAATTATCTTTACAGTTTCAATTGTATATTGAAATTATATTTTGTAGTTCCTCATGGCTGTGTCCCTGTAGAATTATCAGCTCTTTTGTCACTTGTTGCAAGCTATGCACAGCTCTGTAGTTAATTTAAACATTTTGCTTTGTAATTTGGCACACACTGGTGTGTATTATGTCACAACTGGCAGCTTATTTACCATGCTGAAGGGCACATTTTATTAAAAGTATTTTTGGTGTATTAAATGTGGCTTTGTTTTTGTATTTTTAATTGGAACCAGTACAGCCTCTGGTTTCACAAATGAAATAGTTCATAATGGTTTTACCTTTCTTAATCAGGCCTCTGCACACAACAGTGGAGTCAATATAAGTTTTTACTTTCTAGCTTTTCTCAAAATGCAGAACAACTCAAATCTCAAATTTCTCCCAGTACAAATCTCCATGTACTAAAATGTGTGCCAGTGACTTGAAGAACATATATTGGCTTGTTTTTCATATCCATAATAACATTTGTGAAACTGAAGTTGGCTTTTCAGACATGACAGGTATGTAAAAATACTACCTTTGTGATCTTTGTGAACATTAATTTCTTTCCTTTTCTTTAAAGGAAAATTTCAGTGTGGGAAAGGACGTAACTCATAAACTGATTCTTTCTCATCTCTTCTTTTGCCTGTCCCAGACCAAGATGAGAGAGCTGCAGAACTGAGCAGAGAGCAAAATGAAAAAACTATACGTAGTACGCAGACAGCACTCCGTAACTTCAGGGAGTTCCTCATCTCTAAATATCCCTCTGAAACCCGGGAGATCTACATAATTCCTTGTAAAGAGCTGGATGCTTACCTAGCATCATTCTTTGTTGATGCCCGACAGAAGGATGGTTCAGAATATGAGCCAAATAGTTTGGCCAACTACCAATGTGGGTTGGAACGGTATCTCAAGGAGCACAGATATGGATACAGCATTACCAGGGATAAGGAATTCAAGAGGTCTCAAGAAGCACTAAAGCAGAAGCAGATAGAGCTGAGGTGCAAAGGGAAAGGCAACAAGCCACACAAGTCCATGAAACTTACCTTTGCAGATGAGCTTATCTTACGCAAAAGAGGCCTGCTAAGCCGATATAATCCTGAAGGGCTGCTAAACCTTGTCTGGCTTAATAATACCAAGGCGTTTGGCCACTGTACAGGTTTTCATGGGTCTACCCTCAAATGGGGGGACATACGGCTTCGGGTGACAGAGACTGGATTGGAATATTTGGAATGGATGGGTCAAGATGGCAGTGATGGGAATATCAAAACAAAGAGAGCAGGCACTGACTCCAGAGTGTATGCCACACAGCATGCCCCACAGACCTGCCCTGTGCAAGACTACAAGGAGTATGCACAAAGACGTCCCCCTGCCATGCGGTATGAAGATGCCCCTTTCTACTTGTCCATTAAGCCAGTGGTGAATCTGGCTGCGCTTCATTGGTACAATTGTCAAGCCCTTGGTAAGAACAAGTTGGCCAAGATGGTCAAGACTATGTGTGAAAAGGGCAACATCCCCGGTAGGAAGACCAACTTTAGTGTGTACCAGAGTTGTAGCACACTTTCTGAAGCTCAAAGCAACCAGCTGGTACTGATCTGCAACAACTTAAGCCAACAGGCTGCTCAGTCAATGGCAAGCCATTCCAGCTCTGGCAACTTCATAGTATCTGCATCTTATGACTCTTCTTCTGACACAGCTTGAAAGGCCTCCATTTGAGAACATTTTTCTCTATAGATGGAAGGCGATTGAAGCTTCTGTCCCATGTGTCAACTGTGACTCTACATTATCCTCCTGGCTCATCTTTCCCCAGTGTCAATTCACTTTATTAAAACAAATAATATATATATATATATATTCTTTTTACAAATATGTGAATAGAAATAGTTTAGTATAATCTCTATAGTATTTATAGTGCTAATATTTAAAAAAATGAAATCTACTTGTAGGGTGCTAATATAATTAGAGATTTTCTAAGAGGAAATTGTTTTCAGGCATATAAGGGACAGAACACAATCTTTAGGCACAATCCACATTACAAACATGAACCAGAGTTGAAATCAGCTTAGCTGTTAAAGCTTCCCTTGGGACCCTGGAACTGTTTCTTTTTTTTTGTGAGGAGGGAGGGTGAGGCTTAACATTGATAAGCAGGTTATTATTAATTTCAACTATTTGTAGGTACTTGCAGGAAGAGGGCAAATTACTTTCCCGATCCATTATAAGTGAAACATCCTTAAATATGAATACTCTTACAAGCACAATGTATACTTAGAAGTAGTCTCCATGAATTCAATGGAACTTCCTCCCAATTAAGACTACATAGGATAGACTGCAGACAACCTTTATTATTTATGGGAGGACCCAATATTAATCACTGTCTTAATATTTTTTGGTGCTTGATCATTCAGTACACTTCTGATTAATAATGCCTGGGCAGGCTCAATTACATAGGGGTCTTGGTGGGCCAGTTTTGCCTGATTGATCCAAAGGGGCATCAGCCCTCCCTTGCCTAATGTGGAAGGGCCCCCTCTGTCCCCTGTTGTTGGGCTCATGCTTCCCCAAAGTGTGATGTGAACTTATATAGTTTAATGGAACTCCATCACAACAGCCCTCACTTCTACACAAAATGACATTTCCCAAAGTTCTTTGGTTCAGGGACAGAAGAATGGAATAGTTATGACACTGGCTTAAATTTCAGTGCAGACATATCTTGAAAAGATATGAAGACGGCAAAGTTATTACATGGAAACTGACCACCGGAAACATGTTTTGCATGACCTCCATGACAATGGATGGAAAAAGGTGCTCAGGAGTATTTTTATGTATCACCTATTCATTGACATTGAGCTTCTACAGAAGACATTGTCATTGGATTGTGCTCAAAGTGCATCCCTGGTACCCAAACATAATTTTTAAAAAGAGTGTAAGTTCCTCATAGTGTCTCATGCCTTTAGAAAGTGTGTTATTCATTTAATATTACTTCTGTATTTCTGGGTGAGGGTCACAATTGTCTATTTTTTATTGCCTAAAATATGTTTGTGTTTAGCCAGATGGGGCAGAGGGAGAGAAAATGAGGTGATGTTTATGTGTTAGTTTGCTTCCGGTATCTCAGTGATGTCGGCTGAGAAAAAGAAACACTGATGGATCAACACAGTGAGAAAAAAGAGTGGGCTATTAAAAAGAAAAATAATACTTATTAATGTGCAAAAATATTTTAATAGGCAAAAAAGAGATTATTATACAAATAATCAGGGATGTAGCTATGGAGGGAGGGTAAGGGCATTCCCCCCATAAGAATTCTGCTTCTCCAAATGAAATTTTCTTTCGCTCTCCAAATGTCTAGCATTGCAGTAACTTAAAACTTCACTTTAGCCTTTAGAAATATAGTTTACGCACCCAAAGAAAAGAGATAGCAGAGTTAACCAGGCAACGCAAGCAAAGCAAAGAGAAGTGTTCTACGTGTGAATGATTTAATGCTAGAATTTTGGAGATTGAAGGAAAATTTCATTTTTGGGGTACAGAATTCTTATTTGGAGGGATGATGCCCTTACTTTGGTCCCCAAAGGCTACACCCCTGCAAATAATCTCAATGTTTCCAAACTGAGCACTACTATTTTAGCACTTTCTGTTTTGTCATTTATGTGTTTGCATTTTTTTTCAAAATATTGTCAGAGTAAACTAAATTGTAGCTGCTGTACCAAGCAGCTAGATTTTTTAAAAAATAACTTCAGTTAGCTGAAGGTTGCCTAACTCTGCATTGCAGTCTAACCAGAATTTATATTTGTATGATAAAATAGCACCTACAGTTTAAAAAAAGTCTCTTGTTCTATCATCCGGGAGACCTGAACAATTGAGAGTATAGTTCGGGACTTTCCAGGAATTTTTGTTTAAAAAGGGTCCCCTTTCCCAGTTTTACACACACTAATAGTACAATATTTCCATAGCTTGGAAAAGTTACTTTTTGAATCATGCTGTCGGGGGATTTCAGGGAATTACGTTCCAAAAAGTACCAAGTTCTACATTCCATAACCACATATTTCATGACAGGGTAGCCTTGCTGTGGAACAGGTAAGATTTTGCCATGAGTACTATTGTAATTGTTGGTTTGAAGAGAAATTTCAGTACTTGCCAGCCCTAGTGAAGGCTAAGTCTCCAAACACCTAAATACACACATGCATTCACACACACACACAACACACACACACACATGTGTGGACTGAATGGTTTGAATCATTAGGGAAAGAGGTAGGTATAAATAAGTAAATAAGTTAAAAAAAACACTTTTCTATGTGAAGGTACTCCTGCTTGAGTGCTAGAGCTCTTAAAATGTTTTTTTGGTGAACACAGAAGGAGATACATACTTGTGGATGATATCATGGTCACTGGATGTCCCATGATGTAATGATGTCTCAGGGAAAGAGTTGAGGCAACCATATTTCAATGAGCACTTACAATAGCAACAATGTTGATTGTTGGGTGAAAAACTGCATTTTCCAAGCCACAAAATGCCATGATTTTGGTACTGGAAAAATGTAAAGTTCATGCAATAGGCATACTGTTGATGTGCCTGGTGGTCTGTAGGGGTTATTTGTGGGGAGTCTAACCTAGCCTAGAGGTAGCAAACTGTCACCTCTCTGTGAGGGCTTGATACAGAGATGATATGATTTGTGCAGTTGGGACAGTTTGGGAAAAGCAAACCAGGATAGCTGTGTATACAGGTGCCAGTTCATTCAGCTGGTGCTTCTGTTTCAAGCCAGCTGATAAGCAAGCTACTGGTAGCCTTATACATATTTGTTGAGGCAGAGACCAACAAATCTTTGATGCCTATCAGAACTGTGACCTGGGTAAAGGGCGATGGCATTAGGCAAGTAAGGTAGCCACCTCCATTGATTTGGGGCATCGGAAAACGTCCTGCCTTGCGGAAAGCAATGGGAGGAAGTGCAGAGGCATACCCAGTTCTATTCTTGTCACCAGGGCCTCCTAACCCCCACCCCCAGGAGGCAATAGGTCTGCTGGGAGAGGACAGGGCCTTATCCCCCTTGATGAAGCTCTACAGTGCCTTGTCCTGCTCCACAGTTTCTTCATGATTGAAGTTACAGGGCATCTGTCCTGTATTCAGTCTGGCAACCCAAAGGCTGATGCTAGTGTGAATCAACACAAAAACTATTTAAATCCAGGTCCACCAAAAAGAGCTTTCAAGTGCAGAAAATCAATAGCTATGTTGTGCACCTACTGCTAGTATTTTTGAGCCTACATACCTTGACAAATTGGTGTTCCAGCAGTTCATGTCATTTGAGATATGAGTCTGATATTTAGGGATGCCACCTTGCCAGCCCCCAGTCTTCCATTCTGTAAGACAGGGCTTTCACTGAAAAAAAAAAAAAGGAAGCCTATCTGGGCTGCCTGAGCAGCATCATTTAACATGGGGGCAAGTACCATTTGTGAGCCAGGGTGGGGTAGCCGTTTGGGTCGTGCACTAGGACTCCGGGAATCTGAAATTTATTGAGATCTGTCACCTAAGTGCCAAGTGGCTTCCAGAGTTTTACAGTGGCGATCAGTTTGTGGAATTTCATTTTTATTCAGGACTCACCAGTCAACTTCCAACCTAGAAAGTGAATACCACCTGTCTTTTTGGATTCCCAAAATCCGTTATTGGCAGCTGTGTTTGGTTAGCCAGTTTGACTGAGGCATCATGCTTTAGCAAGTGCTTCTCAGGCTATCTGATGTTGGGGTCTGGCAGTTTTTTTTTCTCCCAGTATGCCAAAAGCTGGCATTATATTTGCACCCATTGGCTACAACTGTTTCTTTCTTTCCTGGAAACTTCCCAGGAATTGGCAGCTGATGGGACTGGCTGCAGCAGTCCCTGGATGACCACTTTGATTAGCATTGCTACTGCTTACATTGGTTTATGGGGGATTTTTTCTTATTTCCCCCCAACACCAAAAAGGGCCAACTTGGAGTCCACTTTCTGTTTTTTAAAAAGGCATCTCCTGGGACTAATACAGCCCTACAGAGGGGGCAAAACATGGCAAATTTGCCCCTATGTCCCCTAAGGGGCCAGGATCATAGTTACACAGGTGGCAAATTGAGAACATTGCTATAAGAATCCTGCCCCCCAGTGAAGTTTTCCTTGGGTCCCCAACTTTCTAGCATGATGATAACTTAAAATCTCAGTTGAGAATTAGAAACCCTTAATGCTAGATTCTATCAGCTTTGTGAAGGACATTGTTCATTCTCAAGGAGCAAAATACATTGGAGTTACCCCTGATAATATAAAATGTGGTCCATCTCTGTTTTTCTTATATATTCCCTATTCTAACTAAAGGGAACTTTTTAAAAAACCCAACATTTCTATAGGGGACAATATTTTGCTTACAAAAAAGAATTTTTGTTGTGCCAAAAAATTGAAAAAAAACCCCTTCTATGCATTGTGTAATTCAGTGATGTTCCTGTTTGATATGCATGTTTTATAGATGCATTTGTGATATCTGTAGGAATGTTAACTACTGCTGCTATAAACATTTATTGTCATTAAATGGGGTTGGGGTGAGACATGATGTTGTTTACTGTGTGGCTGTTCAAGTTTATGTGTGACATTCTACTTGGATATTTTGCTTTTTAATTCACTTATTTTGAGCCCCTACTAGTGCCTTCTGTAGAAGGAAAATAATACATTGAGGCGGACAAATTGTGCTAAAGTTTCAAAATGTGCTGTTCTACACTTCCACCAATGAACTTGCTAGTGTAATCTTTTGGGCACATACTTTTACTTTTTTTTTAAATTGTAGATCATTTAACTTGCACTTTTGCAGTGCACTCCTATACACATGTACTCAGGAGTATTTCTCATTGATTTCAATGGGATGTGCTCCTGGTAAGTGGGCATTGAACTTAAGCCTTAAAATTCCCTGACAACAAACCCTCTTAGGGTAGTGCCTGTTACACAAATGAGAAAGCTGAGGCTGAAAGATAATATTAATATGAGACTTCTCAAGCATGGCTGCATTGCAGCCTTAGGATGGGATCCAGTGCTATCATTCTACTGCGTCTATCAGCAGTTGAACCAGTTTGGTTCCCCTTTTCACTACATTGTCTTGCATGCCCTCAAAATCTACTGAAAAGTGTTGGAAATACAGCATTGCAGATTTTGATGATGATGGGGAAGTAGGAAAGAAACTACTTTTGCACTAGTGGGTATTTAATGCTGGGCTTGAACTCACAATCCTAACCTTCCTGGCATACTGTGAGAGCCTAAGAAAGTGGCCTAAGTCCTGCTGTAATGACCAAGAAGGGGCTCTGCCAGTGGAAAAACACTTAGACTACTGTCAGTTCCCCACTACCCTAGTGGCGAGCTCTACAGTGGCAGAAAGCCCTAATATGGCTAATGGTTCCTGTGTTCTCTGAATTTTATTCCAAAGTTTAAAGGAGTTATTGAAGGACCTGCGATTATTTAGAAATTGGCTTCAGCATCTTGGTCAACTTTTTAAAAATCTGAAGTGAAACCCAGGGTGGATTCACCACCTCACTGACATGTAAGCCACCAGCTACTGCTGACAAGCTCTGGCCATTATATAGAACACTGTCGCAGTGCACTGGTTGTATATGTGTGTGGGGGTGAGCTATCCAGCCATTCCCACTGAAATCGAAGCTACCAGTCACCACTTCAGTATGCTATTGAATGCTCTACCAACAATGTTCTTTTGGTAATATAGAAAGGAAAAGGATATACCAGCATGCCGAGAAGTACATACTTGGATCTGATGGATCCAGAAGGCCCCCCACATTTCCCCAATATTCCAAAGGAAACTGCCAACATTATGATAGTGTTAGGACTGGTATTTTCCCCTCTGCTAATAATCAGAGGGAGGGAAGAAGAAATAGCTGCCCCCCTGCACCTCAGTAGCCATGAGTGGAAACAATAGAACAATGGGCATAGTGGTTGCTTCACCCTCCATATACATGCATGGTAGGAGTGTTCTGCCCAAGTGGTTTTGAATGTTCATTTCTGTACCTAGCAAATTGCATATTTTTCTCTGAGCCAAGTCCTAAGGGTCTAACAGAGAATTCTCCTTCCTTCCGACTGCAAACTACAATTTGGAAGAAATCTTGTTTAGGATTTACTCTCAGCAGATTGTGTGAAGATAGTTTCTAAAGCAATATTATATTTTCATGAACACTTCTCTGTTTTGGTGGAGTGTATGCTTTACCCTTAACATTTCATGGATGAAAACTGGGGCGTGTGGCTGAGTTACATCACAGTGTGTTGTCCTTTTCTGAAAGCTGGCTGGGGCGAAAGTTCAAATAGAGTCTGTCAGAAAGCAGAGATTGCAGCAGGGCCAATCATGTGCAGGAGGTCACCAGCCAGGGGATTATAGTTCTTGGAGTCTAAACATTTTAGGTCAGCAGGCTAAAGCAATAAATCCAAGGCATCAATCCAAGGTAGTGTTGAGTAGGGTGGTCAGCAAACAAAGCAGAATCCAAAGTTCTTCAGAAACATGAGCGAGGAACAGAGAGATGAAAGTACTGTTTCCCTCAGAATGGTTACTTGTCAGCAACAAACTTCATGAAGCAGGTGCTGGGATATTTAGACTCTAGCAGCCTCCCACAGATGTTGCCTGATTAATAGGCATTTCTTACTTAAGTGTTCTGAGCATCATAGACCCTCCTTTCTTGTCCGTATTTGGCTGCTGTAGGTACTGTCAGGACCATGTCTGTGTACTGTGGCTGCTGGGAAGTTTCTGCCTCAAGAGCTGGCACATCTCCTTGTCTTCCTTCTACACTATCCGTCTCAAAAACAGGCATGTTCCTCTGATCTTTCACTTTACTATCTCTGGCCCTTTCCACACAGGCCTATTAAAACTGTGCAGAGCGACCTCCAACGGAGGTCTTCTGCACCGTGGAGTGGACTGGGGCGGACTACTTTCGTAGTTCCGCACCTCAGTCCGCTCCGGAGCGACCAGAAGTGGTCGCACAGTGTGCTTTTTAAAAACCTCTCTTAAGAGGTTTTTAAAAAGTACGGAGCGCATGACCCCGTGTTGCTCCGTCGCCGTGCTCCGGCAGAGATTTGGAGGCGCGCACTAGTGCGTGCCTGCAGATCTGCCAGGGGTGGGCTTTAGGCTGGCGAGCTTCTTTGGTTGGTGGAGAGCCTCCCCCAACTGGAAGCCACCATTTTGGATGCCGGAGTAGTGTGGAGCGACGAGCTCGCACTGCTCCTTGTCCTGACGGACCCAAACGGACCCACCAAAAAGCCAGTGAGTAGCAGCAGGGAGCGTTTCCCTTGCTGCGTGTGGAAAGGGCCTCTGTCAGAGTCCGAACTTGGGTTCTGAGACTGAGCCATGACAGTGGCCAAAAAGAACATGGTCAAGCAACAGGAGGGCAAAAGTTATTAATGAAGAAGAACAAGCAAAACTATTAGAGGGAAACCTTGAAATTTATGTACTGGATTTAGAAAGGGCAAGATTCGATCCTCCACTCTCCCATCCTTTCTACTGTTAAATGAGTGTAAACTAACTCTGCACTTTGAACTTCATTTGCAGCAATGGAAGCAGGAGGAGGAGAGAGAAACTGAGACATTTTATAAACAAACTGAGAAAATAGGACAGCTGAGAATTAACTTGGTCTGTCCTTGCAAAATGAAGACAGTTTGAAGTTATAGTATACAAGAAGCGTGGACATACTGAAGATGAGCTTCAAAGAATACCACCTCAGCTAGATAGTTTAATATGGGCAAACTGTTTTGGAAAATGGGGTCCACATAAAATGGAGCTGATGTTCTTCTGGTGATTGTGTCTGCTCCTCTCTTCGCTGATTGACTGATTCTTCCTACTTCTCTTAACTCACAGGGAGAATCAACCACTTAAGAGGGAAAGGCCTTTTCCTTCTCTTTTGCATTTTAACTGTGAATGTGAACACCTCCAGTTATTTTTCATCAGGAAGGAGGGGAAGTTGTTAGTGGCAGGCCACTACATTATTGGCAAGTTGTTTTCAGCTCGGTATATGGCAAATTGTGCCTAACTTAATCCAGTAATTTTGTTCCTTTTTAAAAGAAAGATTCATATGGAAATAGGTTGTCTGTCTCATCCTGACAAGGTAGCACTGCTACCTTGTATTTCATAGAGAGTTTATCATCTCCATATATCCAAGCTGGTCTAATTACAAAAGGCTGGCTAGCTGAGAGTGGAGGTCAAAAATACCTCTAGGATGGATGTAGGATAGCAGCTTAGAAGGCACCATCTATTTGTTTGCTGCTCAACTGTTCTGTTGGACTGATACTTCCTGCTGGTATAGCTGTGCCAACCCAAATAGCTTAGGGAAGTTTTGGATTACAGCTTCTAGAGTCCTCCAGCCAGTGTGATCACTGTTAGGTGAAGTCTAAATACTTCTGTGTCAGATTCCAAGAAGAATTGCCATTCCAGACAACATTAAAGAATACAAGTATTCTTGACCTGGAATCTTTTGCAATTTAGAGATGGGCATTTAGAATTCTCTAGAGTATCACCAACTACAAGCGCCAGGATTCCATAGAATGTTCCTCTGGCAGTTAAATTGGAATTGTAGTGCTATAATTGTTTAGTGTGAAATGGTTACAGGGATAAGGCAGCATTCTATGTACCAGAGGATTTCTGAGGCATTTGGAAGGCCTCTGTACATTGGTATGGAGTAGAGTTCAGCTTAGTTTACTTGGTTGACACTTGCTTTGTCTTTTAGCTGCTTTTTGTCATAATTCATCACATGGGCATTCACTGTAACATGTAATAGCAAGTTGTGATTTAGCTGTTCCAATGTAATTATCAGCTCTCAACTGGGATTCAATTATGAGTTTGTTGCTAAAAAGGTGAAAGTTTTTGCTGTTGAATCCAACAGCTATCTGGGAAATCTGTACATTGAAGGGAAAAACTGACATTTTAGGAGCTCAACGGACGTTTCTTCCCTTCATTTGTGAAAACTTTTGTTAAGAAAAGCCTGTATTTCCTTAATATCCCAATACCCCCAATACAAATTGTTTTCGATTTATTAGAAAAACAAGGAAGAATGATTTACATAGAAAACAGTGAGAAAGACATTTAAAATGTAGATTAAACATTTTTTGCCCATATCCAGGCACTTATGTGATTCTTATAAACAACATGTACTGTAGTTGCATGTTCATCTGAGTATTTTATGAGAGGTTTTATTTTACAATGGCCAGTCTGATGTTTCAGAAATATATTTCATCTCCTTGTTGCTGCCCATGATTGTATTAAAAAGTTTTGGACAGGACTTTCTGAAGCACATTGAATTCCTTGGATGTACAGTGCTGGTAACTGTTGTGTGATTTTTTGTTTATTTGTTTTAAAATATGAGTGAACACAGCTTTAAAACATGTAAGTGTTGTACCTTAATCTTCAACTCATTTGCATGGAAAGTGAACCCCATCAAAGGAAACAGAGGGCAGCTCAAATAACTAGATTGGCATGACAAGAACCTGGGGCCATTTCTGCACTATGTTACTATAACTCTATAGTAGCGGGTCGTTACCGGTCCAGGAGCTGTGTTTCTGCATGATGTCATCGCTGTGCAGCTGCTATCCTGTCCCCAAGTGTCGCCAAATTGCCATATTCTATTTCCAGAAAAAATCAATTAAAATCCTCCCATAGTGCTTCAATCTTGTCAGCTATTGTAGTGCAGAATTGCTAAAGCACTTAATAGCAGTTTCTGTTATGGTGCATCCAGCAGTGGACGGGCATAACCTCTAGATGCAGTGCCATAGCCCACCTCATCTCTCCCTCAGCTACTCCCATGGCATGGTAAACTTCTTATCACCTCTCCCTATTTATTTTAAATGTCTCCTTTGAGTCAAAACTTTTAATTTTTTTAAATACATTTTAAACAGTATAAGGCAAAAGTGCAACAGTGTACTGGCATGTCATGCTGTTACAACATTGCCGTGTTAGTACAGCTTCCAAAATAAATTAAAAAAAATCATCGCCAGGGGCAGTGGAGCAAGGAGAAGGTGGGGCATGAGAGTGTCCAAAGACACTGTAATGCAGAAGGAACAGCAGTGGTGATATTACTATCCATCCACTTAAGGGGGAAAGATGCGGAAAAGAATGTCCCTAACCTGGCAGCATTGTGTGAATGGCAGTGCTGGCATTATAATGATATAAAACGCTATTGGCCTCTAGTGTGGAAACGACCTGGGTCTGTGGATCTCTGCAGAGTTCGTTCTGTAACACACTCAGTGAATGGCATGTGTCCAATTGTCAGGCACCAAAGAGCAAGTATGAGCAGAGTGCAACCCTCTAGATGCAGTGCCATAGCCAGCATTATCAGTGGTGGCAGATGTTGTTGCCTCCCAACAACCTCTGGAAGGCCACATGTTCTCTGTTCCTGCCCTAGGGTCTACATTCAGGAATGTTTTGGCATAGTTACCCAAACCTGTGATTCATCAAGCTCTAGAGAGTCATGACTCAGTAGCTAAAACCTCTACTGTCAAGGAGGTCCCAAATATATGGAGGATGTAGAATATAGGATGCAGGAAGCTCTCCCAAAGCCACTTTCCTAGATCAGGGGGCGCAGGAGCCATCTACAGCTTCATCTGCATTGCTTGAAAGGTTTCCCCCCTCTGCTAACTCTGGAAACTTCTAATAGAAGCTGGATAATGGAGGATAGCTATCTGGCCCAACTTGGAATGTTAGTTTTAAAAAGTATTGAATTAACTTATTAATTGATATCCCACCTTTTTCCCAGAATAAGATTCAAGGTGGCTTACAATAATAAAAATAATTAAATGATTTAAAAAGCTAAAACATTAGTTTACAAAAGTTAAAAAAAGAATTAATGCTCTTTTTTAAAGAAACGATTAAAAATGTTAGTTCAAAATGTTGAAACATATTTAAAACATACATTTCAATAAAAGATTAAAAGTGCAGCATACCACTTTATACATACACAGTACTGCAACATATTAAAATTCAAAAGCCTGCCTGAATAAAAGTGTGTTCACCTGCCAATGGAAAGAGAGCAGGGAGAGGAGTAGCTACTTTATAGAAGTGCAAGTGGGAAATCAGAAGTAAGGGAAAAGATTATTTGATTAAGGAACTATGTGAATGAGAACATGCATTGTGGGAACCTACTCCCCAAAAATCAGCAGTTGCATGTGACCAGACATAAACCAAGACAATACAGTGAATCCATGCTCAGAGTAGTAACACCCCTTTGCACTGATGTATGTACATAATGGGGAGTCACGCGTGGCTTTCCAAACTGATTTCAGTATGGACTAAAACAAGTGTGTATGGCAGTAAAGGGGAGCAGTGGAGCAGGAATGCAGCCTCATGTAGATTCAGCCTTTTAGATTAACTGAGAGAAAGAAATCTCCAGCATAAGCTTTCATGGACTTCAGTTGCATTAAATGACATAAACTGGATTAATGAACGCTTCTTCTAGAAAATCTCTTTCTCTTAATTAGGATCAAAGATGCTATAGGATTCCCAAAAATCATTAGCATTTTAAAATATTTAAATACCTTTAAAAATATATTTATATATATAAAAGTCAGTATGGTTTAAGTCCAGAGGTAGAAATTGTTTGGACCTCCAGATCTTGTTGGATTTTAACTCCTAGCATTCCTCACTATTGACTATGCTGAGAAGGGTTATTGGGAATTGCAGGCCACAATACCAGGAGAGCCACACAATTCCCACACCAGGAGGATCTCAGTTTGTTTCCAGACTGGAATTGTGCACTAAAAAAGGCACTATATCTTAGCTTGATGGACCTTATAAAGCTATTGTGAGAATAAAACAGGATTCCCTGTAGGTTACTTTCTATCAAAGAAGGTAAAATAAAGACAAAGGAGAACAAAATATTCTGAACAAGAGTGCCTAGGGTCTACAAAATCCTTAATGCAACCCTGGGCTGAGAGTGTGTATTGTGTAGCCAAGGTCACCCAGTAGGTTTCCATGACTGAGCGGAAAATTGAATTCTGGTCTCAAACTACTACATCACATTGGCTATAGATGTCTTTAAACAGATGTTGGATGGACATCTTTTGGGAATGCTTTAGTTGTTTATAACTGCATGGCAGGAAGTTGGACTAGATGGCCTCTGCATTTCCTTCCAGCCCTCAGAATCAATGGCCATGTCTGCATTAAACTGTTACAGTGCTATTATTCCACTTTCAACATCCTGTGGACTTCTGGGGTTTGCAGTTTACTGAAGCCAAAGAGCTCTCTGGCTGAGAATTCTAAATGCCGCTGTTACCCTGCTTGCTGGGGGTCCCTTAGGGGGATTCCCAATGCCTGTCAAAATTATCACTTGTGGGGAAAATCAGCTATGAACACTGCTTTAGCAATGCAAAGAGGGCAGGGTAATTAAGGATCTTTTAGCTCAACTTTTATGGAGTTGGATCACAGAGAATCAGGCTAACTGTTCAAATTTAAGTATTTTATTGAAATAGATGTTAAAATCCATACAATCACTCAGCTGCACTCACTCTCACAAGCATACAAGACTATAGAAATTTAGAAAGAGGTGAAAATTAAGAGGGAGAGAGACATGAGGGTTTTGGGGTAATACTATACCAATCCAGAAGTCTTCGGCTGGGAAAAGACAAGCAAAAAGCTCATCTCAGCCTCCCCCAGAGGCTGAGGGGAGCTTTTCCACTGGCAGAAGCATTATTGCGAGTCTGGGAGAACGCCTCCTCCTCCAAAATGGAAGAGAAAAAGGGGTCCTAGTTATAGTGGTGAACAGAGCTAAAAAAAATGTCCTGGGGACCAGATGGCTGCATTTTTATGAAGATGGATCTCAGCTTTGTAGTTCAAAGAAAATACAGCCAGGCATCCTTGTAGTTTCCTGCAAGATGAGTTTCTCATCCGAAGATGCATGCCTCCAAAGTGTAACATTCCCGGCTGTTTGAAATGTTAATTTGATCCCAGAGACTTCTTGTCTCCTGTCGGTGTTATTCTTGCTGATAATTCATTCCAATGGAATGTGAGAACCATTTCAAGATTCACCTAGGATGCATGACAGAAAACAGTGCTACTCTTTTGACCTATCTCCATAGTTCTACTGCCTACGTATCCTTCCAGTAGATCTCTATGGCTCACTATGTTTGATATAAAATAATTATGATCCTCAGGACATAGCATATAGGTGAGATAACACCCCTCCCTAAACTGCAAACACCAGGATTCCATAGGATGTTGAAAGTGGAATAGTAACACTGTAACAGTATAGTGAGGAAATGGCCTATGTTTATGCTATGGATGGGACGAATCCAGAATTTCCCAAGTCCGGATCTGAATCCCTGGAAGGTTCTGGGAATCAACAAATCTCACAAATCTCAAATCTTTCGAATCCTTTTTTTTAAAAAAAGGGTTTAAAAAGCAAGGGAAAAAAGGATAATCTTGGGCAAGACACATTCTCTCAGGCTTAACAAAAGCCTAGGCAAAGGCAAACCTCCCTCTGAAGAAATCTGGCAAGGACAATTGTCATAGTTTTGCCTCAGGATCTCCCCAGATTGAAAATGACATGAAGACCCTTTCTACATGAGCAGGAAAATATGGATTAATCCCACATTTTCCTGCCTGTGTATTAACAGGGCCACATACTACAGTAGAGAGATAATCCAGGTCAAAACTGGATTTTCTTTGCATAGCTCCTTATGGCATCCTGGGGTTTGTAGTTTGATGATGCACCAGCACACTTTGGCACAGAAGGCTGTGACACCTTGTGAAACTGCAAACCCCAGAATTGTGTATGAAAGAGCTTTGCAAGGGAGCTATGCAAAGGAATCTTTCAGCTGTCCTTGAAATCTCAAGCCTGTAGCTTCCAGTCAAGTGCTGAACTTAAATCTTAAATGTTCAATTTAAATATCTTAGAATATAACCCCAGATGTAATTTCTGAAATTATTGGCAAATGTCATTATTACTCCAAGGGAAAAACTCACCTCCCCGCCATCTCCCCTTGTGTATCTGGTCTCCCAGGTTTTCAGGCATCCTGGTCTCCAACAAACTATTTGGTTGGTGGAGTCGAAGGATTCGGTTTGCTTATTTTGGCACAGGGATTCGAATTTGTGAATCTTGAATCCTTGCCCAGGATTCGAGGATTCAAGGATTCGGTTGGCCCATCCCTAGTTTATGCGATTTAGAAATAATTGCTATAATTAGTGTAATAGCTGAACACCACTGTAGTGTTGTGATAAAACTTGGACTTGGAATATCCAAATTCAAGTTGTCATGAAACTCTGGGTGACTAAGGCCCTTTCCATAGGACAATGGCATCCCAGCATGGGGACATGAGAGGAGTGGGACCGGGACAATGCTTCTGCATGACATCATTGTGGTCCCGCCATTCTCCTCTTGACAGCCAGTGTGATCACAGGGTAAATCATTGATGAAGTTTCTCTGTCAATGGCCCCCAATCATACGATGCTCCTGTCCTTCCCGGCCATGCAGAAAGGCCAGAAGCACAATGAAGGTGCTTCCTGACCCAACGCAGCATGGGAAAGAGCCCAGCTGCACTGTGGAAGGAAGAGGTGTGTCCCTCACGCTCCCTTCCGCAGGGAGCTGATTGAGTGCAGAGGGGAGCATTCCCGTGGTGCACCCTTCCCAGCAAAGCTACTGCTGAGATTGCAACTGGAGGATTGCAGGTAAGCTGCAGAATCAGGTAAGCTGCAGAAATGGCCTAAGACTCTCTTACTCAGACTTAGCTTGTACGGTTGCTATGAGGATTTAGTGGAGAAATGCAGAGCCAGGTGTAATGCCCTGAGTTCACTGGAGGAAAGGTAGAAAATAAATGTAACAAATGAATGAATGGATGAATGAATAAATCAATATTATTGGAAATATACTACATCTCAACATAATAGGCAAGATTGACTCTGCTGTCTGATGCCCAGGTGCTACTTGTGGATGGGCAACCCCAAGTCCTCTTCTCTTCTTTCTTACAGTTCTTTATTTGAAACCAGACAGTCCTTCCAACAGAGAATGCCTTGAAATAGAGGTCTGACAGCCCTTTAAACAGAGAACTGTCCTCAGAAATGTAGGAAGCATGGTCATCCTATGCACAGATGGTACTGGTGCTGACCCATGTGTGGCTATATAAAATTATGATAACACAATTGACCAGACTTTTTTCTTTGAACCAATCTTATTTTCAAACAAACAACAACAGTGCATTAATGACTTACAGTAAGACCAACCCATGTTCCTCTTCTGCTCCTATGGAAGTCTTGTAGTCTCAAGTATTAGAGTTTGCAAACAATTCCACTTTAATTCACATGCAAAAGTTCTTGAGGCATTTTGCTTGTTCAGATGTGTTCAAGGCAATAACATTCATAGACCAAAGTAAAATTTTCATTCAGCATGATGAAATGGATCCATGGCTGGCTTTAAAAATTCTGCCAGAAACAAATTAATCTCGGCTGCTTTCTCTGGAAAAGGTATTTGAAACTGAAGTAGAAATACTTCCCTCTCTTGCCTCTTTGCATTACTAGTGTGCATACCAGTACCATAATAACAAGTTGCAACATTAATGGGAGCACATTTTAGAGCATACTGGAAGGAATACTGCGAGAACACCAACAGTAAGGATGCAAACTTCTGTATAGCATTTTCAAATGGCACAGGGACAACATTTTGTTTGAAATCCCATTAGTTTCTAAATTTGACTCAATAAAACACTGTGTATGACTCTAGATCTTGTTATGCTCCTGAGTTACATTTCTCTTGTTGCCTACAGTGAGCCAATTCCTATTCTACTCCCATTCTCTCAATACAACAGTCCCTCATTGTAAATCTGGACATCATGCAAATTGTAGGCAGGACTTAAACTACTCTGGCAAAGTACCACATCTATAATAAATCTGAATAATATGCTTAGACCTAGCTGTATTTTTTTAAAGTTATAAGGTTTGGTAGCAAAAAGAATCCCCCAGGCAATATTACAATTCAGCCAACGGTCTGGATTCTTAGCACTTGTATTCAAAGTTTGACTTCTCTTTTGCAAAGCAGGTTGGGAAAGTCCCAATGTGTCCCTTACAGACTAGTCCTTTTTTTGTGATCATCTGGAAAAATGGTTTTCAGATCTCAAGGCCTGGCCCCTCTTTTCCTGTCCTGAGGGGGAGAGGAGGGGAGGAATCTCACAGCGGGAGCAGTGGCTTGAAAGTGGGTCTCTGTACATTGTACTGCATTTATTAAAATTGCTGTTTTTAATTTGAATGGCATCATCTACTGTTCAACTGTTATTCGATGTTTAATGCACCATGCTTAATGATCAAGGGCTGCCTCTTGTGCCATTAACTGTGCAATACAATACTCTCCAACTATCTTGATTTGATCCCTATTAATCCTGTGTTGTTGCACTTTTCAGTGGCCTTTAAAATGTCCCAGTTTCTTTCTTTTTTCTCCCACTTTCCTCGGTTGTCCTCCACTTACTTTAATTGCTACAAACTGAGTTCAAAGAACAGAAGTACTTTGCACTCAATTAACTCAGCAGTGGGAACAGAAGAGGAGGTGGAGGAATCTTGCCCTTCCCAGTGAGCTCTGGCAAAAGTATGCTGCTGCAACTTCTCCTGGCTTGTGTATTCTTCCTCATTAATAACTTTGCCATCTTGACCACACTTTGATGTTGCCTAGCTACATATGTCCCAGATTTCATCTCTGAAATCCTCGAAGTATACAATACCGTGAAGGTCTGACTCCTGTCACGTCAGAAGGATGTTTTCCTCGTGGGGTCTGGCCCCAAAATTTTAGAGCTTGAGATTGTCCTGATCTAGCAACACTATGTGAAGAAGCCATCCTAGTAATGTCATATGTTCCTGATATCTACTCAGTAGTTACTGTATATACTCAACTATAAGTCACTCTCATGGATAAGTCAAGGGCAGATTTTGGGCCCCAAATTAAAGATTTTGCTCTGACTCATGGGTAAGTTGAGATAAAAAGTTAGGAATATGTAACAAAGATTGAAGCAAAGGAAAATGATGCCAAAGGACTTATAAAATTCTGGCAGGTGTAACTGTTCATGTTCACTTCAAAGACTGGATGGATGAGGAAGGAATTAAACTGTGGTCGTGTGATGAGAGGCTTGCTTTGGACCATTTATGCATGTGCACAATGCTTCCACCAAAGTGAACTGAGAGGGGATAAAAGGCACTTAGCCCAGATTGGGCCACTGGGGTGTGTGTTAAGGAAGCAGACTATTGAAAAGCAACCCAGCTAACTCCTCCTGCCTTGAGGTACACAAAGGTGGGCTCTAGGACCTTTTCAGCAACCTCGGCTTCCTCCTCCCTTGAGCTTCTGTGTGCCTCAAGCCAGGAGAAGTCTGCTGGGTTGCTTTTTGATGATCTGTTCCCTCAATCCCTCCCCCAGCACAGGATCCCCAGAAATCCCAAAAAAACCATCCAGGGCAATCACTGTTCACTTGACTCCTATGGAAACCAGCACTGACCCATGGATAAGTCAACCCAGATTTTTAGGGTAAATTTTTAGACTAAAAATTCTTGATTTGTAGTCCAGTATATACCGAAATTTGGTGGCACTTTCTACATGAGGTGCTCTTTCATCACGTTCCAAATGTTTTTAGCTTTTGACACATGCAGACAATATATTTATTTGAGCAAGCTTTCCCTATATAGTCCAATCTGACATCTAGTTCTTGAGCTTCAAAAGGATTTTGTGTTTTTATTCTGTGTATTTTTTATAATTTGTCTATCTTAACCTTTTATCTAAATACAATGCTGTGAATTTTTTAGATATAAGCAGCATATAAATATTAATGTCTGATAGAAAAATGGTGGGTGAAAATAAGGCACTTCACCAGGGTAGTCATCTGCATGGCACTGATCCTACTGAATCAGAAGGGAATGTTTAACTACAGGACACTGTTTTGCGTAAATTTCACATAGGCTTATTTATAAGTACTGGGACAAATTTAGAAATAAGTGTTATAATTGAAATAAAAATGGAATACATTTCAGTCTAGTAGTGGTAATTTGTGATCAGTTGCTGCCTGATAAAGAACAGTTCTGAGGCCCCTACCTCCACCTTTCCACAATTTTATCTTTAAGCCAGTGTTGAACTAGACAGCACTTCAAATAGAAGGCTGTCTTTTCTAAAGTAAGACAGATGGCAACCCTACACTTAACCCTTCTTTTATCTGTTGCTTTCCCCCTCTAATTCTCATTCCAAGCTGTTTTTCCTTCTCCCTGCCTTCCAGAATCTTTTTCTCTGGAGAAATGAGTCTGGAAAGCCTACTGAGGTAAAAACAGATAGGTTTGGTAGAAGAAGTGTAGGACACAAGAGAAGCTCCCCTCCCTTCCTGACAAGAGTCTCATGAAGTACATTAAGCTGAAATAAAGTACCATATTTGCCAGCCTATAAGACACACTCATGTATAAGACGCGTCTCATTTATACACTGGCAAATACTATTTGCCAGCATGTAAGACACACTAGCATATAAGATGCACCTCATTTTCAAATGGTACTTTTTTGGGGGAAAAGTGAGTCTTACATGCCAGCAAATACAGTAGCTGGACCAAGTTCAGTCAATGAGGTTTTGGGCTGAGTGGGAATTTGAACCTTAATTGTGCCCTTACTAGCCCAGTATTTTAACCACTGCTCCACAGATGTGTGTGTGCACATACAGGCATGCACACTTTCTTTCTTTCTTTCTTTCTTTCTTTCTTCTTTCTTTCTTTCTTTCTTTCTTTCTTTCTTTGCAGTCTGGGGTTCAAACCAGGACTCCCAAGCAGAAGATCTTGGCTTTTTGAACTTATAGGTCTTTCATGTAAACTAGCAAAAAGAACCTCCGGATAAGATCCTGTGAGCCACTGGATCATATGGTTCACTATCATATCATAAGGGATACTATTTAAACAAATGAATAATATTGTACATAGGATCAGAATGGAGCTGGAGTCTTTCAACTGGAGTTGGACTTGCAGAGTTAACAGCAGAGCTCAGGGAAAATCTGCCTGAATAACTAATTAAAGATATCCTAACAGCAACTTATAAATGTTAATATAAATAAAAGTTTTCAAAGGGACAGCTGTGTTACCCTGTTTCAGCCAAAAGTGGAAAAGGGGATGGGGAAGAATGAAGGAATCAAAGCAGCATGTTTGAGACTGATTTATTTTAACATGAGCTTTCTGAAGAAGTAGATGGTTATCACAAAAGCTCATGCTAAAATAAATCAGTCTCAAACATGCTGCTTGATTCCCTCTTTCCCCACCTTTTCCATTTTATATGGATAAAATAAATATATAAATATTAATATAACAAATAAAAAGAATCCACCTGAGTGGTGTGGGGGTGAGGTTGACCTTGCTTCTTGTGTTACTAGAACCCAGACTAAAAGAAAAAGATCAAGAAGAAACACACACACACACACAAACACACACAGATACACACAACTCCCTCCTTGAATTCACCATCACAAATAGACAAACAAAAAACCACAAGATGACAACAAGTAAAACAACAACCCAACCTTGCCAGCTTTTTAAAGGTCATTAGGTAACTCTACTAATGCTTTTATTATCCATTTCAATGAATTTCTGCCCATTTCTTTTTTTTTAAATTATCACTGAAATGTCTTTGCTGTTTTCTGCTAGTAGTATAATGTCATCTGCATATCTTAAATTTTTGATGTTCCTTCCTCTAATTTTCATGCCTCCTTCTTCTGAGTCTAATCCTGTTTTATGTATTAAACAAATAGGGTGATAAAGTGCAGCCTTGCTTGACCCCCTTGCCAATTGGAAACCATTTTGTTTCTCTGTATTCTGTCCTAACAGTAGCCTCTTGTCCTGCATAGACATTATACAACTGGACAATTAAATGTCCTGTTTCTTTAAGAGCAATCCATAGTTTCTCATGATTTACAGGAGCATTAGGACATTTATTTCATTTTAGCTGTCTAAGGTACACTCCTGTTTTCCACCAAATGGTGCTCAAGCTGGATAATCACAGTAGAGTACAACTTAAAATAGATAGTAACAGCTAAAATAGAAGAGCATCAATAAGATAGTGAAACCAATAAAAGCATCCTGGTCATTGAGGTTCTGGACTGAATCCTGGAGTCTAGCTCAATGGTGGACTTTCTTATTCAAAAGGAGCATAGCTCCACCTAAAATAGATTGATCACATTCAATTCAGCACCAAATCCCTGTTGAAATATATCAGCCTTGGACCATTTGGTGAAAGGCAGCTTACAGTGGAGTGGAGCTTAGAAAATTTTATCGAAGTTCATACATGTTTCCATTAATTAGGTATTTCAGTCATTAACATTATCTGTTTTGGTGAACTCTGTACAAATAATTTGTTGCTTTGGTTGTTTATGTGTGTTAGACACATTAATTCTTTTTAAAAATTACCATCAATAAAATTACTAAAAAAAGAGCCCCCCAAGGCAAAAACAGCAAAACATTCCTCCTGCTTTTATCTCTCTCCAAAGTAAGCAAATAAAATAATGCCAACAGTAATTTTTACTCAACCTGATCACATAGTTGGCATTTCACAATTTAAATAACAATTTTTAAAACCGCTCTTAACCTTTTTAAATAAATGAGGGGTAACAATTTCATCTGTAATGATGTATTACCTGGCTGTGTGGTGGGGCAAGGCACATTACCCATGGATTGGTGTTTCATAATCTGTGAGTCAGTAAGGAAAAGGTGTTTTGCGCTTGTCTGCCATGTCAGAGATCAGATGTGACAGTGGTGATAGATCAGAGAGCCAGGGCCTCAGTGCTCTCAACAGTTGATGTCAAAACTTGGGCAGGTTGTGAAAGAGGGAGGTGATTTCCCCTATTGTTTTTAGATAACTAATTGGGCTCTTGCTGCGTAATCTGAGTGATATTTTGGATGACTCCTTATCTGACTGCTTACTTCTGTTTGGCAGGACTGGCCCTACTATTAAGAAAAGGGAGGTAAAAGTAATTGCCCAGTCAGATGGCAGGAGGCAGTGGTAGCGGCTCATGGTTGTTCTTAAGATCTCTTCAGCTATTTTTCTTCTGCTGAAGGAGACAGGAGATGTCACACAACCTGTTCTGGAGACCATCAGGAGAACTGGAGAATATTAGGGTTGCCATATTGCACTCCTGGAAATCTGGACATTTGATTTGTATCTAATTATTTTAATTATGCAAATTAATTTGTTTTGGACCGCAACCTACAGAAGCTCCAATCAGCCTAGCCAACTATAGGAGTTTGGAGTTGCAGTCCAAAACATGAGGAAAGCTAATATTTCCCCACTTCCAATATACAGAGTTCCCACACACCCTTCAACACTTCACAGATGAAACTGGGATGCCTGTGGACAAGCAACATGGGGGTGTGGTTAAGACAGAAAATATTATTGATGAAGAAGAACAAGCAAGCTAGGAGAGGTTGCAGTAGTTTGTTTTTGCCTTAAATGGGGAAGGGCAAGATTCTGCCCTTCTTCCTCACCCACAACTTAATTGAGTGCAACCCAGCTTTGTACTTATAACTCAGTTTGCCCCTATTAAAATAAACTGAGGAACAAGGGAGAAGGTGGGAGAATTAAAATGGAGCATTTTAAAAGCAGCTGAAAAAGTAGAATGGCATATGCTGTCACTGCCACATCAGGACACTTGGAGGGTAAGGGCTCCACAGCAATAGGATTTAAGCTTGCTTAATTTTCCATTTGACTTCAGTCTAGGAAAATGTAAAAGCAACAGAAGTCTGCATGAATACTGGTGATCAAATTATTGCGTGTGTGTGTGTGTGTGTTTCTTGCAGTCCTCTTATATTTTTAAATGCCTCATTAATTATTGCTTTTGAAGGCTGTAGCCTAAGCATGGATTGATGGGAGGATATCTGGAGGAAGCCACATATATCATTAAGAGTCTCCTATCTCCCCCTGCCTGCAAATCCACACACTGATGTATGCTCACAACTGTGCAGATCACCATCTACAACCTTGTGTACGAGTGTCCACATAACTGATGGTCAATGTCTGTGGGGAAACCCATCAAATAACTAAGTGGATGTGTTCTGCTGTTGACTTAGGAAATAAAAGTTTACATTCAGAAGAGTAAATTTGTGCAAGGGATATGTGTGTGTGGTGGGGGGAGTTGTATCTCAGGCATGGCTAGTAATCTCAGTTTTAGATTGGTCCTATCCTTCCCTGGACCTTTATGGTTATAGAGTTAGCATTAAATATAACTAAATAATAGAACCATCAGGTAGATTTCTGAATTATGTAGACTTCAGGTTTCCTACTTCTTTAATTTGAGGCCATGTAAACTCATTCTATTTTTCTTTTATTCCTCCCTTCTCAGACTTGCTCTGTTCCTTTTCTTCATTCAGACTTGCTTTCTTGCCCCAGCTTCCTTTATTCAAAGTATGGACAAGTTACTTTTTTGGACTACAATTCCCAGAATTGCTGGTTGGGGAATTCAGGGAACTGTAAGGAAAAATATTGCTTTTGCAAGCTTAGCGCTTCTTCCTTCCTGAAGCCCTTTCTCCTTGTCTGTTCTACTTTCTCCTGTCCATATCTAGGATCTGTGCAGCTCAGCCAATGAAAGCCAGAAACATTTTTTACCTATACCATTCCTCTTTAAGTCAGTTCAGCCAGTGACTGACAGAGGTCTCAGTACCCACAATGTCTTCCTGAAGCTTTCTCAAATCTGGTATCCTCCAGATCAGGAGCTCTTTTCTTTTTTGGGGACCTCTGTAAATATAATTTGTTGCTGGGGACTGCCAAGATTTAACTCAAGATGTAAATACGGCTCCAGATGATTTGGACTTCAGTTCCTATGATTGCTAACTGTTGGCCATGCTTGTTGGGGTTGATGGATGTTACAGTCTCAAACATTTGGAGGACATCAAGTAGGGGGAGGCTGCCTGATTGCATTACCATATAGATTTTCTTGTAGTAAATGACAAACCCACTTGGAGAAGAAAAAAATTATGCATCCTTGAGAATAAAGAAGCTTCTGCTTCCTATTGTACTATAATTTTCCTCCTTCTATCTGCAATAGGCAAGGCTTTCCTTGATGAAAAGGTCATGCATGTTATTTCATGTACAATATTTATTGTGCTTAATATTTTTCATCTTGCCGCTGAGACAATTTCAAAATGAGCTCTACTAAAAATACTTTTCCTCAGGCGATACCTTCAATAATAGATGTATGCTTAACAGCTGATGTGAAATTTCTGTTTTGGTTCAATGAGGATGCTGCAGTCCTTTAAAACCAATAATATTTCCCTATCCATTTGTTGTCAACTTCATTAGGATCTGGATGGTAGCCTCCAGCTGTAAATATACCTTATAGTATTTGTGATAACCGTTCCAACTAGCTACATTAATGAAGTAACACAAATTAATTTCATCGTTGCATTTTCCCTTGCTTTTCAGCTTATTCAACCAAGCTCAACAAATTTCCCATCTTTAATTTTGATGACGATTTGAAGTATCTTTGTATCAGTTCTGTGAGCCCAAATACGACTAAAGCAACTCTATATGCTCTGAATGTATGGCGGTATTGGTGCATGACAAAAGGTCTGAAAGACTACATGGACATTACAAAGGTGAGTGGCCTTGGTTGTGTTATTTGAATTGAGATTTGATAGGGAGGCTGGACAAAATTTACAGGGCAGGATCCATATTATTTAATGATGTATTTCTTTGAGTGGGTTCTGTGGATTTTTTCGTGGGTCCACTTCAAACTGCTTATAACATGAAAGGCAATAGTGCCTTTTAAACCTCTCCAGGCCTCCAAAAATGGTCCAGTTTTGTAGGAAACTGGGAAGCAGAAGTAGCAGCTCCATGAGACATATCTGTGCAACCTGTCAGAGAAGATGAGGGAGCAAATATTGCCCCCCACCTGCTAGATAGTTGCCTACCTCTGCCTTAGAGTAACAATAACAGCAAGAACAACAGTACCAAGGCACACTATAAGTAAGTGGTGCATAAGGAATTGGAACTGAAAGCAAAATATAATATTATATGATTTGTATCATAATGGCCTGTATTCTGTATCAGCTATTTAGTTATTTATAGTCTCCTAACCTCTCCTGGCTTGACCCCTAACAGTTACAGATGAGTAAATTCAGGTAACTGTCCTGGACTCATGGTCACTACTTAGTCATGACTGTGGCACTATTCCCATAATTGTAACTCCCTCTCCCTTTACTGGGCATCAGCTGCATGGGGAGAAGGAGGCCCATTCTGCCAGTGATTGGAGAATGGGTGAATGATGTTTCTGTCAGATTTGTTGGGGTTGGGCCTGGAAGTAGCTGACAGAGAATACAGACCATTAGTTACAATATAAATCATATCACATTATATTTTGGTTTGACGAAGTAGCTGATAGAGAATGCAGGCCTTTATTCTTAGAGAAAGGAGTGGAGATATTAGCTGGCTGATACGTTAAGGAAAAAGAAACACACAAGAAGGCTTATAAAGAAACCAAGCAAGGAGTTAACAGAAAGAATTGCATATTGGAGGGGAAAAATTGGGAGAAAGATTGATTTTAAGGGGAAGGAAAGAAAGAGAAAAAGGACTAAACTGAATCAGAAGCGAGGAAGGAGAAAAGATGAAATTTAAAGCAGATTAAAACCAGTTAAAGCAAGACACAAATACCACATGACCTCCTAATTTTTAAACGTTTCATGCACACTGAAGACCAAAAGAAGGAAAAGCACAGAAATAAGATTTTTAAAGTATCAAATTCAAAATACTTTCCTCAAAGCACAGTCACTGAGAATTCTTGATAAAATATGTCCTATTATTAAATGAACGCTACCTCTGTCCTCTTCGTTCTATTCAAACTTCAGTGTTTTCAGAGAAATAGACCTAAAATGATCCTACGTTTTCAGATATGGAATCATTCTGCTTTTCCAAAGACCCATATTGCTAGTCAAGTTTGTGTGGGGCCTAGTTTTGGTTATCATTGCTTCAGGGCAAGGCTTTGGAGAGAACTAATCTTAAGGATCCCATTTTGGCTTGTTGTTATGTGCCTTCAGATCAGTTCCAACTTGCGACAGCCCTACGGGGAACCTGTAACAGAGTTTTCTTGGCAACATTTCTTCAGAGGAGGCATGCCATTGCCTTCCTCTGAGACTGTGAGAGTGTAACTTGCCCAAGATCACTCAGTGGATTTTCATGGCTGAGCGGAGACTCAAATTCTGGTCTCCCAGAGTCTTAGCCCAACACTCAAACGACTACACTATGCTGGCTTGTTCTTCTGCCAAACCTAATGAACATCCATACTATATGGTTAGTTGGCTTGAGCTAGGTTGCTGCAGCATATCTAAACTACAGGTGAATTGCATCACAAGAGTAAGATTTGTTGCCCAGCTGAGGGTCCAGATTAGCAAAGCAATGTGAGCAAGGAGTGAAGGAAAGGCAAGGTTTATTTCTGCAACAGAAATAGATCAACACCTTAAGGACATCCAAAGTGAGACAAAAACAAATTTCCCTGTGCCCACCTTATAGACACTGAACAGGTAGTTTCCTCATGTAAACATTCAGGAAACAATTAACATTTCAAAGCTCATCCTCTCAGTCTGCCATCTATCAACATTAAACTGTCCCAATCTGTTTATAATTTTCAGATAGTATGTGATAATTCAACAGGAACTTAGATTTTTGATTTCTTCAGAGAGTCTGTTACCTTAAACAAGAAATGTAATTAACAGTTGCAAATCAAGGAGGAAGCTCCCTTTGCTCACCTACATGTTAAAACACAGGAGGGAGCCAAGGCTCATAATTTAGCCAACGTGACCCTCTCATCTCTAGGGAGTGGACATCTCAAGACTTTAGAGTTCAAATTGGAAAAGAGGAAACTCTACTTTTGAGAGTGAGGGTTTTATTATTATTTTTATCGTATTGCACTAATAGTCTTAGAGTTATTTCCTTTTTGTAAGAAAGAGTTTGGGAGAGAAAGATTAAGATACAAATCAAAAGAAAGAGAATGATGTATAGAGGAACAGGGGCAAATAAACAGGGACACAGAAAAATAGAGAAAACAAGAAAGCATGAGAAGTGATTAAAATGTAAATAATATGACAAAATGAGTCACCAAATGGCATTGAATATCTTGAGTCCTGAGAGGTTGACACAGGTTTACACTATGAGAAAAATCTGCATACTGGAGGAGAAGACACATCCTCAGATAACATAAAAGTGCTTCTGGTAGCTTGGTGCATTAAAAAGATATCTGTTGGTTTAGGGCATTTTTTCTTTTCTAGGTCAGTATGCATGTACTACAACTTTATCCAACCTTTTGACAAAAAGAAGAAAAGGAAAGGGACAAAAAAAAAGAGAAAAGAAAGGATGGTCAGAATGGTTAACACATCAAAATCAAATTAAACAATAACTATGAAAATTGTCACAATAATCAACAAGAATCAACATCATTTAAAAAGCCAAACTGAAGAAACGTGTCTTTGCACACTTCTCAAAAACAGCATGAGTGGAAACCCACTTTGGGTTTTAGTCCAAACTTTAAAGAAGCTGTCCAGGGTAACAAGCCTCTTTTGGGGATATGGTTCAGCGCCTTGGAGAGCTCCTTTAAATTTTAGACTGAAATCTTGAGTAAATTCACCATCTCCTTGACATGGAAGCCACCAGCTTCCTCGAGAGAGAACTCTTACTGCATGGGGCTGTCCAACAGGCCACTGCAGATGATGATATTTTCCGAGGTAATAGCAGAGCATCCCATATTTCCTATGAATATCAAATTACTCTTAAGAATGCTGTATAATTTTATTCTCTCTCTTTCTCTCTATCTCTGTGTATGTGTGGATGGAGGGCATTATTTACGTCAAGAAAACTGCCTGTGCACAAATGTGGCTGAAGGTGAATCCCAGAATGTGTCTATAGGGCTACCATTGCTAAGCAGGATAGGGCTGTCAGTGGGTACTAGTCATGATGCCTATCTCTCTATTCCCTCTACTGTCAGAGACAGTATGCTCCTCAATACCAGTTACTGGGGTGCACATCTGGGAGGGAAATATTGCTTTCACACCCTATCTGTGGACTACTAAGAAGTATTGGCCTAGCCACTGTGGGCACAGAATGTTGAAATACATAGGGATTTAATCTAACCATCCAGCACCATTCCTCTTTACGTGACTTTGAGGGGAGCAGTGGCCCTTCCAGAAACTGTCCTTATGGTTTCTTCAGTGAATGTTCAGCTTTCCTGGTTTGTGAAGGTGAGGGCAACACCAAGAAGTCCCTGCGTATGTTACTTACAGAGGAGAAACATGGAGTTCCTACCCCAGTGCTAAGTAAGAAGTAAATCTATTGATTTCCAGTGGTCTGGACAGTGCACTGTATTACGTGCTTATTTTTTATTATATTAAATTAAGCTTTATTTTGTTATTATCTAATATCAACTTTAGCTGATCAGGCCATTTGTATTTAGAATCTGCACTAATTCTCCCCGCATCCCACCTATCCTTACTCCCTTTATCGTGCTATTTCTGGCTGCAGGCATGAGTTTCCATGCAGCATAATAAAGTCTGATATCCAGATATGAAATATGATAGTTGAAATTAATCTTGAGATGAGAGGATGCAAGGAAAAGGTTCTTTGCAGCTTTCTTATCTCCCAGCATCAAAGGCAATATTATTCATGCCTGCCTCCTGTTTTTTCCAGCACCTCATTATACCCAGCTTAAAGCTTTCCTTTTAATTATGAGTTTTATCAAGGCTGTAAGCAGATCTGAATGGAAAAGGAGGAAGGGAAGTTTCCAATACTTGGGAGCAACAGGAAAAAATTAAGGTCTATGAAGGTTTTTTTTTTCACTTTTTGTTTGTGTTTTTCTAATATCTGAAAAAATTAAAACATAAATTTTGGGGCCAAGTAAGATATGAAGTTGAATTTATCTTCGTTTAATGTGTAGGGATGCTTCTAATTTAAAGGTTTTTATTATTCTTTCAAATGCAGTCTTAAAATATCAACCACCATCCCTAACCCACCCATACCTCCCCAGCATTATCCGCCTTCTACTCCTTTCACCAGTAACCCTGTGTATATTTTATTTTATTAAAATATTTCTATTCTATATTCTATCTAAAGATTTCAGGGTGGCATCTTATAAAATCAGCTTGACCAGTTGAAAGCGATGTAAACAATAAAAAGTGATTTTAAAAGGCCAGAAACATTTTAAGTATTTTAAGCAGTTAAAAGAAGAAAGATGAAGACTGGTTAAAATAGTTTAAAATGATTTAAAAAGAAACATATATGGGCAATTAATTACACCTCAAAGGCTTTAGTAAAAAAAAAGGCCAGAATCCTGTTGTGTAACCACTATAGTTACAGTTCCACATGGTGAATCCTGTGCTAATTTCCCCCAGTCCCCACTTACTGGGAAATATCCCCACTGCAGGGATATGACAGGAGTATGTTCCCCTGTGAAACAGGAAGCAGCTGATTTATATTCCCATCCTCTGATGTGAGTGATCTCTGGTGTGATAGTCAGAAGCAGGATCCCCGTCTCAATTCTCCCTATGCTGGAGATTGCTTGTGCAAGGGCATAGGACTATCAGCCAACTGCTTCCTGACTGACAGCAGAACAGACCCCTGTCAATCGCAGCAGTTGCTTTCTTATACGTGGGTACTAGAGGACTTTCACGGTCCCTATGTAGTCCCTAAACTACAAAACAGTCGCAAGTGAGTAACTGTAGGTTACTAATTCATAATTGCCCAACAGGATTCTGGTTCATGTTTTCACTTGGCAATGCTGGAACCGATCATTCCTTGAAGAGTATTCCATACCTGGGATGCCTTTATTTTATCCTAACATACAGAAATAGGGAAAATAAATACAGATTAGGTATGTAAATCCTCAACTGTTTTACCCTCAAGGACAAATAATTAGTCTTGTCACCACTGCAATATTCCCTGTGTATTCAAATGTCCCAAAGTGTCACACAGGAATTATTTTGAGGGTGGGGGAACAGTTTTTTGCACAGGATGGAGTGTCTTCTGGAAATGTTTTCTATACCAGTGACCAATTTTCTTTGCAGAAAACAGCAGGTTTCTTAGCTCAAAAAGTGTTTTTTTCCACAGTATAATTTCTGTGTAATACTTTGGGACGTTGAATACCAGGAGAAAATTGTGCAAATTTCTTGCTGGTCTGTCCTTGTTCATGACGGGGTCCCAGCTGTTGGGAAAACCATTTTTCAGGAAAAATCATGAATATTGTTTACATCGCTATAACGATGTACACAGAGCATGAGCTGAGGGGAAGAACATTATGATTATTGGGTTGCAGTGGGTGTGAAGTGGAATCTTAATCCTTTCCTCTCCTGCTACAGCAGCCTGTCTTGATAAACAAGCCTGTTGGATGTTACCTTATCCAGGGTGTAACAGGTTGTTCTTCATGTCTTACAAGAAGTAGTGGTGGGGATATGGTAGAAGAAAGCCATTAAATGCTTCCATGAGTAGTCTGGTGCTCAAGCTGCTATCAGAAATTATGGAGATTTATGGTAGGATCCAGTAGTGGCTATGACAGTGGCTTGTTGCACTTCATTTTTGGCTACCTCTTTGGAACTGCAAAACCAGAAGTAGGAGGAAAGAGCTCCTGGCAGAACACAGTACTTGGTGGTCAGCTGCATTCAGCATCCTGGGTCACAATATGGGCAGGCATGCGCTACTTTTAGCTCCTTTGTATTTTCAAATAGGACGGGCAGATCTGGTCCTCCTATGAAGAGGAATAAGGCAGCCACCCCAGGCTGCAAATGCTGGGATTAGGAGGCAGCAAAAAGATGGTAGAGAACAATGCTTTGTGTGCTCTGTGGCCTGCTCTGTACTCTCCAAGCCTGCTGCTATCAGGTTCAGTGGGAAGCACTCTCCTGGCAGCATTGTTTACATGTGTGCTTTCCTTTTGTACTTGGAATGGGAGGAGGAGGAGGAGGCACTATGTAGCCTTTTGCCTCAGGCAGCAAAATGTTTTCAACTCATCTGGTTGATGAGGAAGAAATGGAGATGAGCAGGCAGAGACCACATTTGGATTTGACCAGCCATTTTCTCTCTGATAAATTGGTTTGGTCTCTGCTGAGTTTGGCGATCCTTTCTTGCAAAAGGGGGATTATGGGCAGATAATTGATGCAAAGTCTGTAATTTTCTTGTGATCCAGATTCCAGCTGTGAAGTTGAATGAACTCCTTGAGGATTTCTATGTCACTGTGAAGAAAACAGATGGCTCAGATTTCTTGGCTACATCCCTTCATGCTATCCGTCGGGGGCTAGACCGGATTCTGAAGAACGCTGGCATAGGGTTTTCCATCACAAGTGGAAGCTTCAGTTCTTCTACCAAGAAGCTCAAGGAGAAGCTGAGGGTGCTCAGCAAGGCGGGGATGTCAGGGGCTCGCTCTCGTAACATTATTTATTTCTCCCTTTCTGATGAAGAAGAGATGTGGAGGATTGGGTGCTTGGGTGATGGAAGTCCTGTGGCCTTACTGTCCACTGTGGTGAAATATAACAGCCAGTACCTGAACATGAGGACCTTGCAGGAGCATGCTGACCTAATGTTTGGTGACATTGAGATGCTGAAGGATGCACAGAATCGTCCCTTTTTTGGCAGAACAGAAAATGTGAAAAGAGAGAAAAGGATGGGCTTGAACAGAGTATGCTATGGTCAGATATACCATGAGCACTCCAAAGGACACAAGTTCTGCCCTTACTGTCTCCTCTACAAATATATGTACATCCATCGCCCTCCTTCCCAAATAGAAGCCAAGTCTCCTTTTTATCTGACTGCTCGAAAAGAGACGGTTGCTATGGGCAATGTGTGGTATGAAGAGCAGCGGATGGGGCTGCGCTCCCTGAGAGGTGTGGTCCCAAAACTGGCTAAAAAGGTCAAACTTGACCACTGTGAAAACTTCACTTTTGTCTCATTCACTCAGGCTTCTAGAAAGTTTGACTCTTGAATTCTTATCAGTAAGAGCTAAGAGAGACATGATGCGAACAGCATCAACATAATGAAGGCACAGATTTTTTAAAAATGTAAAAAGTAATTCCATTTTACATTTTTAAAACATAAAAAGTTGTATGTGTGCATGTGCACATGAGCACCACAAGTACCATAGAAAGTAGAAAAGTAGAGTTTTACTCTTCCCTCTTCCCATTCTCAATGAAAATTGCTTCTCCAATTTGAAGCTGCTTTTTTACATTGGACAGAAAGCCTTTTGTTCAAATCTTGGAAAAATTACTGTATTGGAATACAACTCCCAGAATCTTCCAACCAGCATGGACACTGGCTGGAAGCCGTACTTCAAAAAAGTGACTTTTCCAGGCTCTTTTCCAGTTGCACATGGTCATTGGGGGCATCACAACAAGGGAAAGGGTTAAACTTTCCTGCCCACTCCACAGTACTTATGCCACCCGTCTTCCACTACCAGGCTACTATTTACATCTAAGATGGGGGAACTGCATTCACATAATGTGCTCTGTTGCAATTGATGTCTGGTCTAGATTGACCCTATGTCTGTTATCTTTTTCGCTTGAATCAGTTATTCAGCAAGAACTATACAGAAGCAAGAGCTTCTTTCAGTCTGAACACTGTAGATTGCCCATCTCATGAAGTCAATTGACAATTAGAAGTTGTGTGACCTGCATAGTCTGATATCTTTCCTAAAGTGGCTGCTACTTAATATCAGTTGACAGATTTGCCTCTGACCTGTGATATCTTCTTGTTAGGTCACTGTACTGCAAGAATAAAAATAAAGCAAAATAAAAACAAAAATACATTAAAAATATTTTAAGAATAACATTGTCATGAGTGCCTTGTAGAATAAGCTTTGCTGGCCACCAGTGGTTTCAACTGGTGAAAGTAAGAAACTCCTAGTAGCCCAGAAGCTACAGTATATCACTAACAATGCAAAATGGTATCAAATTTCAGAGAAGAATCTGGAGACAAGCTGTTTGGCCATACACTGTACCTGCGTTAAGGGATGAGTGGGTCTGATGCAGAACTTGGTGAAGTTATGTTTTTGAACTGGATGGACTAGCAACAAAATGGTGGTTATGGGACTAACAATCTAGGTTCATTTTTTGTATTTTATATTTGCAATTCTTATAGGCCATTTCTGGCATTTTTTACAGTAAGAGTCCCATTGCTGAGGTTGGAAAAGTTACTTCGTGGAACCACAGCTCACAAAATTTACTCAGTCATCATGAACCATCCTGATTGGGTTTGTGGTGGTAGTCCTGGAAGCTGTAGTCTTTCTTAGCTCTGGTCTGGGAGCACGAATGACCTTCCTCTGCCTTCTTGTGCATTATCTTTTCCTGTTTTATTCTCATTGAGCATGATACATGATGATTCCTATGTTCGATTAAATGTGAATGTAGCCTTGTTATAAAATCACTTTAAGGATGTGATTTAATCAGGGTTTGCAAAATAGGCTTAGGATTGCATCATGGTTTATGCTAATCAGGATTTGGTCTTATCTTCTTACCTTTTAAAGTGAACTCCCTACATTTGTAAACAACCCCTATGAAGTTCACTTTGAGATTACGGTTTAGGCCATACCTATACCTATTTACTTGGAATAAAGTCCCATGGAACTCCATAAACCTTCTAGAATAGATAGACAGGATAGGTAGAATTGAGGTTTTGAGCAGATATGTATAGGATTGCACTGTTAATTAGCATATGCAAAATGATTTTATGGAGTTATCCTGGGGAAGTTATCCAGCACAGTTGGAACCATATGACTTGTAATCTGATGAGGACTTACAATTTTCTAGTGCCCTGTCCTGAATTCCATCATCAGAGATCTCTAGCAGAGAGTTCTATGCTCCTCACCAAACTACAAATCCTAGAATTCCATAGACAGAGCCCTGGCAGCTAAAGTGGTATCAAACTGCTGTAATTATGTAGTGCAAATATGCCTCAGGTTCATTTTGTGTTGCATGCAACATGAAATATAAGTAGAGAGGGGCAGAATATCTGGGCCAGGATATGATGTTTTCCATGCATCAAGTATTGTGGCTTTGGTTACATAGAAGACCCATATTACATCTTACTGCATTTGTAGAAACTTAGTCTTGGTGATAGATCTGGTTAAAACATTCCTCTGTTGCTTTCTCATCCAAGGTGATTCCAGGAGGCTGGAATAGTATGGTAGTAAAAACAAGTAGCAGCCTAAGCAGCCTATATTTTTTATAACATAGAAGCTAGGTTGTCATGAATTTTCTAACTCTTTGGAGTGAGGGAGTTTCAATAATTAAATTCTAATACTGCTTGAAGCAGAAGTGCCTTTGTTTTTTGTGGTTTACTTTTGAAAGCTTACATTCATGCAGATCGTACTTGTATCCACTGTGCACTGTGTCACAAAACACACATATCCTGGAGCTCCAGTTACTACTGGAGATAATTATTTCAGTTACCAACATAAGCAAGAGCTTATGAGCTATTTTAATCCATTCAGTTTCAAGAATTAGGGCACCAGTGTTTTTTTTTTTAAATATGCCCAACAAGGTAAGACATCTTTAAAGGCAACATAACCCTTAAGAGTGAAATGAACTTGTCCAGAACTTTACTGGGGACCTGCTGCAAATATAATTTTTTGCTGGAGACCCCCAATATTTAACTCAAGATTTAAATATTTAAATTTAGATTCAAATATTCAACTATTCATTTAAATATTCAAATAGTCAGATATTTTATTTATTTATTAATTTATGGCTTCTGCAGACTATGGCCCTTTCTGCAGGACACTGTTGTCCCGCACTGGGGATGGGAGAAGGACAGCACCTGGATGACAGTTCTCTAGGTCCTGTCATTCTCCTGTACCCAGGTGGTGTGATTGTGCTGCAAATCATTAATGGGTTTTTCCTGTCAATGACCAGCAATGGCGCAGCCCTGCAGCCAACGATCTGCAGTTACCTGGTCCTACAAGCGCAATGGCTGCACTTCCGGCCCCAGTGCAGCCTGAGACAATACCCAGCTGTGCTACAGAAGGAAGAGGCAGCACCATCACGCCTCCTCAATTTGCGGAGGCAGCTGGTATGGAGAGGAGTGCTCCTGTTGCACTCCCCTCCCAGCAGAGACAACGTTGGCAGCTGCACCAGATGTCTCTCTAACATGGTAAACTATGGAATGGGCCTAGGATTCAAATCCTTGCTCAGACACTGGCTGCCCTTGGGCAAGTTACATTCTCTCAGTCTCAAAGGAAGGCAAAGACAACCCCCCTCTAAACAAATCTTGCGGAAGAAAAAACCTGTGACAGGCTCACTTTAGGGGTGGCATAAGTCAGAAATGACTTGAAGCCACACAACCACAAAATGCAACTGACAGGAGGAGGTTCTTTCTAGCCATCATGGCTCTCCCCTTTGGCAACTGACTTGTGGTGACTCTAAGGCAAATCTATTATGAGCGGTTTCTAGACAAGATTTGTTGCCTTTGCTTTTTTCTGAGGCTACGAGAATGTGACTTGCCTGAGGTCACCCAGTGGGTTTCCATGGCTGAGTGGGGATTCACACCCTGGTCTCCAGAGTCATAGTTTGGGCATGCACACAGACTTGCCGCTGCGTCCCCTTTCATCAGCGATGTGGAAGGAGGTGAATGTGTGAATGAACCCAAACTGCTCTCTCGTTTGGAAACGAGGGAGCAGTTTCTGAACCCACTACTCCCCCACTGCTATATCCCTGCAGGTGCTCTTGCTATCCAGAAACAGGGTTTTACAACCCCCTGTGAGGATTCCATGGACCCCCAGGATTCCCTGAACTCCGGTTAAGAACCACTGGTCAAACCTATCCAAGTTCAGTGTTTTCTTTCATTGTGTAAGACCAAGGAAGTGGCTTCTAAACATCCCAGCTTCAGATATCCTTTTCCACATTCAGTTCTCTTCCAATGGTCTCCTTTTTGCCTGCTGTGGTCAGAGTGTGGAAAAATTACCTTTTGGACTACAACTCTCAGAACTCCCAGCCAGTATGGCCAATAGCTAGGGACCTAGAAGGTATAGACAAAAAAGTAATTTTTCCAAGCTTTGGCTGTGGCATCTTTGTTTATGGCACAACAGTCTAGAACAGTGGTTCTTAACCTGGGGTCTTGGGACCCTTGGGGGTCCATGGAGCCCTCCCAGAGGGTCTGTGAAACTCTGCTGCTGGACAGTAAGAGCAGCAATAGGGATGTAGCAGTGGAGGAGTAGTGGGTTCAGAAACTACTTCTTTGTTTGCAAACAGTGCAGTTTGGGTTAACCCCCTTCCGCATCCCTGACAAAAGGGTACACAGTGGCAGGCGTGTGTACGTGCCCACTCTATGGCCAGTCGGCCCCTCCCTAAACTGCAAACCCCAGGATTCCATAGGAAGTTGAAAGCGGAATAATTGCACTGTAACAGTCTAGTGCAGAAACGGCCTCTGACTCTGGAGACCAGGATCTGAATCCCTACTCAGCCATGGAAACTCACTGGGTGATCTCAGGCAAGTTACATTCTCTTCTCTCAGCCTCAGAAAAAAGCAAAGGCAACAAATCTTGCCAAGAACCCTCTTATGATAGGTTTTCCTTAAAGTCACCATAAGTGAGTTTTCAAGGGGGAGAAACATGATGGCTAGAAAGAACCTCCCCCTGTAAGTGGCACTTTGCTGTTGTGTGCCTTCAGACCACTTCTGACTTAAGCCACAAACAAACAAACAAATTTGAATATTTAAATCTAAAATTAAATATTTAAATCTTGAGTTAAGTATCAGGGGCTGCCAGCACTGGTCTAGAACAAGTACTATTATAATTTATTATTGCTATTACAGTCATTTATATCCTATATTTTGTCCCATATTGGGACTTGAAGTGGTTTACAGCACAGTAAAGCAAGAACAGATTAAAAACATATGAAAACATCAGTAAGATTTCTATATCTATAAATTATTTTGAGAAGCTATTAAGCAAAATATAGAATTAAAACCATTACAAACTCATTAAAAGACTATTATAAAAAACAAGACACCGCAGTTCTTGAAAGCCCGTTGCAGTCATTTCTTAACAGTCTGCTAGAATATGAAAGTTTTCTCTTGCTGGCAGAAGGAGAGCAAGGAGGGAACCATCTTAGCTTCCTCAGAGGGGGAGTTCCAAAGTCTGGGAGCAGGCTCTCTAACTCATACCCCTAAATGTGTCCAGGAGTACATTGGCACTGAGGGAAGGGTATCCCCAAAGATCTTAGAGCTCAGGCAGGCTGAGACAGGGAAATATGGTCCTCCATATCTTGGACCTCAGCTGTACAGGGCTTTATAGGTCATAATCAGTTTGAATTCATTGCCTAATTGTTTTCCTATGTACACCCTAAACTTTCACTGCATTAAGATTTTGGTCCTGAATTAGGAACATTGCTGCCACTAGGGCCTAATGGAGACACTGTCCTCATGTGTACAGAAATAATTTCCTGCATCCCACCTTTGTTTCAAATGGCTAGCAACAATGAATATTTTAACAGTTCTTTCATGTTGTAGGAAAGTGGTTGAAAACTGCACAGTTTTTAAAAACTATTCATAGTTCAGGACTTATTCCGTGCAAAAAGAAAGAAAGAGGTATGTAATTTTTGCACAGAAAATATAATTTCTTATTCAGAAAACCACAACCAGAATTCTGTATGGGAGCTGGTATGTGTAAGCATCATAGTTATGGTGCTATGCAGTGAATCCTGGCCTGACTCCTTCAATCCCCACTTACTGTGAAGCAGCTGAGTAATTGATGGAGGTCTGTTCCCCTGTAGCTTAGGAGGCAGCTGGCTGCCAGTTGCATCCTCTCTTGCAGGAGCAATCTCTGGTGCAACAGGCGGAAACAGGACCCCATTGCAATTTCCTTCTGTGCTACAAAGTGCTCATGTGAGGGATGGATGACAACTGACAGGGGAACAGACCCCTCCCATCAACTGCAGAGGCTGTTGCCCCATACACAGGGACTGGGGGACTTTCATGGTCCCACGTAATCCCTGAACCAGAGATTACATAGGGATCATGAAAACATACCAGTCCCAAGTGCTGAGCTCTAGAATATGCATTCATAACTGCCATAGAGGATGCTGACCAACATTTCTGTACACAAAATAGTTCCTGGCACTCCTGTACAGAATATAGCATTTTTTTCAGACAAGAAAAGGGGTTATCCTATGCAGAATTTTGTTTTTGTGCACAGAAATGTTTTCTGTGCAGGAAACCTATGCACTTTTTTTGTGTGTGCATAGTAAGTCCTGAACTGTGAAGTCTTACCTATGTATTATTGTCTTTGTTAGGGTTTCCAAACACTCAAGAAACCTATTTTTCAACCATTTTTCCAATATTATCAGTTATTCTCCATTCCTAGCTTTATGCTTAGAAGCCCTAAGACAAGTTGCCCCAGAAGGCAGCAGTTCCTGGGGATCTGAGGTTCCAAGGTGAAAAGTGACCAATGCCACTTGGTTGGTGCAACACACAAGAAGCAATTTGGTCCCAGTTGTAGAACTGTTGCTGAGTATTGAAAATAAATGTTACAGTTCATACACTGCATTATTAGTTTGTAATATACTGTGTTTGAGTATTTTGCTGACTGTGATAAATTTCAAACCTCTTTTCAATCCTGTAAGCCACTGATCCTCCTCCCTGACACTTGTGTTTGTGCTGTACATGAAATACAATGCAAAACTTTTGGTAATGCATTTTATTAAACCATTGGCGGTTATCGTGAAAAGATCACCAAACTATTCAACCAGTATGAAAGAGACATAGGCAAAGAGGAAAAGCCAATTCTTTTTTTCTCTTATTAAGTTTAAAAGAAATCACAAAAATGTAAGTTCTCTAGTTTAGCTGGAGATCATATATGCAAGGAAACAGGCTTGCCATAGCTGAATGCAAAATGGTGACATCAGCACTAATTCCCTGGATCCTCTGGGAGTCTCAGTGTTGATGTCATCATTTTGTGTCTGATTATGCAGAAATAACCAGATACTTCTGTGACCCTGCCAGCTCTCCATGAAACACAGAATGGCATGTGCAGGGAGTCTTCAGGAGCTTCTCACTAAGTCAAGGGGCAGGCACAACATAGTGTAAGTCCACTTGTGGATATGTACACTACACTGAAGGAATGTTGGAGTGCATCTGGAGTCCCTCAGATGCAAGAGCACATTGTTTCAAGAAGAGAAAAGAGCAGCCACATTTGCACATGTGGGCTATAGGGCTATTAAGGGAGTGGTGGTGGAGTTAGGCTTCCTTGGTGTGGTCTTCCTGTGTCTTGGGCCCTTTCAACCACACAATTATAGCTCTCTGGTTCCTCTTTTTGTGCCATAGTTCCATCCTGTGGAATCTTGGGGTTTGTTATTTGAAGAGGCACTAGAACTCTTTGACTGAGAACTCTAAATAACCTTCCCTAAACTGCAAATCTTGGAAACCCAGCAAATGGAATGGAACCACAGTCCCTGAAGCTGAACCATAATGTTGTAATTGTGTAGCATCTGGTTCACTGTCATTTCCTTACCTCTAGACTGATATTAACTTTCACCCACCTAGCTCTTCCATCCCCACACCACCACCTCATAGTCATGTAGCCAGTGACAGCAGGTTTGCAGTTCATTTTGATAAAACTCTCTTGAATAGCCTTTTTAGAAGAAGGTGGTCATTTGCTGACGATTCTGAACACAAGCTTCCATACTGACTAGGACTAGGACATGTAGGCAACCTCTGGTCAGACAGTTGCTTTTATCTTTTTCATGCCTTCAGTGTGAGCAATAGATGCCCAGACTGCTGCCGCTGAATTCCACCCATGCCTGGAGTAGCCAGAGTGAAAACTGGAGACACCTCCTGTACTGTATCTTTAATGGCCATGCAAAAGACGGATTTTTAGCAGGTATCACTTATCATACAACAAAATAACAAGCAACACATGCCTAAACCCCCTCTTCTACATACACACTAAATATACAGGAGCCCTATCCAGTTTTCACTCTGGCAACTCTCCAGCCACCACCTCAATTGCATTCTCTCTCAAATAACCCAAATTACCCAAGCCCACTGATTGTGTATACAGTATGAGAGAGAATGCGAGAGAGTATGTCTTAAGAAGGTGAATTTGGGAAGATGTATATGACCTGGAAGGAAGTGTGCATGTTTGTATGTAAACAATGAGGAGATAAGCAAGTCTCTTCACATTTATTGTCAGCCCAATTGGCCTGTGACCTTGGCTTACTGTTAGGGGCCCCTGGGAGCAAAACATAAGATGCTTCCGCACTAGGCTGTTATAGCGTTATGATTCTACTTTCAACATCCTATGGAATCCTGGGGTTTGCAGTTTTGGGAGGGGCGCCTGGCTCCTCCCGAAACTGCAAACCCCAGGATTCCATAGGATGTTGAAAGTGGAATCATAGCGCTATAACAGCCTAGTGCGGAAATGGCCATAGTCTAATTCTGGGTGACATAATTGTGGGATGCAGATGTAGGCCTCAGGCTTTGACTTGTACATTGGCTGGGCCTACAATTTGACAGGGTTTGGTAGCCACATTACACGATAGCAAAGTTTGTATGTTAGGAAAAGGAAGCAAATTGTTAATTGTTTTGTTATTATTTTATTGAATTGCCAGGGAAGGGTTTTTTTTAATGACATTTCCTGACTCATATATCAAAATAACCTGGCTGATTTTATGCATTTTGGACTTTGATTTCAAACTGTCCAACATTTCACAGATGAAAACCAGGATGCTTGTGGCCAAGCAGTGTCAGAGTGTGGTCAAGATGGCTGAAATTAGTGATGAGGAAGAACACACAAGCTAGGAGAAGTTGGTAGAGTTTGCTTTTATCAGAACCTACAGAGAAAGGCAAAATTCTGTCCTGCCCTCTCCTCTTACTCCTGCTGGGTTAACTGAGAGCAAATGGCTTTTTCACTTTGAACTCATTTTCCAGCTATTGAGGTAAGCTGAGGCCAAAAGAGGAAAGTGGGGGGAAGAGAAAGAAACTTGGTCATTTTAAAAGTCACTGAAAAAGCAAGACAACAGAGGATTCACTGGGACCACCGTTGCCAAACTGAGACAGGTAGAGAGTATACAGGTTGGAAGAATGGGGAGAACAGCACTGTTAACACAAGCAGCAAATTATCTTGGGCAGGCCCTGCTGCTGAAGAAGAATCCCTCCTCCTCATGACACTTGTGCTCCCTGAACCTATTTCAGAGGTACTGAGCAGCAATAGATTTGGGGAAGCTGGGACTGCGTAAGGGGATGAGGATCTGGAGGCAAAAATCTCATTGTCCAAGTAGCTGTTCATATAATTTTGGATTTAAATCTCAGTTTAAAAATCCTAATACCTGAATGTGGGCTGTTATTGTTATTATAAAATTCATGGTTCTGAAACGTTCCTCAAATGGGCCTACCTTGTTTAGTTGTGTCTTTGTATTATGTTAAATCTCTTCAGTATCAGTTGCCAAAATTATATACTCTTCAAACACTCTCTCTCTCTCTCTCTCTCTCTCTCTCACACACACACACACACACACACAATGTCATACACAATATTATTGAGGCAAGCAGGGAAACATATGGTCTCAATTTCCCCCTCAGATGTATCCATATTCTCTGAATATCCTTTGTTTTCCTCTGCGTCTTTGCAAGTGTGGTAGTTTTTCTGTCTGACCTACAACATATATTTCATGGGACATCAAAGTACTTTTACTCAAAAATCACTCCCTAAATTAAAAATGTCAGGTCTCTAAGCCAGAATTTAAATATATGAAAAACACAAATGTATTCTAACCTTTAAAGACATACCACATTCTGCCCCATGAGATACCTGGATACCCCTCCCGATTGTACTTTTTCCCCACCCTTTAAAATTCATCATTAATCCGTTCACTGATCTAAAGAAAATAAGGTCTAGATCTGGAGGCCTGAGAAACTTGGGATCAATATCCCATCTACCTTTTAAATAAGACTGTTTCCATAAAGATGTGCAAAATAATTTATCAGCTTATGTTCTCTTTTGTTCAGCTCTCATAAATGCAGAATACATACCATCTGCTAGTTTTTAATCACAGTCACTAAATGAATCAAAATCATTAGTGCACAACAGTTTCACTGGAAGAAATTGGATTTCCACATCCTATTCTCAAAACAAGTGTTATTGAGCCAGGTACGCATGGCTGCAGAGAGGGACTTGTCCCGTGTAATTTAGTGAAGCGAATGGATGAGCAATGATATCTGATATGGATTCTGGTTCTCTCTGTCTAGATCCAATTCTGTATACCTTTTATAACAAACAGGTTCTCTTTCATTCAGTCTCGGCAAGGATCAAGTGGAACATTATCCTGGCATAGTTTTTCAGGTGCTACCTGATAAATGTCTCCTTTTAAAAAAATAATAATAATAGATGAACAGCCACATAAGATTTTTTTTTTTTTTTTGAGTACTCTCTGTTTCCAGAAATTGTTGTTTATTCTCAGGGCCAGCTCCTACATTTGTATTAATCTGAGAAAGCTGAGTCGCAAGATTACCTGTGAATTTATCATATTATATTTTCAACACTGAATTTTCTTTTTAAACTGATGTCTATTAATCTCTTTTTAACCCTCTCTCCCTCCATTCTGTTTCTGTTAATTCTTCCCTTTTAACGTCTTCATCTGAGATAACTCTCATTTGATCTTGCCCCTCAGTTTTGAGCTTTGCTGGATCAGATTGGGATCTACGCCAGTTTGGTTTGGTTTTGAAATGTAGGGATTTGTAGTGCATCTATTGCATTCTATACATTTCTTGAAAAAGTTACTTTTTGTACTACACTGACCATGGTGGCTGGGGGATTGTGGGATCTGTAGTCTGAAAAATAGCATTCCCAAGTTCTGATTATACTACTATTCTTGCAAGACACTTTGAGGACTCTGGACACAAGATACAAAGATATCAAGCAAGATACAAATCTGATAAACAAATAAACCATAATCTGCTATTTAGTTTACAGTAGAGGCCAGCTAGGTGCTTCTGGGAGGCAGATCATGAAACAAGCAGCTTCAGCTGTCGACTTGGAAGGGACCTTAAGGTTTATCTAGTCCAACCACTGGCCAATACAGGAAATCTACAGCAAAAGCATCTCTACTTAGCTCCCAGGGTCTCTCTCTTTAACAACTTCCAGTGAAAAAGAGTTCCCTACCCTCCAACTGTTCCAATTTGGCATAGAGATTAATTCTCTGTCATCTCAGCTGCTTTTAAAATGTCACAGTTCCTCTCTCCTCCCATTTTCTCCCTTTCTCCTCAGCTTGTAAATTCCTGCAAATTGACTTCAAAAATAGCTAGCACTCATTTAACTCATGCGAGGAGGGGGGAGAGGCGATGGGGGTGCAGAGTCTTGCCCTTCCCTGTTGGCTCATTGTGATGAAGCTCTGGGGATATGGCTATCTGAACTGCCAGAGCAGCCTGGAAACAGGTTGCCAGGCAATCAGAATAGCTCCTCAGGAGAAAAACCCAGCCCAGTGGTATGTGGAGGGTCTGGTGGCAGAGAGAAAAAGTTGTATAAAGCCAAATACCTGTTGGCATTTAGTCCTTCAAGTGAGATACCTAGCAAGAGCTATGGAGTAGAGTCCCTCAGTCTGCCAGGAAGTGTGACTGTGTGGGAAGGTTCATCTCTCAGTGGAAGCCTAGTGAGATGGAGAAGACAAATTGAATCCTAGTAGAATCTGGTCAGAGAGTGTGACCTAGATTGGAGGGTTGAGCCTTTGGTGGGAGTGTAGCCAAAGGGCTGTTTGTTACTTGTGTTTCATATGTGAGTGTAAAGATAGAAGTGAACTGTCACTTTTTTTATAAAGATAAAATGTAACACTTATTGAGATAACAAAAATAAAGTATTAAAGTTAGTATGCAGCTCAAAGTTAGTAATTTCTTCATGGTACTTCTTAGACAGCTGCAATTTGTATGTTCTTCATCATTAATCATTTTTGCCACCTTGAACACATTCTGATGTTGCTTGACCACCCTTGTCCTGGTTTTCATCTGTGCAGTTCTGGAAAGGAGAAAGTTTATGACCTTCTGGTGAGCACTTCTGACCATCATGAAATTCTTCCTAACATTTAGTTAACCATTTTCTTATAATTTGAACCAATTGGTTCAGATCCTATTTTCTAGAAAGTGGTGGAGAAAGTATGGCATATAGTCTGTGTGTGGCCCCACCCCTATTGTGCAGCCTCTTGAGTCCCCTCTGACTCCCACAAAGCCCCAGGACATCATTATTTTTCAAGAGGAAAATAATACCCCAAATAATGACTTGCAGCAGCATTTCCACTCCAAACACCCGCTTATCCTCTGCCCCAACCCCAAGCACCAACTTTCTGCTGAAAAGTGCCCCCTAAAAACCCAGAAGTGAAAAACTGAAAGCAGATCTCTGGTCACATCCAGAAGCGATTTTGGGTTGATTTGAGGGAGTAAATAAGGAGTTGTGGCCTGCTGTGTGGGTGAAAATTGGGTGAAACAACCAAAAGGTGGCCACACCATACAGTCCTCCCTCCACATTCATGAGTTTGACCTTCGCAAATTTGATTATTTGTGAGACGTACATGTGCCTTCTCCCCTCTCCCCGGCCCCCTGCATTCTCCTCCTCCTATTCCCTTGTATTTTGCTGGGCTCAGAGAAGGAAGACAAGCACCTGGACAAAAGGCAAGGAAATTGGGAGGAGGCATGCACGTGCCTTCCTTCTTCCCTCTGGAGCCCCCTCCCATTCCCTTGCATCTGGCCTTGGTGGGCAAAAGGCAAGGGAATGGGAGGGGGGAGCCCCGGAAGTGAGTGGGAGGGGGATCATGAAGGGGGGAATTATTCATGTTTTTTTCCACTTTTGCAAGGGTTTTGCACCCTGAAGCCACATGAAAGTGGAGGGCCCACTGTAGATTTATACACTGTGGTAGAGTTAGGACTTCATTATCTTACCTGTTTGTCATGTGTATGGGAGGATGTCTTTAAGTGGCAATATGTATCTCACATTCAAAATTTAATAAGTCATCTATGATCCCTTTGGAGGTCATTCTGTTAAGTGGAGTTCTGGAGTTCTCTCTTAAATCCTGCCCCCAGAGCACCACTGGTTTATATAATACATTTTGATAATTACAGTTTAATTTTCAATTCTTCACTAAATAATTCCATTTATGGAACTTAACCTTTTCTGTAGCTCCTGCACTCAATCACTATATACCCTATCACATCCACTATGAATCCTCAATTCCACCCCCCCCCCAAATAATTGACGCCAAGAGTCCCCTCAGTGTCCATTTGAAATCAGAATTCTGAATTCCATTGAATATATACTTATTTATATTTAAAATAATATGCCATCTTTCCGTTCATTCAGCTCAGACAGATCCTTTGGGAACTCTTTCTAACCTCTTTGGATTTCATCATGTCTGGGGTACTTCTGACATTATTCTGGCAGCAGGGCCTAAATAGCGTACTTTAAAAGCGTCAGATCCCATCTGATCATGAACACAACGTTGACTGTTAACTTATTTATTACTTACATCTATACCCCACCTTATGGCCTAAAAATCCTAAATAAGTCAGATCCTGTGTATGATCTTGGAGGCTAAGCAGAGTTAGTCCTAGTTAGTACTTGGAGGGAGGCCACCAACAAATATCAGGTGCTGTAGACTATATCTATATTTAGCGGAAAGAACTGGCAAAACCACCTCTGAATATTCCATGCCTAAGAAAACCCTGTAAAATTCATGGGGTTGCCATAAGTCATCAGGCAATTAGAAGACCCATATACACACATGGAAGGCACTGCAACGTGGCTTCTTCCCAAACCACTACAGCAACATGACAAGTCCTGCGTCATCTACCAACTGAGTTTACAAGACAGACATGAAGCAAGAAACCCCTATGCATCATTTCTCTTTACCTGCTCTTTCTGCACAGCCTCCCCCTTCTTCCTCCTGGACTCTCTGTTTTTGATTTAATACTGCCTCCCCCCATATCAGCTGTTTATTTCACATAGACTCCCCTAGCCACATGGAGACATATAGTGCATCACTGGCTGAGAGTAAGAGGTAATTAAAACTGGTGCCAGCATTCTAACAAACATCAATCCAAGAAGAAGATGAGCAAGAAAAGAGAAATTCATACTGCTGGTGCCGGCCTTGGCATTTGGGAGAGGGAGCTGTATAAGGCAGCAGATGCTGGAAGCAGATAGTAACAGTGAAGGGTTGGCAGTGTGCTCATCACTTGGCCATCCTTACACAAATTGAACTACTTTGCTATTCTCAGGATCCAGTAATGCTGAAACAAGTTTCTTGGGATCTAGTAATGCTGAAACAGTCCCACATGATGAACCAGGGTGTGGAGGGAAGGTATTTTGAGCTTCATTTCAGGCAGTAAAAGGTCATGGGTCGGTTCCCACAAAGAGGTGAGAATGAACTACAGATATTTAACATTTCCTCAATGCTACAAAATTCATGGGGTTGCCATTAGTCAGCAGGTGACTTGAAGGCAGGTGTGTGTGCGCGCGCGTGCGCGCACACACACACGGTTTAAAAATAGAAAGGGTCTTTCAGTTAGCTTTCCTCTCTAAGGAATTTTAGAATTAGTAACATGACAAGAATTCTTACATTTTAAAGATATGCAAATTTAATTTGGAATTTTTCTGTTTTCAGGCTTATTTCTCAGTTTCCAACCACTGAGAATGGCTTTTCTGCATTGTATGTAATGACTTAATTTATGGAAACCACACAGAAAATACCATGTTGCCTCAGTTCAATGTTTTCTCCAGCCTGCCTGACCCTTTGTCAGAAGCCAATAACTGTAAACTTCAGAAGAATGCATACACAATGGATTTGTACCTGGATATTCTCCCCCCAATGTTTTGGTAGGTGGTGACATACTTTATTATGAGGATGGATAAGTAAATATTATACAATATCTTCAGTAGCACACAAGTCACACAGCCCCTTCCTTTCAAAGTGGTCATTCATCTGAACAATATTTGTTATCAATGAAATCACCTTGCAGAGTTTGCTATCAGACTATGAATGTCAGTGATTGCCCAGTAAAAGAGAGCTAGAGGAAAGAGAGAATGAGGTATATTCAATCATCAGTTTTTATTATAAGATTCTGTCACCATGCCACATGCTTTCTTCTTTTTTATATAAAGTAAACCACATGCTACATCTTTATTAGGATTTAATTCAAATTTTGTAAAATAAGGAACTCCATCCATGTGGACCATACATTGAAACAAAAAACAAGGAAGAGAGTTGGAATATGAGGCACCCACAAGAAAGCTTGTTACAGAAGCAAAGTCTGATGTACAAATTAAGTACGCTTCCAGTCTGACAAAGCTTTTAGCGTGCAAATCAGCATGGCTTCAACTTGGAATTTTATAGGGGGTAGGGGAGAGGTAATGAAGGCTTCCTTAATTCTACTCAGATTATTTCTAGCCAATGACCAAATTCTCCATCTCTGGTTAAATGGGACCTCTGCATCCCTTCCAGGGTAAGACCAATAGAAGATTAATTTCCAAGGATTATGTAATGCAGAACTATATGCAGAAAATCAAAGTGCCCAAGTGCAACCAATTTCTTCCCATAGTTATGAGAACAGTGTGAACAGGCTGGCAAAGAGGAAAATTCATTCCCCCAATCCATTCTCAGCTGCCATATCTTTTTCACCTTCAGACTGCTTACCTAATGAAAAAAGTATCAGACTAATACAAATTAACTCTTTTCCTGTCACTGGACAGCTGCTAACATTTGGTCATAATGCTACATTTGTTACTCTGTATTTAGGGGTGCTGGAAAGGACACCCAAATATCCAAATATTAACACAGATGGGAAATTAACTAGAGCTCACTTGCTGGTTAGCTAAGAGGTAGGGTAACTATAGCGGGGGTCTTTTAGCCCTGTGTTTACAGAGTCAGGTCAATGAGCCATGCAATTTACAAAATTGAAAAGCAACATATAAGACAAACAAACACACCACAAACTAAATAATAAGTAGGAGAGGAAAATGAATTTTAGGGATGAATTATACGACACCTGATCTGTAGTCCTGGATAGCTGAAGGAAATGAGACTTAGTAGATTCCTTGGGAGCTCGCTATACAAACTGTCAGCAAAGCGGGATGAAATTCAAAATGCGGCTCACTCAACTATCAGAATTAGGGGTTTTTATAACAGAAATTGTGCCTGAGATTCATGTCATAAACTTTAAGAACAAAGTTAGCTTTGAAATGCACCAAAAGGCTTAGAAGTGGATCAACATCCGTGGTAGATCAATCAGGTGGCCCAAGTGTCAGTCTATGGGCACTTTATTATGGTCTTGTTATTTATGGGTGCAAATCAGGCACCTAGTGAGGTGAAGGAAGTAGATCCTCAGAACAGCAATCAAGGCTTTTAAGTGCCCGCCTGAGATCCTGTCATAAAACGGCTGCACCTTGTTTTGTGTGTCCTGGAGACCTTTTTTTACAAATGCATGTGCCAGGGTGCCATGGAAAGGTCAAATTATTTGATATCACGAAGGGATATCTAGTACTATCAAAGTTTATGCTTAAATCACAGTTACACATTTGCCTGTTGGTAGAGGCCCATCTCACTATCCCTCCCACTGATAGCCTTCCCATGTCCCCCACTTTCTTCCGTCTTCTTTCTTATAACAAAATCTGTTAAACTGGGAAAGAAAGAATTAGCTACATCGCACTATTTTATTGGTAGCACTGGCAGGAGTCCATAAAGTGCTTGTTTTTGGACCCCTGTGATTTTATTTTTGAAAACACCCCTTCAGTGATAGTTCAGTTAATTCAAGGGAAAGAAGCCAGGAACCAAGTGTATTATTTTAGAATTTAATAGTTATTCCCCTCACAGGCTTCTTGGAACTTGACACAGTTAGATATGCATGAACAAACCTAAGTCAATTTAATTTAAGAAATTAGATGTGCTCGTTTCATGTAACTGTTGGCAGAGTTTCAGTCACAGAGCTCTACCTTGATTGCCCTTTATAGTTTAGCTAGCTAAGGATATGTTCGTTGGAAAATATTTCTTGGCTGCGGGCTTAAGAACCTTGTTGTTGTTAACTGCCATCAAGTCGACTTCAACTTATGGTGACCCTATGGATGAGAGACCTCAAGGTCAGCCTATCATCAACCACCCTGCTGAGGTCTTGCAGATTCGGGGATGTGTCTTCCTTGATTGAATCTATTCACCTGCAATGCAGTCTTCCTCTTTTCCTACTACCATCTACTGCAAGAACCTAACAGTACTCCAACCAGATATGAAACAATCAGTGATATTCCCGATACCAGTATCAGAGGCCTTTTGCTCATATAACAAATTGGTACACAGCACTGGGGTAAATCAAGAAGCCCGGGAAGAAATAGCTACCACAGAATATTTGGGACTTAAATCAATGATCTGTATTGCAAAGATTTCTTTAGCAAACTGTGTTTCTGCTACATCAAGGCTGGGCAATTCCTGGAAGTGGAAGGCACCATGTTGTTACCCTTGATCTGACTGGGGAGCCACACCTCACCCACACCAGCACTACATTTGCTGGTGTGTGCTGCTAATATTTGGCAGAAAACTGTTTTAAAGAGAAAAATGTTTTCTCTTTAAAACAAGTGTGCAGGAAGTGTGCATCCTATTTCTAAGCTCAATAATGCTTCTAGGAGGCGACATAGTCAACACTGCAGGACACAGATCCAGACTCTTTGCAGTCTCAAAACTTTTCTTTATTCCATAGATATTCACTAAGGATCAAACTGGAACAAAAGAATGCTTAAGTGCTATAGCAGAGGTTCTTAACCGGGGTCCAGGGACCCTGGGAGTCCACAGAGCCCTCACAGGGAATCTCTGAAGCTCTGCTGCTAGATACCACCAGCAGTGCCAGCAACAGGGATGCAGCAACAGGGAGGGTGCAGGTGCCAAAACTGATTCCTTGTTTATAAACAAGGGAGCAATTTAGGCATGCACACACACACACACACTTACCACCATGTACCTTTCATCAGGGATGCAGTGAGTGCCAAGGGACACAACAGCAAATGTGTACATGCACCCAGACTGTTCCCTTATTTGCAAATATGGAGCAGTTTTGACATCTGCCCCTCGCCCCCTGCTGCCATGTTCCTGGTGAAAGGGACCTGTCAGCAAGTGTGTGCACACACCCAAACAATGACTCTGGAGACAAGGGTTTGAATCCCCACTCAGCCATGGTAACCCACTGGCTGACCGGCAAGTCACATTCTCTCAGCTCAGGGAAAGGCAAAGGCCAAGAAAACCCCTCATGATAGATTTGCCATAAATCAGTTTTCTTTTCTTTTTTAAATTATTTTTATTAAATCTATTAACTTAAAATTCAAAAAAGAAATAAGCTATAGTCAAACACTTCATATGTCACAATACGTTATAAATCCAATACATCAGAAGTAATATTAAATAGAAATCCTATGTCCCTATTTTTAATCATCTACCAACTCCTTTCTTCCAAAAGTTTTGAGTGCTTCATTATTTCTTATTCAGCTTCTGCGTAATTTCTAAATCATATATAACTTGTTTCTCTACTTTCAACCTTTGGTAATTCCCTTATTTTTAAACTATAAAAAACTATATTAATACATATTTTGTAATAATTCTTACATCCTTACATAAGAATTTAACACACTGGAAATACCCACACATGCTTACCCAAACTTTTGTAGTATTAGTTTTCAATGCTCTGGCTTCTCTTCAGATCATATAAATCTTTCACCTTTTAATAAGTCAGTCTTCAAAAGGGAAGACATGATGGCTAGAAAGAACCTCTCCCTGTCAGCAACACTCTGTTGTTGTGTGCCTTCAAGTCAGTTTCAACTTACGGCAATCCTAAGGTGAACTTACCACATTTTTTTTTGCAGGATTTGTTCAGAGAGGGTTTGCCTTTGCCTTCCTCTGAAAAGATGTCACTTGCTCAAAGTCCCTCAGCATCTGACTGGGGATTTGAATCCTAGTCTCCAGAAACCTTTAATAAATACCTGATTATTTAAATAAATATTTGAATATTTAAACCTACATTTAAATATTTAAATCTTGAGTTAAGTCTTGGGAGACCCTGGAAACAAATTATATTTCTAGGGACTCCTTGGTAAAGAAAAAGTTAAGAACCACTGTGCTATAGGAAGAGAGTAGGTATGGACAAGCAAACAGGAAATAGCCATAAACATATTGTGTTTAAACTTCTAGAGTGACATGCAACCTAACTATGAATATAGGGCACATAAAAGATTGCTGTCTCCAATAGATTCTACCTCCTCCTCACACGTACGGAAGCTAACTGGACTGTCCTTTTTTTCCCCCCTTAACCACTGCCAATGGGATTGCACCCCCGCCCCCCCCCACACACATCTGAGAGCATGAAGGTAGCTCCAGAAATGCTAGTTAGGCTGTATGACCCACAACATGTTTGCCACCCACAGGCAGAGATGAATGGTCTTGGTTGGAAGTGTTACCCTGTTCTCTGGGGGTCCCGGGAGGGGTGCCCAAATAACCAAAACACAAACACAAAGTTGGGGAAATTAGCTGGAGCACTCTCTTAAGCTAGCGAGAGGCAGGGTAACTTAGCAGGGATCTTGTAACCCAGCGTCTACGGGGTCAGGTCAGTCAAGCAGTCAGACAGTTTTAAAATAGCAAAAATGATGGTTTTATTAAAAGACAAACAAACAGTAAAGATACCACAATCACACAGCTAATAGAAGGATTGGAAATAAGGATTTTCAGGGAAATGGGTGATACGACACCTTTCTTGTAGTCCTGAAGAAGCTGAAGATGGGTTCGTGGAAATGGAGTCTCAGTACGTAGGACTGAGGGGATGGCTCGCCAGACACAGCGGCAGCAAGGCTGGATGGAACGCAGGAGCGATCCGAGGTGCTCTCGGAATCAGGGGGTTTATATAGGGTGAATTGTGACTGCAGGCCATGCCATACTCGGTGAGAACAATGCAAGTTTAAAGCAGGACAAAGCTTTGGAAAAGGTCAAGTTTAACATGATTGGCTTAGCGCTGAATCAACAATAGTGTAGCCAGTATGCAAATACAAGGTGCTTAGCTTGGCTTTGTAAGACTATTGGCTCAGAGCCGGGCGCCTTTGTTTAGAGTCGCGCTTGAGCAAGAAGGTGTTTGCAGGAAGGTCCCTGAAGCAACGGAGTGGCTCTGTTTTGCCTGCCTAGGTGGAGAATGGAATGTCCAACAATTATCAGCCATGCCTGTTTACGTGCTTGTCCGGAGGCCTCGCAAACACGTGGAGCGGGGTGGCAGAGGAAGGCCAAATGATTTTGATATCAGAAACAGATATCTAGTGCTATCACTGGGTAGGCCTGGTCCGAAGTAACAGAAGGAACAGCCAGGTGAGGGCACTGCTATCTTGAGATGATTGCCTTATTTTGCCTGATGAGTCACCTGTTGGGAGAAAGGCAGGCTATAAATAAAGAGGAAAAAAATAATATTAAAGATGACCCTGAATATGTGTCATTTTAAAGCACTCCAGTAGAGTATTTGTAGCTTAAAATTCCAGACCAACTTGGTTTGGTGTTATTATCCAAAGTGGTTCTTTAATGCAGCAGTGGCTGGTAGCTTCCGAGTCATTGGGACATTGAATCTATTCCATGTCTTGGCTGCAACTTTAAAAGTGCTGGACCTATTGAGCAGAAAAGGTTCAGCAGCTGGACAGATCCTTTAAACTTTGGACTGAAACCCAGAGTGGATTCATTGCCCAACCAACATGGAAACCAGCTGCTGTCCTTGCTTTAGGGGAAGAGATGAAGGAAATGGAGGGCACTGCCGCCTCATAAGAAGCACTGCTGGTGCTCCTGAACTTTGCTCATGTAAACACCAATGTTACATAGATAAATTATGATGAAAAATCTATTGCTTACTGTCTCTGAGGGCTATTATTGATTTCTTTCTTTCTTTTTTAGGCAAATCACAAATCCACACACCAAGGGCAGATGTCTGCAAGGAGAGCAAATTAACCTGGAGGCAGAGGCAGAAACAGCCACATAATGGAAGGAAAGATGGCTTTCAGCATGCAGAACTTATGCAACATAACCTCTCAAAGCACAGGTACACTCTGGCAACTTATCTCCAGAGCTCAAATTAATTCTCCTCACTCCCAATAAATTGTCCTCAGAATTCTCTTCTGTGAATACTAATGGAGATATTCTCCAATTATTTACAGGTAATGTAGAAATAGTGTATTCAATCTTCCGCTTCAACAACACCATTTTGTTATTTTATAGTATCTGTCTGTTAGCTATCAGTACTCCCTGTATCTAGCAGCTAAGATACGGCTAAAGTCAGCTTATGCTTGAGTATGTCTGGTCCCAGGTCTCAGGCTTACAGTCTCCGGTAGACACACCATGAGGAAAGAGAATGATAGAAATAGCTAATGAATAATCTTGTTCCCATAGCAATTTAAATGTACTACTCAAGTCTGTAATTGCGAATGGCAATGTTAGGGAAATTTCGCTTGTGTAAATGCCTTAAGTGTGGGGTTTGCAGAAGGTAGGCAATGGGCTGTTGCCCTACTCTCAGTAAAGCCATTTTACATATACTGGCTGGGGAGAAAAGGAGAACGAGGAAACTATGGAGAATCTATATAATGGCCACATGTGTGTGGTTTTCTTAAGGCTACTTGAGCTATTTCCAGCTGCTACAAAAATTATGCACCAATTTCCTATTCCCTGCCAAAGGCCATTTCTGCACTGGACTGTTATAGCGCTATTATTCCACTTTCAACATCCTATGAAATCCTGGGGTTTGCAGTTTAGAAACTACAAACTCCAGGATTCCATAGGATGTTGAAAGTGGAATAATAGTGCTATAACAGTCTAGTGCGGAAATGACCAAAGCCTCAAGGGATGTATCTGTGAGGATGAGTTTGATATGTTTGTGTGTGTTGAGAACTGCTTATCACAAATCATATAGGAGAGATCTGGTAACATACATGGGGTTGGCCTGGTGTTCCATTCTGAGTGTTGAGGTAAGAGTGGAGTGGATGGGAGGAGAGTGTCTGATGTATCACAGAGCAGCTAATAGTATCCAGATTTTTTTTTAAAAAAGTAAACTATTTAGAGAAATAGAGTATTGCTTATAAAAACTACAGTCCTCCCTCCACATTTGTGGGTTTGCGAATTTGATTATTCATGAGGCATGCATATGCCTTCTCCCCAGTTCTCTTCCCATTTCCTTCCATTTTGTCTGGCATAGAGAAGGAAGGCAACCATGCCTGGGCAAAAGGCAAGGGAATGGCAGAGGGGAGAGCACACTTATGCCTTTCTTCTCTGGTTCTAATGCTTCACCCTCCCATTCCTTTGCCTTTTGCCAGGTACTAAGAATGCACACAAAGGCAAAAGGCAAAGGAATGTGGGGGGGGGTAGGGAAAGCACACATGTACCTTCCTTCTGTTGTCTGGTGCTCCCCCAATGTTCCTTTGCCTTTTGCCCGCTGCTGAGATTGTGCACTGAGGCAAAAGGCAAGGGAATGGGGTGGGGGAGAAGGCATGTGCATGCCTTTCTTCTGCCCTCCATGGCTCCCTATCCCATTTCCTTGCCTTTTGCCCAGCATTGAGATTGTGTGCTGAGGCAAAAGGCAAGCAAAAGGGAGGGGGAGCCCTGAAAGGGAATGGGAGAAAGAGAGAACAGGGGGTGGTATTTGAGTTTTTTTTACTTTTGCAAGGGTTTTGCAAAAGTGGAGGGGCCATGGTATAACCATAATGATATCAAACTTCGTGGGGGAGGAGGAAGACCTCAGAGCCACAATTGCAACTGAAAGTAACTTTCCAAGCTTTCCTTATCCCCACTCCCATGTATCATTTCTACCCTGTGAGAAATATACAAGTCATATAAGACAGGAGATCCAGCATATTTAATGGTGTGTTTCGCAGTATGCTAGCAAAACAGGGGGTGTATTTCCTCACGCATTTATGCTACTATCTGTTCTATTTGCCACAAAATTACTGTGCAAAGTATAGACCTTTACGTCTGATTCCACCCAAAAGAGTGAAATGTACAGAACAATTTATAGGAACAGTGTTTTCCTGGGGACTAGTCATCATCTTATTTGAATCGCTTCAGATCCGCTCCCACTGTATATTGTAGAATAATTACATGTTATATGGAGCTCATCTTTATCTGACAGTTAATGATTGTGAAATATTGTAGCTGATTTACATGCATAGGAGTACCTGCTTTCCTTTCGCTTTGATTTCCTTAGGGTATTTCCTCTCCTCTTCTCCACCACTTTCATTTTTTCCATTCTTTTACCTGGGCTAGACTACAAAGGGATTAGATACACAATTACATTCCTGCATGTAAACAAGAAGTATTGCATGGTTCAAAAAAGCCTGTGTTAGCTGGTAAATAATAAATTACTCCCCAGCTTGGAAAAAACTGACAGTGATTCAAAGAATGTTGGCTTCATTCTTCATAAAAGCCCTTTTTCCTGTTTTGAAAAGCTGACATATTTATGGTGAGACTGTAGGACACAGTTTGTAATTCACTGGTTAATAATTATTTACAGTGGCTTTTTCTTTTGTTTTGTTTTTTTGACTGGCTTGGCTGACAAATAGGAAGATTTCACAATTTACTCTAGGCTGTGTGCATTAGACAAACCCAGGAGTATATTAACTTTGGCTGCCTGGAATCAATCTGACAGCAAATAGATCATAGGAAGGAAACCAGTGTCAGAAAGGAAAGGAAGGAGAAAAGGACTCAGTTTTGCAAACAGTTTAAAAATCAAACAAAGGAATAGCACCCTACCCATTGGAGCATTAAGGTTTCCTTCCTTCTGAAGATTTTATTATTAAGCTCCAGTGAATTTGGCACCTACTTGAACTCTGGAAATAATCTGATAAATAAAATATCATGTATACCAGGCAATAAAGCCATGGCGATCCTAATTTCTCTTCTTTATAAATCTTGTAGTATCTTTATTATTTGTTAGCTCATTACATATATATCCTGCCTTTCCTCCAATCAGCTCAGGTCATGCATGGCTCTTCTTTTCCCCACTTGCTCTGTACAACAACCCTGTGAGGTAGGCTAGGCAAAGAATGAGAGAGAAGGGGGGAACAAAGGAAGAGAGTGTGACTGGTTCAGCATTACTTCATCATGTTTCACAGTTCTGTAAGTTCTATCCAATAGCTATAACTGCAACACAACCTGGGTTTTCTTGACTTCATAAGATTTTTTATCTTTTACTGGTGAAGTCCAGAGGCTTGCTTTTTAAAAATGGAAGCTGAAATGGATGCCAAATGTTGGATTTTGCATGTACATGGTGAGGCTATCACTGCATATATGGCTGGAAGGGGAAAAATCAGTAAAATAACAAGGCAATGTTTTGACACTAGTCAAGGGACTGGATCAGTATGTCTGCAGTGGCCAGTATAGTCCTGGTTTTGCAGAAGCAAGGCAAAACTCATAATTAGGAAGGACCTAAGACTATATATACTGAGTAGCATTTCAGATTTATTGAGTAGTGTTTCGGATTTCAGTAGAGGGAAGGCCAGTTTCTTAGCAAGGCCTGTGAAGTGGGTTCAGGATTAAATTACAAAAGCATAGTGTATTTAAGAGCTTTTTGTCGCCTTTATAAGTGTTGTAGTGGAACCAGTGCTCATAATGACAAAGTGTGAAGACTTTTTGAGGGGCAAGGGTAAGGATGCCATTTCACATCCTCCTCAGGCTTCACTTGGAGCTTGGTTGTTTAGTTTGGGTGGGTCATGTATTTTTCCCAGCAAGAAAATAATACTGCGTGAGTCATTCTTATTGTGAAGCAAAGTATGTTACAGAGGTCTTGAATAGACAACTAAGAGCCATTTGCTCTACAAATGACTTGCACCTGCTAGAGAGGGAAATTGTTAGAGCTGATTTGGAGATATATGTCAGCACAGATGTCTGCATTTTTGGACTCTTCTTGGAGGTGTGATTATCAGGAGTATAATGACTAGAGTCTGCATTTCAGGGTTTATCACTGCACCATTGGTGGTTAGGCCCTAATATGTCTTAATAGAGCTGTGAACCTAAGCCTGAATCCATTTGCAAGTTCCAGCTAGAACAGATCCACAGAGTCAATGGTACAGGAACATAGACAGAGTTTGAAAAAGTTACCAGCTAGCTGTGGGATTCTGGGAGTTGTGGTCCCCAAAAGTAACTTTGATATGGTATGCAGTGGGAAATTACAGTAAAAGTTCGCAGAAATAGGTTACAAAGAAAGATAAGATGAAATTAGTTTGCTGTCCCACTATCATCATTTTGCTGCAAAGGAATTCTGCTTTATTTTCAAAAATCCTAGTACTGACTATTGCCCAGAGTGCTGCTTCTCTAGTGGACATGTTACCCTGACTTCAGGGGATCTCCTGGGGGACACCTTGATTTGCTCCAAAAAGGCAAAGACTGGGGGAATTAGCAAAGCACTGGCTATAGCAGAACGAGGGACAGGGTAGCCCAGTTTGACCTTCAACCCAATTTTTACAGGGCCAGACCAAGCAAAAGCCAGCCAATTGTATCAATGAATGAATTTTATTAACCAATATGTTCTCACACACAAACACAGTCATTCACTTATGCACACAAGGCCTATCGAGAAGTGAAACAGATGAATACTTATAGAGGATAAAGTGGAGATGGTGTAAAGGCGGTGATACTGCACCTGTCCAGAAGTCTTCAGTCCGGGAAGCAGCGAGAAGGAAGGAGCTCAGCAAAGAGAGGTGGCTGAGGGAAGCACTCGACTAACATTTCGTAGCGGGGAGTTCTCTGAAGAAAATCTTGAAAACAGGAACTACTCATAGGGCAGAAGATACCTAGGGGGCAGGCCCTCTCCCAGGAAGAACAATGGCCAAAATAGAAGGAAAAATGCTGCACAATAGTAACTTGATGGTTTGCATGATTGGTTCATGTAAATGGACCTCACCCTTGTAGGATTCACTGAAGTCACGGTTCTCAACCTGGGGAAAACCCGGTAGTCAAGTTGGCTATTTGTGGCTAGGACCCTTTGTTCGTGCGGACATGTCTAGCCTGAGGTCTCCTTGGGGAACGTGACTGGGGATTTTCCTGGCCTTGACCTAGGTCCAGTCGTTTGACCTATTTGTCTACACATCCACCCAGGCAACCTCTCTGGCATAGAAGACATATTTAATATTAATTTTATATTGCCCTGGGACGAGGTCTGCCAAGGGGATAACAGATACATTTGAAAATTAAAGAGAATCCAAGTTGTTTGTTTAGTTGAAACACAGGCTGGCCCTGAACACAGACTTGGGATTAGCCTTATACACAAAATGGTACTGGTGCCACTCCCTACAATACACACAGAAATGAGATCAACCCCAGCAGTTCCTGACCACCACTCCCATGATACCATAGATATCAGTGTCTATGGAAATAGGCATCTTTTAATTGTGCTGCTCCAGGTGTTCACCTAGTCTGCCTGGGTGGTTGTGCCAACATTTCATATAGCTTGGTTATGTACCCAACTCTGAGGCTGGCTCTTCCATTAGGATTAGCCAGAGAGAAGTGGTTGCCTCATGGCACAAGATTCTGACTGTCATGAAAGAGCTGCAGATTGCTCTTTTTATTTAATTTGTACTAATTTTGCTATCATGGGTTGGGAGTCATGATGTGGGACTTTCTATCTCATGTGCCCAAAATGTGTTACATTTCTTTTGAGCCACCAGTGGTTTCAAAAAGTGGCACACATGAGTCTCCTTCACCCTGCTTTATCCTCAGAACAATCTTGTGAAAGAGATGAGGCTGAGAGTGTGACTTGCCTGTCTAAGGTCACCCAGTAGGTTCTGTGTGGACTTGAGCTTAGATCTTCTAAGTCCTAGTTCAGTACTGTGACCACTATATCACACTGGTTCCATTGGAAATAACTTGGCTGGCTTTAGATAATATGCCCCTTGATTTCAGGAGTCATTATTAGCTGAAGCGCCTTCAGCAGCAAATGTCTAGGTTCAGTCCTCCCAACACTGCATGTCCTTAGGCAGCTTTCTAGAAATGTGTGGTGTAAGGATTGCAGGAGACTCTTTACCAAGGTACTAACAGTGTCATACTGTGAGAAGTGGGGAGGGTTGTTCACACTCTAGATCAGTGGTTCTCAACCTTCCTAATGCTATGACCCCTTAATACAGTTCCTCATGTTGTGGTGACCCCCAACCATAAAATCATTTTCGTTATTTTTTATTTATTTGTTTGTTTGTTTGTTTGTTTATTGTTTAGTTAGTTGGTTAGTTATTTCCAACATCAAATAGATTGGAAACACTGCCCTAAATCACTGCTCTGGATAGACTTCTAATGCCTAAAAACTGGTAACCCTCCCCCTGTTTTTTAAGCACAGAAAGCGTCCATCAATGCCAGAATTAAGGCAGTAGTTCTAGTTCTGAATGTTGGGTTTCCACAGTTCAAAAAGCCAGTCACTCCCAAAGGCAATGCCAAAACAGCCCACATTTTACACGAGGCGCAGGGAGGAAAGGACAAGGAGAGAGGAAAGATGGCGGCGGCACAAGCAGACGCGTTTTGTTTCACTCCCTCCCTTCCTCCCTCCCTTAAAGGGAGTGCGGACGCTGAACATACAAAAAGCGAGGAATGCAAGACAGTCAGGGCGAAGAACACAACACGTGCATGTGGCAAGCGCCAAGGGTCCACGCACAACAAAAGCGAGAGGAGAAGGTCAATCCTGGCTATTTCTGCACTAGACTGTTATAGAACTATTATTCCACTTTCACCATCCTATGGAATCCTGGGGTTTGCAGTTTGAACCCCAGTGCAGGAGTCTCAGAAGCACTGCTCCCATTGGCTGTGAGGCCACCTTCTTTTAAAAGGGGGGCGGGAATGAGGAGTGGCGACCCCTGTGAAATGGTCGTTCGACCCCCAAAGGGGTCCCGACCCCCGGATTGAGAACCACTGCTCTAGATTGTCCATATGGCCTTTTCTGCAGGATGTCGTTCTCTTGCACCAGGGATGGGAGAAGGAGGGACCCAGATGATGGTTCTGCATGACGTTGTCTGGGTCCCATCCTTCTCCTGTCCCCAGGTAGTGTGATTGCGCAGTAAATAATTGGTGGGTTTTACCCATTAATGACCAGCGATCAGCCCACCATCCCACCATGCACCCACACTTACCTTAGGTGAGGTGGTTCTAGAAATGCAATGGCTGCACTTCCTGTTCCAGTGCAGCCTGGGACAGTACTTGGCTGTGCTGCAGAAGGAAGAGGCGACGCCATCATGCTTCCTCCATTCATGGAGGCAGCCAGTGTGGAGGGGAGTGCTCCAGTCATGCTCTCCTCCCGGCAGAGACAACGTTGGGACCTGCACCAGATGTTGCCAGAACAAGGTAGGCTGTGGAAAGGGCCTACGTCACACAGTCATCCAGTTTTCAGAAAAATTACATAGAGTTCCACAGTACTTATGAAGAGTGGGCATAATCTTATTAAGAGTTAGATTCTCAAGGTATAACGCAGATTGGGACCCAAGGCAGGTCAGGTTGTTTTCCATTCTACAGATCAGGATCTGTTCCAATTCTATGATTCTGTGAATATTAATCAGATCTTCTACTCAGTCAGTTCTGTTGGTAGTCATCCAATCGCTTTTTAATGCTTCTCTGGGATCCCCAGCACCAAACCCAGGCCAGTTGCACAAACAGGAGGATGTGTAACTTAATGACAAAGGATGTGTATCATATGTGGAAAATTCTGAGTTTCATTCCTAGTGTCTCCCCTTAAAAGGGTGGCAGGGCCAGGGGAAAATAATCCCACAGAGACCTTGAAGGATCTGAAGGATGTGCTGCTATTTAATTAAGATATTTCTATGCAGGCTTTCCTGAGGCATACATAATTAAAAACATAAAATGCACTCAGATCATCTTATTACAGTTTAAAAGCTAAAACAATCATCTAAAACATTGTAAATCAGAGTGAATTTTTTTTTTTAAAAAAACCCTTTTAAAAAAACCCTTTGAAACAATACCTAGCCCAGCATCTTAACTCAATACACACCAAAGCAGCAACATTTTCAAGCTCCATGTAGGGCTGGTAAAGATGCCGCCAGATTTGTGGCTGTTGAATTATGGAAGTACCACCAAAAGGCCTTATCTCCAATGGCCCCCAAAATGGGATGGACAAATGATCTAATTCAGTATAAAGTAGCACTGCATGTTCAAACTATGCTTTTCCTACACAAGACTAACATCTCATTTTACCTTTTGTCTCTGCTGTTGCTTGCCTCCCTTCAGTATCTCACCCCTTATGAAAATGTAGGCCCTTAATATATGAACTTCTGCTATGACTTTCTCTATCATCTTTCTTTCTGTCTTTATCTTCCTTCTTTCAGCTGTATGTACATTGATTTAACACTATCAGTCATCGGTACCACAATAAAATATTGTCAAAAGATGAAGATGAATATCTTAGAAAAATATGGGAGGAAGAATTAGTACAAAAAATAGATACTCAAGACGGGGGGGGGGAATTTGGAATCAGCATCATTTAAAAAATTTATCTGTAAGGATAAAAGAGAATTATTCTAAATTGATTTGCAGATGGTACCTAACACCAGTAAGGTTAAACTACATAGACAAGAATCATTCAAGGTTATGTTGGAGAGGTTGCCAAGAGATTGGCACATATATTCATATGTGGTGGAATTGTGAAGGTGTACAGAAATTTTGGCAAACGGTGTTTAAAGATATATAAGAGATAACAGGAATTCATTTACAAATATGTCCTAGTATAGCATTATTATCTATATTTGATAAGGTTAATTGTACCCAGACAATGAAGGAATTAATTACAAATTTATTAACTGCAGCAAGGCTAATTATATCGAGAAAATGGAAAACCCAAGAAGATTTTCAAATAAAGGATTGGTATAAAGAAGTGTGGAAAATTGCGATCAATGATAAGTTAACATGTCGAATCATGGTTAAAAAAGGGATAATGAAAAGGAATAACTTTGAAGCAATGTGGAAAGAGGGAAGTGTCATACCTCCACAAGAAGAATTAGAATTTTGGAAAGCAAAGTAAGCTGAAATATAATTACCTGTGGGAATGGGTTCACATTTAGGGTTAGGGTTTATGGTTAATAACAGGATCATATATAGTGTTAGAAATAGGTTAAATATAGTTGAAAAGAATAGATTTAAGAATGAAATTACTATAGCAATAATGAGTACAAGGAGAATGAGATTTACATGAAATATACATAAAAATATATAATCAATATGATATATAATGTGTTGAATAAGTATATGATGATAAAGGATCTAGAGAGAAATAGTAATGTAAGCTATTTGTGTTGCAATTTTTCTTTTTCACATTTATGTTATTCATGTGGTTTTTTTTGTTTTATTCTGTTATATATTCCTTTTTCTTCGTAATAATAAAAAAATCAAAAAATCCCACTATCAGTCACCTCAGAATAGAAAATAAATGTATAATGGTAGACATGAAGGGTGAAAGTACTTTTTATTTCACATGTGTGTTTGGTCAGGTAGCTGTTAATTGTCAGAGGACTCCCTTTCTTGGCAATTCAGTCATCAAGCATCTCCTGTTTCAGTGATGAATGATAAGGTGAATCTCACATGCCATGAGTATCCCTGCTGTATAGCTCCAAAAGGCATGGAAAGCTCAAGCTCAAATATGTGATCATACTTTCTTTGGCAAAAGTGCCAAATACCTTTCCCACCCTCTTTCATAGATTTTGAATCATAGGCTATTTCATTCAGCTTGCATTGTCTTTTTCTAGCCTAAACATCTTACCGTTCTGTGGATGTGTATTCCCACAAAGTTTAGGAAGACTTATTCACTCATAAGTGTGTATCAGATTGCAACCTCAGAAATGCAGACATAATAGAGATTTTCAATACTCCTGACTTTTCTGCGCAGCTTTATTTGGTCAGCTTCTTTGTTAACTGTTAGTACATGGAAAATATTTGAAATAGGAAAACTTCAGTAATTGTTTGTTTGAACATGTACAGGTTGAAGAAATGTTAGAGAAATGAGCAAAATGGCAAGCAATTTTTTAAAAGAAGGAGTTCTTTTATCCCACCTCACTGTAATGCCCCCTCTCTCAAAATAATACAATTTAACCAATATATATATATATATGTGCATGTATATATATGTGTGTGTATATATATAAATAAATAAATCCAGGGAAACTGTAAAATAGAATGTATGTATCGTATAAGCTGAACATTGCTCTAGATTCAGATACAGTTTCATGAGACCAACAACTATACAAAATTAACTGAGAAATCATTTTTTTTCTAAGACTGAGACTAATTTGAAAAACACCAAAGAACTATTGTTTATATGTGTAAGAGCACAAGCCATCTAAGAATGAATGTGTCCAACTGAATGTCTTCATCCGTAGGACAGGCAGGCTTCATTTGTAGACATGAAAACCCCAAAGTAATAGAGAATTCATGCACATACCACTAACACGTACACACCAAAATTATTGATAAGGATTGCTCCCCTCCCATCCACCCCAATACCTGCATTCTCTAGCCATATTAAAACTGTGTAAGACATTTGATTTTATCTATAGTCTGTAAGTTGCTTAGGCTAAGTTTTACCTAAGAATTAGTGTGGCGACTATGTTACCCCAAAAGATAGGTGCCACAAGGGCTACCCTACAATGACAAATACCTCCTTGAAAAAGTGGGGAATTAATTAGCTCAACATCAGGAGGCTGAGAGAGGGGTGGCAACTTAGAGAGATCTTTTCTATCAGTTTTTACGGGCACATAGAGGAAAAGAACCAGCCAGAGATTCAGAAGTAAGCTAAAAATGTGTTTTATTGAGGGGAATTCACTCATGCATGCACACAAGATACACACAATCATGCATTCACACAAGAGCTAACTGAAAGACAGAGGAAAAATTATAGAGAGGCTGAAGGGTTTGGGGGATTTATAATTACCAGTTCAGAAGAGTAGTGAAGAGCAGAAATGTATTTTGGCTTAGGTAGGACCTAAGAGCAGTTCTCATTCAGGAGCCAGACGGATAGCGTGACAGGTAAATCTTCAAGAGACTGCACTGGGCCTCCTCACACCAGAGGAATTTGTACCCTGAAAATGGCTTGAGGCTGTGAAGGTTCCAGATGCAAGACAAAGGGAACCTGTTAATGAGTCTTTTGCCTGTTGATGGGCTTAGTGGTTTGATTGACAAAGACATGATGGGTGTTGTAATAGCTGTCTATTGTGGGTGCTGTGAGGACAGGGGAAAGAATCCGGGTCAATCAGTGTCCTGGTGGGCTCCTCACAGTTGGATTCCCTGGAAAAGTCCAGCTTCTATTTAAGCCTATTATCCACAGGAATGGTGTGTATTTGCCTGACAAATGACTCAGTCTTACCTGGAGGAATTTTGGAGTTGACCTATGCTTCTCACATTTACAGTCAAATTCTTTCCCTCACTCAGTTTGACTTCTCCGTCACCTTTCAGGCTTGAATTTGATATCAGAGCCAATAAAATGTGTTGCCAATTATACATGATGCCGATTAGGTATGGTGCCCATCCAAACCGTACTGACATTGGGGACCCCCAAAGCGAGGCCTTACAACTATTAAGGAAATACTATTCCTATCAGTTACTACAGAGCTTTCCAAACTTTTCATGTTGGCGACACACTTTTTAGACATGCATCATTTCATGACACAGTAATTCAGCAAGTAATTCAGTAAGTGGAGGCAGCCCCTCCACTCGAGCCTGGCCCACCGCCACTCTTGCCGGGATTCTCCTCAGCCCAGGGTGGCGGCAGCGGGAGAGGCAGCTGCTCCACCTGAGCTTGGCCTGCTGCCACTGGTCTTCCTTGGCCTGGGTTGTGGTGGTAGGAGAGGTATCCCCTCCACCTGGGCCTGCCCTGCCACTGCTGCCCTCACGAGGGTCTTCCTCAGCCCAGGGCAGCGCCGGCGGGAGAGGCAGCCCCTCTCCCCGTGACATTTGTGCAACATACCTACACACTGCAGCCAACACGCTAATGTGTCGTGACACACAGTTTGTAAAGCTCTGAATTACTAGATCACAAGAGAAACTAGAAAGAGAGTGCTATCACTTCACTAGCTGCGTCACAAAATGCTTTCAAAGACTACGACTGTCACCCACACATTTTCAGCAAATTATGAAGCTGTCAAATTTACTGACTTGTAGCATGAAATATTTCCCCAGCACAGCATAGTCATATTCCTGTGTAGGATTTTTTCCCTTCAACCTTGTCTTTTTAATTCTTTCCTTGCAAGGATTGGAAGCTATCTCTTTTTATTGTTTAAAAGTTATTGATGCCAAGATTTCTCAGTGGTGTTTCAAATCAATAGGAAACAGGTGTAGGAAGAAAAAAAACAAAACTAAAATTACAAAAAGGGGGATGAAAAGGGAATTGAGAGGAGAATGTGGGATCTCATTTCTGTAAAGTCGCACTGCTGTCACAGCCCTTGAACATCTTTGTAGCAAATGGGTCAAAACTGGCATATGCAAATGTCGTATGTGGCTTCTCTTCCGCATGATTGACTCCAGATTCTTATTGGCCCATACACTTGGAGGGGAGGTACCATGGCACGTCCAGGTATTTTGGGTTCTAATTCCCTTAAGGCCTTATCATTGGCCATAGTAGCTGAGGTGTCTCGGCAACAGGAACTAGATCAACGCTCCCAGCCTCAACAGAATGCTCAGGCAATCCTAGTAAAACACGCTTATCGAGGAGCCCAGGGGAAGCCTCAGAAGAGGCGAGTTCTGGTTGTTGGGGACTCTTTGCTAAGAGGAACTGAAACAGCAATCTGCAAAATGGACAAGCTCAATCGAGAGGTCTGTTGTCTTCCTGGGGCCAGGATCAACCACATAACGGAGAGGCTAACCAGGCTAGTCAAACCCACTGACTATAAGCCCCTCATTTTGGTTCATGTCGGAACCAATGACACTGCGAGGAGCAGCTTAAACCACATTGCAAAGGACTACGAGCGTATGGGAATGAAGCTTAAGGACCTTGGTGTGCAGGTGGTCATTTCGTCTCTCCTCCCTGTTCAAGGATACGGCGCATGTAGGGAAAGGGCAATAGTAGAGGTCAACAACTGGCTCCGCACATGGTGCCGCCAACAACGGCTTGGGTTTTTGGAACATGGCCTGAATTTCCATGAACATGGGCTTCTGGTGAGGGATGGGCTGCACCTCACAAAACTGGGCAGGAGTGTTTTTGCAAACAGTCTTGCAAGGAAGATTAAGAGGTCTTTAAACTAAGTTCCACGGTGGAGGGAGACAATATTATTCAGGGCAAGGACTCAGAGAACACAGGGGAAAAAGGCCCAAATGATACTGGACAAGTAGTAAAAGCGGCCAATGGCAGGAGGAGTAGAATCAATAGTACAGGACTTGCAGGAAGGGCCCAGGGACTTAAGTGTCTCTACACTAATGCAAGGAGTATGGGAAACAAGCAGGATGAGCTTGTACTCCTAGTACAAGAAAATAAATACGATTTGATAGGCATCACTGAGACCTGGTGGGATGAGTCTCATGATTCGAATATAGGAATAGAGGGGTATAGCCTATTTTGTAAAAATAGGCCAAACAAGAAAGGAGGAGGAGTAGCCTTGTATGTCAAGGATGTTTTCACCTGTGAAGAGATCCAGGACTTAAACCCAGAAAGCCAGGTAGAGAGCATTTGGGTAAGAATTAAGGCAGCGAGAAACAATAGGGATATTCTGGTGGGGGTTTACTACAGACCTCCAACCCAGGCTGAGGACTTGGATGACGCCTTCCTCAACCAAATGACTGCACATTCAAAGAGGAGGGAGATTTCAATTACCCGGATATATGCTGGCAGTCAAACTCTGCCAAGACAGCAAGGTCCAGCAAGTTTCTTGCTTGTCTTGCAGACAACTTCATGATCCAGAAGGTGGAAGAGGCCACAAGGGGATCAAATATTCTAGATCTGGTCTTGACCAACAGGGATGACCTTGTGAATGAGGTAGAAGTGGTTGGATCTTTAGGGGGGAGTGACCATGCCCTGTTGGAATTTAGCATTCAGTGGGAAGGAGAAGATGAGGGTAGCCAGACACTCATCTTAGATTTTAAAAAAGCGGACTTCTGTAAACTTAGGGAGCTGCTGGCTGGAATTCCGTGGTCAGGAATAGTTAAAGGGAAAGGAGTTCAGAAGGCATGGGAGTTCCTTAAAAAGGAGATACTGAAGGCACAGTCTAAAACAGTGCCAATAAGGAGGAAAAATGGAAGGCATCTGAAGAAACCAGAATGGTTGACTAAAGAACTCTCAGCTTAGCTAAGAGTCAAGAGAAACATGTATAGGAAATGGAAGAAGGGGGAAACTACCAAAGAAGAATTTAAGCAAGCAGCTAGGAGATGTAGGGAGGAAGTCAGAAAGGCTAAAGCACAGAACGAACTTAGGCTGGCCAGAGACATTAAAAACAATAAAAAGGGTTTTTTTAAATATGTCAGCAGCAAAAGGAAAAAGAAGAAGACAGTAGGGTCGCTACGCAGAGAAGATGGCGAATTGCTCACGGGGGGAGAGAAAAGGCAGAACTACTTAACACCTTCTTTGCCTCCGTATTTTCCCAGAAGGATACAAGCACTCAACCTGGCGGTTGGGGAGCAGGGGAGGAAGCAGAGGAAATGAGGCACATAATAAGTAGAGAGGTGGTACAGGAATACCTGGCCGCATTGGATGAATTCAAGTCTCCAGGGCCAGATGAATTGCATCCTAGGATATTAAAAGAACTGGCAGAGGTCATTTCAGAACCACTTGCTATAATCTTTGAGAAATCTTGGAGGACAGGAGAAGTTCCAGCAGATTGGAAGAGAGCAAATGTTATCCCCATCTTCAAGAAGGGAAAAAAAGAGGACCCAAATAATTATTGCCCAGTCAGCCTGACATCAGTACCCGGAAAGATCCTGGAGCAGATCATTAAGCAGTCAGTTTCTAATCATTTAGAAAGCAACGCGGTAATCACGAGAAGTCAACATGGATTTCTCAATAATAAGTCATGCCAGACTAATCTTATCTCTTTGTATGATAGAGTTACTAGCTTGATAGATGAAGGGAATGCTGTGGATGTAGCATATCTCGATTTCAGTAAGGCCTTTGACAAAGTTCCCCATGACATTCTTGCAACGAAGCTAGTAAAATGTGGGCTGGACAGGGCTACTGTTAGTTGGATTTGTAATTGGTTGACCGACCGAACCCAAAGGGTGATCACGAATGGCTGCTTTTCATCCTGGAGAGAAGTGACTAGTGGGGTGCCACACGGTTCTGTCCTGGGCCCAGTGCTGTTCAATATTTTTATCAATGACTTGGATGAAGGAAAAGAGGGCATGCTCATCAAATTTGCAGATGACACCATATTGGGAGGGGTTGCTAATATGCCAGAGGACAGGATCAAAATTCAAAATGACCTGGATAGATTGGAGAGCTGGGCCAGGGCGAACAAAATGAAATTCAACAGAGAGAAATGTAAGGTCCTACATTTAGGCAGAAATAATGGAATACAGAAATACAGGATGGGGGACACGTGGCTGGATAGCAGTACGTGTGAAAGGGATCTAGGAGTCTTCATAGACCACAAGCTGAACATGAGTCAGCAGTGTGATGCGGCAGCCAAGAAAGCCAATGCAATTCTCGGTTGCATCAATAGGAGTATGGTGTCTAGATCGAGGGAGGTACTGGTACCACTCTACTCTGCTTTGGTTAGACCCCATCTTGAATACTGTGTCCAGTTCTGTGCACCCCAATTCAAGAGGGATATTGACAAACTGGAGCAAGTCCAGAGGAGGGCGACCAAAATGGTGAGAGGCCTGGAAGCCATGCCCCATGAGGATAGACTTAGAGAGCTGGGGATGTTTAGTCTGCAGAAGAGAAGGTTAAGAGGGGACATGATAGCCATGTTTAAATATTTGAAGGGATGCCACGTAGAGGAAGGAGGGGACTTGTTTTCTCCTGCTCCAGAGACCAGGACAAGGAGCAATGGATTCAAGCTGCAGGAAAGGAGATTCCACCTGAACCTCAGGAAGAACTTCCTGACAGTCAGGGCTGTCCGGCAGTGGAATCTGTTGCCTCGGAGTGTAGTGGAGTCTCCTTCCTTGGAGGTTTTTAAGCAGAGGCTTGATGGCCATCTGTCGGTATTGATTTGAGGGTGTTCCTGCATGGCAGGGGGTTGGACTGGATGGCCTGTGTGGTCTCTTCCAACTCTGAATTTCTATGATTCTATGATTCTATGATTCTAAGGTGATGTCCAAAAGTATCCAAAGGGCCAAAGAAGTTGTAAATCAGGGGCAGGAAAAGTGTCACCCATCTAATTCTCTATTTTAGAAAAATGATCTTTAAGATGCTGTAGTTGGTTTTAATCTTTACTTACACCCCATTGTTTCCCCAAAACCAGGATTCAAGGCAGCATAGAAACTTTAAAAACTACAGCATTCTGTAAAAAGTACAGCATACTTTAAACTTTAAAAAGTACAGCATACTTAAGGTTCAACATTAAAACAGAATCAAATTATTAATAACACTAAGAAGAATTTAATAATTAAAAATGTTAAACAGAAGTTTAGAAAACACTACAGGGTCCTTTTAAAAGCCCTACCTTATACTCCTTCAGTTCTCAAAAATCCTGTTGAAATAAAAAGCCTTAGCCTGCAGATGGAAAGACAGCAAGGAAGGATCCATTCTAGCATCCCTAGGAAAGGAGTTCCATGGCCTAGTGGGCAAGGAGAAGGCCTGATCATGTGTCAGTGTTGAGAATGTATGACACCCGCCACAAGAGTTGCCAACTTTTGCGGCAGATGACTAGGAGTCTCCCACCACTTGCTCTTGGGCTTTTAACAGGCACTTAATTTACAGAAGTCAGCAGTGAATCATTCAACAGCTTTGCTATCAAGTAAAATCTGACTACTGCATATCAAGCTTCTCTGAAGCTACAGAAGCTAAGCAGTTGACAGTCTTGTCTGCCATTTTGATGCATGTTTCCACTGTAGTAATCATCATCATCATAATCATTATCATATTTATTTATATTGCGCCTCTCCCGACGGATCAAGGTGGTACTACAACAGTACATCAAATACATTAAAAGCAATTAAAACATAACCCATCCTCCCCACCCACCAACCCATCTAAAACCCCCTAAAGCACATTAACTATTAAGAACAAGAGGGCAGTTGGTGGGAGGCGGTGGGACACTAGTCTGGGAAGGCCTGTCGGAAGAGAACAGTCTTGACGGCTTTTTTAAAGCCGTCAAGACTGGTAATATGCTGAGTCTCTTCTGGCAGGCATTCCATAACTTGGGAGCGATAGAAGAGAAGGTCCTCTGGGTAACCGTAGCCAACCTAGTTCTGACTGGCTGCAGTAAATTCCTCCCAGAGGACCTTAGTGTGCGGGGCGGATTATATGGGGGAAGGCGATCCCGCAGGTAGGCTGGCCCCAAGCCACGAAGGGCTTTAAAGGTAAGAACCAACACCTTGTACTGTGCCCGGAAACTAATAGGCAGCCAATGTAAGGACTTCAGAATTGGTGTTATGTGGTCAGTTTTAGATCTTCCGGTGACCAACCTGGCTACCATATTCTGAACTAATTGAAGTTTCCAGACTAAGCACATGGGTACCCCTATGTAGAGCGCATTGCAGAAGTCAAGCCGTGAAGTTACCAGCGCATGCACCACTGTTTTTAGGTGTTCCAGGTCCAGGAAGGGGCACAGCTGGTGTATCAGCCGAAGCACTCCTGGCTGCCGCATTAATTTGAGCTGTCATCTGAAGCGGCGAGTCCAGGAGCACCCCCAAGCTGCGGACACAGTCTTTCAGGGGAAGTGTGACCCCGTCTAGGATTGGTTGACAAACCTCCATACCTGGGCTAGGGCCCTTAACAGCGAGTACCTCCGTCTTATCTGGATTCAGCTTCAGTCTGTTTTTCCTCATCCAGTCCATTACTGCTTCAAGACATTTGTTCAGAGGCGAGATGCCACCCTTAGTTGATGCTATTATCCGAGGCATGGAGAGATATATCTGGGTGTCATCAGCATACTGATAGCACCTTGCTCCATGCCTCCTGATGATCTGTCCCAGCGGTTTCATGTAGATGTTAAATACCACTGGGGACAGGACAGTGCCCTGAGGGATGCCAGATTTGAGCTCCTTGTTTTTCCATTCCCATGCATAAGAACATACCCTTCTAGAACAAGCATTCCCTACATCTCGTGTTAGGTACACATTTCCATACCCTCCATCATTTCACAGATGAAAACCAGGACACATGTGGCCAGGAAATATTAGAGTGGTCAATATGGGAAACTGTATTAATGAAGAACACACAAGCTAGGAGAGGCTGCAATAATTTGCTTTTGCTTGAGCATACTATGAATACTACTACTGTTGCTTAGTTGAGTATAAAATACTCTTGCATGTTGGTCTCTGAAGCAAATGAAGTAAACTGAGGACCGAGGGTGTGGGGGAGGAGGATAGGGATATGAAGACTGTCCTTGTCAGCTCAAGACAGCTGGAGGGCATATATTTCAAGAACTAAAAATGTAAATGTGTTTTGCTGGAAGTAAAAGGCCAGTTCAGTCCCCAACACAAGTAAGCAAGAGAGCTGAGCACACTTTATTCACCTTTCTCTAGAAATGAGGGTCACCCATTCGGTATCAGAAAGGAATTAACATGGTGTATGAATGGAACACAGGTTTCATTGCTTTCTAAGCACTTGTGTAGTTCAAGGACCAAGAATGAACTCTCAGAACAAGCTTGTTGTCTCCTAAGAAATTTCCCTATACAAAGTTCTCCAGGCCAAGAAAATGTTTGCTGTGTGTCTGATAGTAAGAGTGGGTCCTTTCTGCCTTTCTAAGCCTATGGTCAAGCTCCTTTGCTATACCATGGTGTTTACCATGTTTTTGAGATGTTATTAACCACCAGGGTAATTACTGCATTTTAGCAGGGACACACTTGCTCACTTGTATGTTACCACTGCAAAGGTTATGGCACCTTCATTTCTTAATCCCACAATGTATTCATTATGTTCCCCTGTGGTTCTTTGCACACAAAAGAAGTTGTGGCTTTTGGGGCACTTTGGGTGAATATATGTACACAAATATATGAGACTGCACCATGCAAGTGGCTAATCTGGGGGGGAAAAACAAACTTCTAAAAATGTATAGGAGAACACCATTCAAATATGAGAAACAAAAAAAAAGGTGCTACTTTGGAAAGTCATTTCTTAGAAAGCTATCATCCTACAACAGGCTTTCCATTATGGAGTAAGTAAGTAAGTAAATAAATAATAATGATCATGCGAAGACTCTATTTAAAAAAAGAAGCACAATGGATGGTAAAATTAAAATTCTTGGTTCCTAGAGGACTAACTGAAGAACTTGGTCCCCCTCCAATTTTGTAAATTCACTTTGAACGTTTTCTAGCTGTTGCACAATATGTGCTTGAAAATTATCTCACTCCCTTTTCTTTCCCTCCCCCTTTTATTTGACCATCTGCTAAAATAAAAGAAATTGAACCTGGCTCTCCAGTTTATTGTCCATCCAGCAAATGGAATGAGACTTTCAGCTCCAGAGATTTCTGCTGCTAGAGTGCGTATTGGTATGTATAGGCATTAAATATACAAAAATTGAAATGTATTATGATAGATATTATAGTAAAATTATGTGCTGTCCTTTTGTTTTTTAATTCAAATTTTTTATTTGTAATTGTTTTTATGTAGCCCATGAAGAAGGCCAAATATACCTAAGCTCAACACAATGGGCTTGTTCTAAAATAAAAAAGTATTATCCACTGAGCACTTGGAGATGTATTTCCCCCTTTTTCCTTGGATTCCATTGGCTGCTGTCCAGATTTGCCTCTTCTTTCTCTCCATTTGACCACATTCCCTTCTTGAATTCCACTGATAGTATAGGCAGCAGAAGGCCATGTTGGAAACAAAAAGGTGGTGGAAGGCAATATGTACTGTACATTGTTATCTCCTGATATGATAAACAGGTCATTTTTAAAATACATGCTAGACAAGCATGTGATGCATATGGGTCAGATGTATGTAAGATTATCACTAAAATAGCCGCTATATTTTTCAAGAAGGTCCCTGTGCTTTATTTTACAACTCTATAGTAAGCAGTCATTCAACAAATGTGATTTTTTTTTCCAACATAGGAATTACCACAGTGTATTTTGGAACTGGGTGTCTCAGCCTTGGTCAAGCATGCGATTTTGAAGTTAACTATAAAAACAAATGTGGGGAAAAATGAAAGAAGCTAAACAGTTAACCCAATTCTACAAGAGAGACGGACAGACAGAGAGAAAGAGTCGTATGTATGTGTGATTATGTGACATCAGGTACTAGTTGTGCAGAATTCAAGAGGAAATAAAGCCAATTCAGATGCTTCTTTTTTCTATCTTGTGCAGAGGCAGAGTTGAATATTCTGGGTTGTATGGAAATTTCCTGTCAACATAATCTTTCAGAGAAAAAAGTATTGGTCATGCGTAACATATGAAATTCTCCCACTTGTTTGACTGGGAACATGAACTCTTTTTCTATGTGTCAGATATAAGAGAATGTTGCTGTTTTCCCCACAAGACTCCCTGTGGTGGCAGACCATTTAAGAGTCCCGCTAACTGTTCATGCCAAATTAAAACTTACATAAGTTTCACATATCTGCAGCATCATCCATGAATCTGATGTATATTTGATTCACTACCTAGAAGGTATCCAACTGTCATATGAAAATTCATTAACAATGTTTAGGACTTCCGGGTTTCATGGCGGACCGAGCAGTTCTGTAAAGGCTAGCTAGCCGAAACACAACCACCCAGCGAGGTGAAATCGGCTTGGGAAGAACGTTTGGGAGCCGATCAAATACTCCCCCGGCAAAGGGACTTCGGAGGGGCCCAAAGGGGGCTCATAAAGCTCGTCATCGGAAAGATATAGGGGGAATATTGTACCCCTATATTGGAGGTACGAAGATGGGCAAGAGCCTAAGGGAACCACAACCACGCTGGGCAGCTGCAGGAGCGGTGAAGGAACGCCAAAACCTTTTAAAATTAACAGCAAGTAAGTGCGGATAATGAGGCAATAAGCTTACCTCTTGAAAGAACACAAGAAAGATCTTGTCAATTTAGATTGTGCCTAGGGTTAAGCATGAAGACAAGAAATCAGAAGGACTTAATAATAATAATATATGTAAGATCGGGAAGAGGGAACTGAATGGATTGATGAGCGTATGAGCTGGATATATGGACTGCTCAAGGAATTAATTATTGAATAATATATCTTAGTGTTTTTCGTTTCACTATATAATGATTGCTTGAAGATCTGAGATGTAAATATAAGAATTAAGAAGAAGTAAATAAGAATCAAGAGAACAATCAGCTGGCAGAAGATACACGAAGCTGAGAGAAACGGAAAGAAGGCGAAGTGGTGACGCGCAGAGGGAAGCGGGGAGTGGAGAGAAGGCGAAGTGGCGAGGCGAAGAGCCGACGGTGAACGGGGAGAAGGTGAAGTCGCGAGGCGAAGAGGAGAGTGGCGAGCGGAGAGTAGGCGAAGCGGCGAGGCGAAGAGGCGCACAGCGCGCAGTGAAGAGCCAAGCGGTGAGCGGGAGAAGGCAAAGTCGGGAGGGAAGAGGAGACCGGTGAGCGGAGAGTAGGTGAAGCGGCGAAGTGAGGCGAAGAGGGGAGCGGTGAGCGGAGAAGGCGAAGTGGCGAGGAAGACAGATAAAGACTGAGATCAAGGAACGGGAAGCGACAATCAAGCGGTGGGAAGTTGAAGACACGGACTAAGTTTGGGGAGCGAAGTGGAGAGGTGAAGCGCTTGGATGAAAGGATGAGACTCCTTCCTCTGAATGAAGCATTCAGTCAACGAAGGGAGTTGGTTTAATATCAATTAATATCAATACCAATATCAACTAGCGGGCTATTTTATAGATTACTATAATAATTTGAATCGTAAGCCAATTCCAAATAAGCAGGAAATGTAACATATTTAGTGCTGGTTATTAAAATAAGGTTGGTCATATAAAATAAGGCTAAGGCATAGGAGTGAAGGGAGGAGGGTAGGATAGTCTAGAAAAGAATTCTGAAAGTCGATGAGTTTGCAGGACTTGGCCTTGGAAAAGGATAAATAAGATATCATTGGAGCGGGGACTGGATTTTTATTTTTTCCCCTGTCAATTACTGGCAGCTGTGCTAAGGTTGGATAATAATTGGACTCAGGAACTGACCTGTTTGGAAAGTTGAAAACTAACCCCCTCTTGTGGTATAATCTATAATTTTGATTGTATTTAATCTGACTATAGTTGATAAGAACAGTATAAAGTGGATTATTTAGAATAATCATTTCAAGATTTAATATATTTGGTATATTGCTACATATAAGAAAGGGGAAGGAGGGATAGAGGGGGAAAAAGATATAAGTTTGATTTAAAACAGATATATTGAAAAATAGGATATAAGTTTGATTAAAAAAAATAGACGAGCAATAAGATTGCTGGCGGGAGCTTAATGATTTGTTGGTATTCAAGATTCAAGATTTAAGCTTTTTTTTTGGTAAAATTTGAAATTTGAATTAGGAGGAATTTTCTTTTTTTGAAAGATTAATAAGGCTAGTGGTGTGTTTCTGAAGAATTACTTTGTATGAAGATAGCAATTACTTACTCACTGAATTGTTAATATTGAATTTTGTGTAACTGAGTAAGAAACTTGGGTCGATAAAGCTAAGATTAATCGAAGATGACTTCAAGGAAAAAGACAACAACTCAAACTCAATTAACAGTGGAAAGAAGAGCATCTATAGACCAACCCTCACAAAAATTCATTAACAATGTTTAGAGATAATTTAATTATTATGCAGTGATCTATTTATAAGATATGGTCCCTTCCAGAATGTACCTCTCTTGCAAAGATACTGCACTGTCTGTTTTTTTTTTATACTCACAAAATGCAGTTTTCTCTCCGTCCGACAAAGCTGGCTTAGCCATTGCACAGAGAATGCTGTTCTAGTCATGGGAGACCCAAATGACAATTGTTGTTTGAAACTAAACACGTTTCCTTCCATTCCCTTCCCCTTTCTTGAACTGTTGAGCTGAAAACACTTTCTTCTTAAAACTTTAATTCTTTCACAAAATGTTAACACTTTCCTCCTGAGAAACTTGCTTACTGTTAGTTTGGCTTTCTTTTTACATGTTCGCTTCTTGCAGAAAAACAAAACCACATTTTTTCAAAAAAGTGTTGCATGTGTAAACTACTGCTATGTCTGACTGTCTTCTTCTACTCCTCCCACCATTACTCCAATACTGTGTCGCTTTGGCAGGCTTTCTTAAAACTGTTCCCCCCCTTCCTTCTAGCTCTTGAGTTTCTATCATTTAATTTAAGGAAGAAAACTGTGGCAAAATATTTCCCAGAAGCAGGCTACCCTTCTCGTATAACACACGTGGGAGGAGGACGTATCAAGTTACTGAGCTGGAATCAAGGGCTATCAAGATTTCACGTTTTTAATCATTTGGGAAGGCCATGAGTTATAAAGCAAGTGTTGACACAGCCTGTTGTCTAGTTTACAATTAAGGAACTTTCCCCACTTTCCTACTGCAATAAGAACTGGCCACAATCACATCCCGTGTCATACATCCTCTTCTCAGTGTTTTGGGAGCTAAAACCCATCAAGAGGAAGCAACATTGAGGCAGAGGAGAGGTGGGCAGCTTGTGGCCCTGGAGATATTGTTGGGCTATAACAGCCACCACCATCATCATATTGCAGCTCCCAACAGTCTTATGCAACATAGCTAATAGGATGCAGGTATTTTATATGTAATTTCTATCAGTGCTGGTCATTTTGTTATTTAATTGATATTTTAATGCTGTTTTTTATGTATTTTAACATGTTTTAATTATTATTGTGGTTTATTTATTTTTTATTTTTATTTATTTATTTGTATCCCGCCTCTCCATATGGATCGAGGCGGCGAACAACTTACAAATAGCATGTATTTCGAAACATTTCTATACATGCCCCCAACAAGCTGAGTACTCATTTTACCGACCTGCGAAAGGATGGAAGGCTGAGTCAACCTTGGAGCCGGGCAGGATCGAACTCACAACCTTGTGGCTATGACAGTTTTTAATTATGTTTCTTTTAACGGCTGTAAGCCGCTTTGAGTCCCCTTGGGGAGAAAAGAGAGATAAAAATAAAGATAATAAAGAAAAAAAAATAATAATAATAATAATAATAATAATAATAATAATAATAATAATAATAGTCGTCGTCGTAGTAGTAGTCGTAGTAGTAATTGGGAAGCTGCAACCGAGCACTTAAAGGGCCACATGTTGTCCACACTCAGGACAGATCAAGCAACGGTCTGACTCAGTAAAACAGGGGTGGGCAACTATAAACCTGCAGATTTTTTGGCCTATAACTCCATCAGCCCTAGTTAGCATAGTCAATGGTAAAGAGTTATAGGAGTCATATACCAGAAACCATTTAGAAGGCCACAGTTGCCAATCTCTGCAGTGGCTTCATTCATTCAACAAGGTGCAACGCCTGAAAATGGGAAGTGTTTTCTTCATCCTTTCCAGCTTCATGTTTATACATCTGTGTGAATATGCAGCTTAGATCTGGACAACTGCACAAACTTCTGTCTATATACCTCTCAATTTCTCTGTCTCACTGTTATACAAATACACCTTTAGAAACTATCTGCAAGAGTGACAGAATCAAACAGTTAGAAGAGACCACACCATCCAGTCCAACCTCTTGCCATGTAGGAATACACAAATCAAGCACTCCTGACAGATGGCTATCCAGCCTCTTTAAAAACCTCTGAAGAAAGAGACTCGATCACATTCCCAAGCTGCATATTCCACTGTCAAACAGCTCTTACCTTGTAGGTGGAATCTCTTTTCCTGTAGCTTGAAGCTATTGCTCCATGCCCTAGTCTCTGAAGCAGCAGAAAACAAACTTGCTCCATCCTCCATATGATATCCTTTCAAATATTTAAACATAGCGCTCACCTCTTAATCTTTTCTTCTCCAGGCTAAATATACCCAGCTCCCTAAGCCACTCCTTACAGGGCACTGTTTCCAGGCTTTTTTAACATTTTGGTTGCCCTCCTCTGCACATGTTCCAGCTTGTCACTATCCTTCTTGAACTGTGGTGCCCAGAACTGGACACAGTATCTCAGGTAGATTTTACCAAGGCAGAATAGTGGTATTATGACTTCAGTCTAGACACTATACTTCTATCGATGCAGTCTAGAACTGCATTGGCTCTTTCAGTTGACACCTCATACTGTTGACTCATGTTCAGCTTATGGTCTACTAAGACTCCTAGATCCTTTTTACATGTACAGTGGTCAAGACAGCTCCTCCTCAGCCTATAACTATACATTTCATTTTTGCTGTCCAACTGTAGTACCTTACAAGTGTCTCTGCTGAAATGAAGATGAGGGCAAATGTTATCCTCATCTTCAAAAGGAGTGGGCTGGGGAAGATGATCCAAACAATTACCACCCAGTCAGCCTGACATCAATACCAGGAAAAATTCTGTAAGCACTTAAAGAAGAAAGTTCGCATGGGTTTCTCAAAAACAAGTCATGCCAGATTAATCTTCATTCTTCATCTACGACGCTTGTAAATATTAAAAAAGAAATTTATATCCTGCCTTTTCCCAGGATTACAACAGTTAAAACACTGTTGAAAATTCACAGCATGTAAGTTAAAAAACAAATAAACTATCATAAAATTGAAACTAATTAAAGTAACATCAATAACACCCACGAGTCTAGCCCTTTATACAAGACCTGTTTCCCCTACGAAAAAACCAATGTCAAAGACCTGGAAGAATAAAAAGATCTTTCCTGCTTATGGAAAAATAGTAACGAGGGTGCCAGTCTAGCATTTCTGGGAAGGGAGTTCCAGACCCTGGGGGCAGCCACTGAAAAGGCCCTCTCCCATATTCCTACCAAATGCATCTGTGAGGGTGGCAGGACAGAGAGCAGAGACTCCCAAGATCTCAAAGCACAGGCATGTTGGTATTGGTATTGTATTAGTGAATACAGTTCTTCAAGTCATCTGGACCTAAACCATATAGGGCTTTATAAGTCAAAACCAGAAGGCTGTCCAGAAACAGATGTGCAGCCAGTGGTATAATGCCATACTAGACCTGCAGTTATCAGTACTGAGAATGTTCTTCTTTACCCCAGTCTTCAGACAGTGAAAAAAAAAACATATACAGAGTACTCGTGTTTGGAATTATCCTTACACATGGCTTTGCTCTTATCTTTCTGAAAGTTGACACGCATCACTTCCGACACGATGCCCAATATCCTTTTTGCTATTGTAGTTATGCTGGTGGCAAAGGAAGGGGCAGGAGCAGAGGAAAGGAGGGCAGGAGTTTTGAGTGCTTCAAGGATGGGGGGAGGAAAACTGCCCCCAGGTAATAAAATTGCCCTGGTGATTCCTAAGCAGCTTGTTGTCTTCCATCCACTACTACACCAAAGTTAAAAAAAAAGTCTTACATTAAGTGACATTCATGCTGACAAAAGTCACCAATGGGATTCTAGCTATAATAAAGATTCTACTGTTGCTAACAGAATCATTGTGTAAGAGTGAAATCTAGAAGTGTGTAAGAGTGTACTCAAGGAACACGAGTGTTCACCTCAGGTAGGAACCTGTAAGGCGGCTTCTCTACTTTTGCTCATGGGTATATCAGGTTATTAATATTGACTACTCTTACCAGACAGCTGTATGGACTACTGATGTATCAGCACAAAGCACTGTAAGATGCTAGCATGTGCTAGTAATGCTATTAATTGGCTTGAAGGAAATGCATAAGTTAAACTAAAAGAACAAATAAGCATTGAAATAGCAAAATCAAGTATACAATATCAATATCTAACTCTGAGACCAGAAGGAAAGAAAAAAAAAGCAGACTATCTTAGAATTGGTTTTAAGTAATTTAATGTTCCATGAAAACAAAATGCATCGATCCATAACGAAAGTCATTAAAATGAGCTAATTAATCTTCAGCTTTGAGTCCTCTCATTTTCAAACCACCGACTGAGTGCCTGGAAAGGCAGCAGCTGCAGTACTAGACGAATACCAACCTTCTTCCTCTCAAGGATACACTCTCATTCTCCATCAAGTCGTGGCAGCACAGGAAGAATAAGGTTTCCAAAAGCAGAGTCCTGGGTTATAAAGTATCCTGAAGAATGTGCATGAGCATGCTGGAAGAGGAATAGACCAGTATGAAAATGGCGTGCATTTGAATCAATGCAAGAGAATCTCTATAACACCATCCCCTGCTAAAGTGGCACGTAGGGGAAAAAATTAGATGCAATACTTGCTCATTGTCAAAGGTTTCAACTCTGCATTCAGTTCTGCTGCTTTAATTCTCATAATATGTATAGGATTTAAGCTAAACTTGGAAAACTTGCTTTTGTGACTGTGGTTGTTGTGTGCCTTCAAGTTGTTTCCTAAGGCAAACCTTTCACAGAGTTTTCTTGGGAAGATCTGTTCAAAGAGGGTTTGCCATTGTCTTCCTCTATGGCTGACAAGGTGTGACTTGCCCAAGGTCATCCAGGTGGTTTCCACGGCTGAGCAGGGATTTGAACTCTGGTCATCAGAGTCCTAATCCAACTCTCAAACCGCTACACCATGATGGCTCTCCATGACTGCTAATCCCCCAATCCTATTACCCAGGAGATTCAGAAAACTCCTGCCCAGAAACTAACTTTTTTATGGTCTGGGTTTGCCTGTAGAACTGCAATGGAAGTCTTGCTGTCTTGATCCAAACTGTGTGTAACTCCAGGCCTCGCCAAGAGTTCTTCCATTCTGGAATACTGACACACATTAGTAGCTTCATTTTATGGTAAATGATGCAGCAGATGGTACACAAGAGAGAAGTATTCTAGTCCTTTCAGAGATAGGTTCCAGCACCCCTCATAGTCAATGGAGGAATTGAGCCCTTACACAAATTTTATACAGACTTATCCCTTTGGCTGAAAATCCAGCCAAACCTCTTTTGGCTAAACATATATGGCACCTGGGTCATGGTGTAATCCTTCCCAAGCTGAGGAAAATGGAAAGTGGATTGCCAAAGGTTATACAGTGCAGAAACAAACAAAGAGACTTGAAGTGTACAAGAATGGCTTATCTAATAGCACTGTATATGCAGGCGAGCAACAGAGAAAAGTTCACTCCCTTGTCTGTTCTCAGCCTTTGCATCTCTTCCCAGGCCCATACTGCAAAGCAAATGCAAATAAATACATACATACATACGTGCATGCACACACACAGCAAAGTCATTAACATAAGTGAACCTTTTCATGGTGCCAGAGTAGCTCTTAACATCTGAACATGATGCTAATAAGAATTTCGAAACCCATCTGCCTGGTGGCTGAGGCCCAGCTCACTATACTTGCTAATAGCCAAGATCTGTGATGCAAAGTAAAAGACAGACAAGAGTGGGTTTCCCCCAATAACTGTTTGTCCATCTGCTTATAGAGTTGTCTAGGAGGCGTTAGTCAACCTTCGCAACCTCTGTTGCTTGGATCAGAGTGACAGGATGTAGCAACAAGTGGGTGTGTGTCTCAAAGGAGAAAGAATCTAGTACAGGATAACTAGGCTCCAATGTTATCCTTACTCCATCAAAAGCTATGGCCAGAATACCAAACAATCCAATTGTTGCTGCAGTTCCTAGGCTTTTGTGAGGTACACTGGATTTTGCATTTAAAAAAGGGGGGGAGGTCTGTTGAAACCACTCCAAATCAAAGCACTCCATGGCACATGATGACCAGGTACCAATATTACTTTTGTCCAGAGCTGGCAGGAATATTTTTAGTTTTTATTTATTTTTATTGCTTTGACGACAATTCATTTAATCCTCCGGGCAGCATGGCAAGTGCTAGCTCAGCAATTTTGGGATATTCCTCAGTGCTGAAGTCAGATTCAGATGTCACAGGTTCAGTGACATAACTCTTTGCTAATTTTGCATGTGAAGAAAGCCATGAGTCATTTTAGCAGTTTTCCTTCCACTAGGAAAACTGCACAATAAAATAGCATTTCTGTGCAGGAAACAGAATTTTTTATACATACATACACATTTACATTTCTGTGTAGAAATATTTCTGCAAAAAGGCTTTTTTGCACAAAAAAGTGTGAATTTTGTACAGAATAAGTCCCAAACTGTGAAGATTTTTGTCCATCCAGGTTTCTCCTCATCATGATTATGCAATACTTAAAAAAAGAAAAAAAATTCAACAAGTTTTGAGTATTTCCTAATATTTTCCCCATGCTTATCCTTTAAGAACCACTGAGGAACAAAAGACCGCAATGAATTTGCAACACAGCTCTTTTGGGTCTTCCTTGATAGAGACAACTCACCTGTAATGCAGCTTTCTGCTGTGCAGCTATATGCTGCTGCTCTGCATGATCACGAAAATCCTTATTAAGGGAGGATCGAGATAGGGAGATGCTGCAAGCAATAGCAAAATGGAAAAGTCATATAAATGCAGTGACACTAACCATAAGCACAGGAGCAAGAAAGAGATTTATTGTGGCAGGGACACATGGTTCAGAGTCAAAAAGTTCCCCTGTTGATTCTACTTTATAATAGAAGACTTGAAATTGAGGGAAATTTGACGTGCAAGATGGTATGCGCGCAACTGGAATAAGTTCTGCTCAGGAACAATGGTTGGATTCAGATTTGGATCATACTTATGAGCAGATCCACTTAAGCTCATGGGACTTACTTTAGATACTGATGTCAGTGTGTCTACTCTAAGTATAACTGCCTAGATTTAACCCCCTCCTTCCAACCACGGCAGATTTAATCAATATGGGAAAGAAACCCATGCACCAGTAGAAACCAAAAGGAAGTCAACTGGAAGACATGCAGGAAAATGATACTTGGGCCCCCCAGGACATTTTCTCTCTCTCTTCAACACTACCACTCAATTACTTATCTAAGTGATACCTGAATCAAACAATAGCACTAAGGGGCCCATAGTCTTCATGATAAGAAGCTCATATGTTTAGTACAACAGCTAGAGAACTCTGCAAGCATAACAAGAGTTTCCCAGTGAGATCAAGCCAAGACAAGGTCTCCTTTTAGTCAACATGCTGACAAGTTAAAGTACCAACCCTGCCTCCAAACCCTCCACAACTTCTTCACCATGAGCAACAAAACAAGTTCTAGCTTAGCGCATGGAGGAGAATCATGTACAAGTCATTCTGGTTTTACTTTTAAAATTCAGCAAGCACTTAAAACCTCAGTGGCCAAATAATGGAGATCTCAGCTATTATTACAAACCATACTAAAGCTCAACATCCAGAAAGGAAGAAGAGGAGCAAAGCCCAAAACAATTTTAAAAAATGCAGATTCTGTCCCTCTCATCTGGAAAAGGGCCTTGAAAGTCACCAGTTGTATGTTCGCTCTAGGAGCCTGGAACCCAAATACAATCCATCTGGAAATAGTAACTTAGAATGCCCGATAAAAATGGCTGAAATTGTACCCACAGTCCCTCACATTCTTCAGTTTCTCAGAGAACTGGATTTCTAATATGGATTCAGAAATTCAAATGCTCCTGAACCTACAGGTCATATTTGATGATATTGGTGAAATAACAGATAGTGGGGAGAGATGTAGGGCAGGCTACGTTTGCTAAATTCTCAGATTATTAAATGTGACTGTGGGTAGTAACAGAACACTGAAGGTTCAGACAACAAACTGCTGAATGCATTCTATCTGTAGCGTTCACATCTGTACATAAAAGGCATAATGCAAGAAAAGGAACACATTCATTATTTTTTTTTTAAAATCAGGAAATAAACACCCCTCACTTTACTTCTATTTTAAAAAAAAAAAAGATTTAGTATTTTCTGATCCTCACGTTACCTCCTGCAGCAAACAGTCTTCATTATTTTTTGCTGCAGAAGACCAAAACGGCTTCTTGCTGCAATCTGTCCCTACAAAAGTCTTCAGATTTAGTCACACTAGAGGGAGAATGTATAGCTACGACAAGCACTAAATTGGCACATTAGCACACTACCATTCTCCCTCCTTCACTGGAACCTGATATATGATTTCATCTCCTGCTCTTGGTTGTTTTTAGGTGGGGGAAGGGAGAAGGAGAGAACCGCAGACATCATCTAGCTCACAGAAGACTCCTGTGGGGAATATAGCCCTTCTCATCCTGCCTTAGATTTTAATTGTTTATGTATTTAAATATTCTCAATTAAAGATGTTCAATCCCAGCTTTCTAGGCCAAAATGGACTTGCTTTATTGTTGTTTGTTATCTATGATGGATTTTAAAGTATGAGCCACCTTTGGCTAAGAAATAAGTTAAAATAAAATAAAAACTTCAAAATCTATTTATGCGTCCCTCTCTAGAGAGAAGTGGCATCAATGAGACTCAGAAGGCATAATCATAGTTATTTTATTTGTTACCCACCTCTCCACAATAGAGATTAAAATACAATTAAAAACACATTATTAAATCCAAGGTGTGTTGGTGCCTATTCCTTTTAAGGTGACTTCTGGGAAGAAACTGCCGGTGAGAGCAAAGTGGGTTCATTGGAAGCACATACTGCTGATATGAGACAGCAACATGTGGTTTTCCTCTGTGACCAGAGAGCATGACCAAAAGAAAGAGACAGGCCTCAAAAGAGATGGTACCTGGCTCCAGGGTGATTTGCAGAGGACTGGTTTTGCATGAGCAGCTTTCTCTTCTCCTTGTCTAGCTCAGCCAAGATTGCAACCCTGTTTTTATTCTGAAAGCCTACCAAGAGAAAGAAGGAGACAGAAAATGTCAACGATGTGTGTGATCTCTTTGAACCACCCAGCAACCTCCCTGGCTTAAAGCCTCTCCAAAGTGAATTCTGATGATGCATATCGATGATGAATATATTAATCTTCAAAGCGAACAAGCACCATCCTTGAAGCCTGCTTATAACTTTTCTTTCTTCTCTCTTTGTTGATTGGAACAAACTTGTACATAGCATTGATTAAAAACAAACAAACTTCCTAATCTTTATTTGGATCAGAGCTTAGTATAATTACTTTCTGAGGGCCCCAACTCCCAGATTTTGGGAGAAATCCTGGAAGCTGTCATCCAAAAAGGCAACTTTTCCAAACTCTGCCACAGATATTACACTAGTATCTTTGGAGGACTGTCTTGAAGGTTACCCCAAAATAAAAGGCATAAGAACTGTGTAGACCAGGTCAGTTGTATGTTACAGATCAGCCTTTTCCAATTTGGTGTCCTTTGAAATTGTTTGAACTACGACACCCATCACTCCAGTCGGCATGGCCAAATGGGAAGGCAGGAAGGTGTAGTCCAACATATCTGAGGGGGCAGCTAAATTGGGGAAGGCTGCTTCAGCATGACATGATATTCTAAAGAAGTATTTTTCAGCCAGACTCTAACAAGGAAACCTATGAAGTTTTTCTAATTTGTGACCAAAACTGTGAAATGTTGTAGATTGTAATATTAGAAATGAGCAAGTAGGGCTTAAAGCCACAAACTGAGCTGACAGAGCTCCCTTTGGATAGGAAAAAAAATTTTTTTTGAAAAATATTGAACAAACAATATATGTCCAGAAGCTTCATGTGCTAACGCTGGTGCACCCAGAATAACTTCTTATAAACTTGATAGGTATACAAAGTAATGTTTGTTGCTTTGTGCCTTCAAGTCATTTCCAACTTATGGTGACCCTAAGCCAAACCCTTCACAGGGTTTTCTTGGCAAGATTTGTTTAGAGGGGGTTTGCCACTGTCTTCTTCTAAGACTGATAGGGTGCGACTTGGCCCAATGGGTTTGCATGGCTGAGGAGGGACTTGAACCCTGGTCTCCAAAGGTATAGTCCAACACTCAAAACCGTATGCCATGCTGGCTCTCAGAAGTAATGTCCTGTAAGCTATGTAAGCCTCATTAAGTTTTCTGAGACCATAGCCTCCATTCAGCCCTCTGTCAGCCAATCACAAGTAGTGTCAGCACACCAGCCTTTGGAAGTAACAAGTTACAACTAATTACTTACAATTTATTACTTTTTTTCACTACTGGAAGTAGAGTCAGCCCTTCAGATTTGCAGGTGTAACTTTCACGGATTTGATTATTTGTGAGTTTCTTCAACTCTCTGCCCCCGCACCACCTCAAGCACTTCTTTTGTGAGGGAACCTTCCCTCTTGCAACTCCAAGGAGGTTTTACACCCTTTTGAAAACCTGCCTCTGGTCCTCTTCCTCCTCCTCTACTAGCTGCTGTCTCGCCAGCAAAAGAGGGACCAGAGCCCAATTTCTCAGCTCCACAAACCCTCTTCCAATGCCCCCCACACCCAAGAAAGGAAATGGGCAAGAGAGAGGAAGTATATTGCCACCATGAAGACCCACCCCCTTTCCCTCACCTGGTTTGGACCTTGCATGCCTGCTCTCTCTACCATGTCTCACATCCCTTTCCACAGACACGCTACATACACTTTGATATTTGTGTTTTTTCCACTTTTGCAAGAGTCATGAGCCCCTAACCCTAGCAAATGGGGAGGACTGACTGTATATCTGCATTAAGTCAGCAACTTAATGGACTGTAAGTTCACCTCTTTTGTGATGTAGTTCTAACATTTCAGTACACTCAAGGGACTATAGCTTCCTAAATAGTGTATTACGGGGGCTCTGCAGTCTGATATAGTTTAACTGGCAAAATATATTAATTGGCAAATATGTTTAATTGGCATAAAATATAAATCATATACAATGGCTGAAAGGGGCCAATGGAAAGGGATTCTGGCTCAAAGTAGGTCAGAGATGACCCCAACATGACACATCATAGGTTCACTGAAGGAAAACGTGACTTAATGGTTCTTTCAGTAAGAAACAATGCCAGCTCCAAGAAGAGCAAGTAGCCCCTGTGGTTTGTGTTTGCTACAGAAGACAAAGTCATAAAACCAGCTATCAGCTCAATCTGGCACCTATTTGTTGCAAACGCCAAAAACAAAGAAGTTTGTTTTGACAGTGCTGGTTCAGGAAAACGGAAAGATTTCCAACAAATGTCTCATCCTTACACCTGTGATCTTTTTCCTGATCTCCACTCAAGTAGACATCAAAATCTTTTGCCATCCACATGTCAAAAATCATCAACAGTTTCCCTCAGACATTAACAAACATTTACCCATCCTGTCTCCTTTTTGTCCACTCTGCAAGACTTTTGTTCACACAGGTAGAGAGTCATTAACATCTCGCACCCCTAGGGCAGATTTTTGGCTAGAAAGACCTTAATTTTGGTTTCTCCTTACAGCATTTTGGATTTCAGGGATCCAGTCTATCCCTCAGACTTTTTCACCTTGGATGAAAAGAAGCCCAAGCCATTTTCTCCTTCTCTGCCTCTCTCTGGATGGTAAATATAGCCTAAGTCCCTTTCTATTCCTCTATCCATTTTCCTCTCGTTCTGAAACACTTGGAGTTATAATTGTAAAAAATCACAATGCCACAGTGTTCTTCTCTACATGATAAATCTCACAAGCTCAGTTCAACATTCAACCAAGCAAATGTGCAGGTGAACAGCAACCCTGTTCTCACACAATCACTGTGTCAAGATGCCGCACAAAATATACCAGGTGGGTGAGCCAGCTCAGGGAGTGCTTTGAACTACCAAAGTCTAGTTGCTGAGCTTCTCTAGTTGTAAGAGAAATATTCACAAACCTAGAAGAACACAGTTTCTTTCTATAATAAGCAGTTTCACTAGCAAGAATCAACAGAGAGAACAATAGCACTGCACTTCCCCCACCCCCACAGAAATGCCCCACAACGTACAGATCATGGAAAGGTTCCTTTTTTTTTTTTTTTTTTGAGGCCACTTGCAGAATTCCCCAACCAGCATGGCTAGTGGAGCTGTCATCCAAAAAAAGTAAAGTCTTCAGGCTTTGATCTCACATTCCCATCAAGATGTGGGTCACTGGGTTTCTCTGATGTGGGCTTTGTTCCTGCAGCCTGCTCAGAGGAGAGAAGATAGAAGGCCATGTTTCCCCTCTATGCCCAAGCCTAGTGGAGTCTCTAACGATTGCCTTGGAGACAACATAGCACTTGGCTAAGCACTACTCCTGAAACAACTGCAGAATCTTAACTTGGAAGGATGCATGTGCTTGCCAGAGGCCACAGAGTTTTCATGAGGGTTCTCCTTTCCAAAATGGTAAGCTCCCTACTCCCTACCTGCTCCAGAGACCAGGACAAGGAGCAATGGATTCAAGCTACAGGAAAGGAGGTTCCACCTGAACCTCAGGAAGAACTTCCTGACAGTCAGGGCTGTCTGGCAGTGGAATCTGCTGCCTCGGAGTGTAGTGGAGTCTCCTTCCTTGGAGGTTTTTAAGCAGAGGCTTGATGGCCATCTGTTGGAAGTGCTTTGAGGGTGTTCCCGCATGGCAGGGGGTTGGACTGGATGGCCCCTGTGGTCTCTTCCAACTCTACATTTCTATGATTCTATGACACACACCTACCCTACCTAGCTGGAGTATATCATTTAGGATCACAGTTATCCACACACAGGTTGACCCAATTTGGGAAACAGAACAGAGAATTTCTAGGCAATGTGGCTAGAAACAATTACCACACCATTTATAACAATCTAATTGTGTCAACCGCAATCACAATCAACAAGCCAATGAATTCTCCATCACTTTCTAATAGCAATTTACATTCTGATGTGCTCTCTGACATGTTCAGTAACAATTAAGTGAAATTCATGCTGCTCATTAAATTTCCCTTGAATTATTCAAGAATGAATATTTTACTTGCCTCTAATAACTATGATTACATATATGGCAGAATTCAATTTATTTGGATATAAAGTCGAGTATAAATCTATATATATAGATTAAGGAACATTTTCAAGTTTGAGGCTTTGCATTAGAATCAGTGATCTAAATGCTAAATTAAACTGTGTCTGAAGTTGTTTTCTGACAGAACTACTTTTCATGAACAGCAACAAAACTCTACAATGTGCTGTAATGTAAAATTAGTATAAGATAAACTGATGAGATGGTATACTAATAGAAAGAAAAACATATGCTGGTATTGTTTTATCTTCTGAATACTTTCATGTGATAAAATGAGTTATATGTCTGTTCCATTATATAACAACAGCAACAATATTTTAAAATCTCATGTAAGTCCTTCTAGGTTTTATTATCCAATTAATTATCAGTTTCCCCTCAACTAACATACCTTAAGATGTAATGGAAATTGTAACGTTTCAGAATCCAGATTTCTACCTGACAACCCCACCTGTGGTCTCTTCCAACTCTACATTTCTATGATTCTATGATTCTATAAGTTCCAAGTAGCATGATCAGTGGTCAGAGATGCTTGGAGTTTAAAACATCTGGAGGACCACGGAAGGAGCAGACTGTGGAAGCTTGTCAACAAGGCCCAGCTATGTGGAAACCCTGGCATCCTAATTCAGATGTTCATCCAAGAGAAAGGGCAAGTGACACACACTCAGGATTTACAAGTGGAGAATGCTTGTAAAGTTGGCCCTCCACATCTGTGGATTCCATATCCACAGTCAACCAATCACAGCTTGACAATATTGCATAAATAAATAAATAAATTCCAGAAAGCAAACTTTGATTTTGCCATTTTATATAAGAGATACCATTTTACTACTTGACTCTACATAATGGAACTTGAACATCCACAAATCTTGGTATCCACAGTAGTCCTGGAACCAAACTCTAGAGGATACCAAGGGTCCACTTTAGAGTTAGATTGTGTAGGCATTTCCCTATGTTGCAGAATGCCAAGAAATCCAACCACAATAAATCTGATCTTCTGTACCATCTTACAAGTTGATTAGCAGAACCACATCTCAGGTGCTGTTTTTTCAACCACTTTAGGGTGTACAACAGCTTTAGGAACTGGTTTATTTAGCACTGTTTAGCAGAAATGTGTGGAAAATATTTTTGGTTTTACTATCTCTGTGGTAAGTCCAATATATGTTTTAAAATTCAGCAAAACTACATTCATAAGATAAGTAGGATTTTATTTTGGTCATCTCCTCAACATAGGTCTCCCTTTAGTTAGATATTTAGATGTTTTCTTCCTTTTTCAGCTTCAGAAGATACTTTAAAGACTGTAGTTTTTGTAAATGCTGATTTTCCTTGTAGCATACTTCCCACTTCTTCACCTTCATTAAAAATGTCTTTTAATTCAGTTCCTGCATGATTTTACTATATCTTACTTTCTCATGTAAGAAAAGGATGGGCAACAGTCCTGGGATGGGAGTCTCTTTTCACCTCTCTTGCATGCCCAGGGGGCTGCACTGCAACTCTACATGTGAAGCTGCTAGTGACCTGAGACCATTTCCATTTAATTTTCTTTGTTTAATTTGTGTATTGACCTTTTTTTCCTTCCTTTTTTTTTCAGGGAAAGGGGTTAAGGAATGGTAAAATCACCTTGATTTTAACTGGTTTCTGCATTCTTAAAGTGTAAGACCCAATGTGCCAACCACATTTTATTATTTTATGCAAAGTACCACCAAATGGAGGTGCTACTTACATAAAAATGCTTAAGAATTGAGGTCTGCAACATGGTCCCTTGTGAAGAACAATGCTGCTGGAAAAGCTGCCACGTTCACTCAGCAGGAGAGCAGGTAGACAACCAAGAATGTTATCTGCATAAAACTGTGCTGCCGGATGATCAAAAACCAGACATGAAAAATCACTATTCTCAATTGTCAGATATGTGTCACTAGTAATTATCCAATAACATCAATACCTAGATCCAAAGAAATCAAAGAGGTAGCCCACTAGTTCAGTCTAGACCCAACAAATGTTATTACCCAGGTGCAAATACGCATATGGATCCAGGCCATATTTTCTGGAGCTGGACAAACAATTCTTCCTGGATCTTCTGTCTTAATTAAACTGAATCATACTGGTTTATAAAAATGTGTATTTTTTTTTAAGCAGCACTTCCTATAAAACATATTTGCTTCCTTTTTTATAAACAGAGTTACTAAGCCTCTAGGTCCTAATATGCATAAAGAAAGTACAAAAGAATGCAGTCAGAAAGAAAAAAAATTACTAGGTTCTAAGAGTTTTAAAAAGATCCCCTGTTACAATATAATTTGTATATAAGGCTTCATTTGTCTTTTATTAATAACTAGCGTATTTACCTGGCAGTGCCTGGCATTTTATTTTCCTCTTAAGAACTCAATGATCTGTCTTCGGGCCCTTCCCGAAACTGCAAACCCCAGGATTCCATAGGATGTTGAAAGTGGAATCATAGTACTATAAGAGTGTAGTGCGGAAATGGCCACTGACTTTTATATAGTGGATAGGCTGAAAACAAAGTGAGTTTTTTCATACTTCTAAAGTGGAACCACAAGAGAATCTGAGGTAGTTGAATACACAGTTACCAAACAGTAGTATTTACCTTGTCCAGGAGGGTTTGAAGCCATCTTCCTAGTTTCCACCTTAATTTTATGAAAAGGAGGTTTTACTTGCCGTCACACGAAAAGCTATAAAAGAGAAAGCCAACTAATACTGTAAAGTCATTTATCTCTAAAGCTCGGTAGTTCACTACTGCATGTTAATCTCTTGTTTTAACAAGTTTCAGATTTTCAAGAATGCTTGTAAAAATATAGAGTAGCAGTAACACAGATTCCAGTGCATCTTGAAGACCAGAAGATGTACTGTGGCCTATTTTTCGATGGCATAAAACTGAACTTACTGATTTAAGATTCAAACACTGGTAACCAGAGCTAAAAACATAGCAGCCAGATTATTAACTGGGATCCTCTGTTGGAAACATTACATGAATGTGAAGAATTCTCTCTGTGAGGGACAGGCTGATCCTCCACCAAGCTCTCTGTGGGCCAGACGGTGTCACTGGATTCTGAGGCCCCAAATAGTAGCCATCACCTGGGCCATTTCTGCACTGCACTGTTATAGTGCTATTATTCCACTTTCAACATCCTGTGGAGTTCTGGGGTTTGTAGTTTACTGAGGCCAAAGAGCTCCCTGGCTAAGAATTCTAAACACCCCTCCCTAAACTGCAAACCCCAGGATTCCACAGGATGTTGAAAGTGGAATAATAGCACTATAACAGTGTAGTGCGGAAATGGCCCTGGGTAGTGGGTTAGATGTCATTACATCCAAGCTTTCTCTAAACCCAGCAGTGACATTCCCAGGAATTTTACAGCGAACATTTCCTTTTTTTGCTTTTCTGGTACTAGCTATTGTGCATTGTCAAAGGGAACTTGCTGCTCTGGAAAGCAATATATAAATGCTTGAAATACATAAAATAGTTTTAGCAGCTGGCTTAGGAGAGAAGCAGAACTTCAAGGAACAAACATCCTTCGCAGGATGCAGACATGGCAACAGAAATACAACAGGTAAAAGTTTTCTTGGTCTGCTTGCTTTGCAGTTATGGAATGAAACTGTTCTATGGTAAAATTTCTCAGCCCCAAACTGGGGAGGGGGTAAGAGAGAGTAACAGTCCTGTGTAATTCAGAGGCTTGCGGCCCAAAGCTGTTTTCTAAAAAGAAATACCAGATGGGCTGCAATCTTAGCAATCCTGCAATCCTACCTCTGGGTATACAAACCTCATCCTTTAACTACAGAATCTGAGGCCGTTTCCGCACTAGCCTGTTATAGCGCGATGATTCCGCTTTCAACCTCCTCTGGAATCCTGGGGTTTGCAGTTTCGGGAGGGGCCGGCCCAGGATCCCAGAGGAGGTTGAAAGCGGAATCATCGCGCTATAACAGGCTAGTGCGGAAATGGCCTCAGATTTATGCTTAAATAGGTAAGCACACGTCTGCCCTAACGGTATTACAAAATGTATTAAAACTGACAAATCCTAACAAGCTTATTTCCATTAACTGCTGCTTCTCCCACCAATCATATAAACAAGGTGAGGAATCAATTAAGGCAGGGGGAGAAAAAAATTCATCCCCCAAAGTACCTGACTGTGGTGCATCCTTCGCCCCCCGCGTCTCTCTGCAGATGGATTCTTCCACTGCCCGCCCGGCCTCTCCGTTTAGAATCTTCCCTCCCGAGTTGATTTCCCAATGAAAACTCGTCACTCGCCCTCCCGTTGCGTCATTCCCGCGCGCCGCACGAGGAATCTCACGCCGCGCCCTAGTGTTGCCTGAAGGCGTACAGACTTACAAAACAGTAGACATAACACGTACGCCTAGAGTTTCCGGGTTTAGTTCCAACTGGAGTTCTTTACTTCAAGAGGAAAGATGGGTGGGCCTATGCCTGAGGCAGTGAAGGAAGACGTTTCTTGCTGTGGGGCTGGGGGAAAAAAGCGAAAACGTTTCGGGAGAAAGCGGGAGCGATTTTATTTAACTAGACGGATCTTTACTGCACTACAGTAGATGGGATTACCGCCTGGATATCCATATTAATTTCAGCGGCAGTTACCCAGCCAGGGATGGAAGCTGCTTTTAAAAAGAGCGAGTTATAATGACAAACTGAAGCCATTTCCGCGCTAGACTGTTATAGCGCGATGATTCCACTTTCAACATCCTCTGGAATCCTGGGGTTTGCAGTTTCGGGAGGGGCCGGCCGGCCCCTCCGAAACTGCAAACCCCAGGATTCCAGAGGATGTTGAAAGTGGGATCATCGCGCTATGACAGGCTAGTGCGGAAATGGCCTCTGTCAGGCACCGTGGATCCCACACGCCACCCACCCCCACCTCCAAGGATGAGCTTAGTAAGAACGGGTTTTTGCACTGTGGGATATAATCTGGAGATGTTTAAAACGAAAACCAAGGAAATCTAAATGACCCGTTGTAGGGTGAAATGAAACCTTGTACATTTGGACGGAATTATTCTGCCAAAATGCCCCATGCCTTTCTTTCATTGCCCCTTTCTGCCCTACACTGCTATGGTGCGATTATTCCACTTTCAACATCCTGTGGGATTTGGGGGGGTTGTCATTGACTGAGGCCCAAGAGCTCAGGATTCCATAGAATGTCGAAAGTGGAATCATAGCGCTATAACAGTCTAGTGCGGAAACGGCCTGAAACCATCTATACATGAGCAGTGACAGAATGATGTCCTGCGTTCCAACTAGAATTCTAAAGGCCCCTCCCTCAACTGCAAACCCCAAGATTCCATAGGATGTTGAAAGTGGAATCATAGCACTATAACATTATGGTGTGGAAATGGCCTTTGCTTCTTGTTCTTGCCAGTGATCGCTGTCATTTTTTCTTCGAAGGAGTAAAACAATTGTTCTTTCTTTCTCCCCCACCAAGGGGACTAGAAAGCCACATCTCCAACATCTTCACATTTTAATACATCTGAGAGTTAACCTTAAATGAAACCAGAAGTGTACATACATACTTATTGCAGTGGATTAAATATATCTCAAGTCATTTCTAAGTCCCCATACATGCTACACAACAATAGCACTATGACTGCACTTTAACTGCCATGGTTTCGTCCTGTGGAATCCTTGGATTGGCAGTGTAGGGAGAGGCATTCATAATTCTCATCCAGAGAGCTCCAGTGTCTGTACAAACCCCAAGAGTCCATAGGATGCAACCCTGGCGGTGGATAATAGTGGATAATAGAAGTATGACTGTGTAGTGTGGCTAGGCGCTGGGTGTCCTGCTGGCTTTTGTTACCTTAAAGTGCCATATCTGTGTCTCTCATTCCCCCATCAGTGTGGCAGAATGCCAGATGCTCGGAGAAAATGCAAGTAGCCAGTTATGTTGCATTGTTCCAATATTACCACCACTCCCAAAGCAGGTGTAAAGGTATGTGTATGCTTTTAAAAATTCTCATCTTTCTGTGTGGGGTGTGTGTGTTTCCCCCCTCCCTTAAAGTCCCTTGTTCATACTTTCTCAAGACCAACAAACTGTAAGGTAGTGGTTTTCAACCTTCCTAATGACCAGTTCCTCATGTTGTGGTGACCCTCAACCATAAAAATATTTATTTATTATTTACAATGCCCCCCCCCCAGCAAAGGCCGCCTCGCCGGCCAGGAATGAGGGAGGCGGACAGGGAGGGAAAGAGGAGCCGCGCGTCTCCCCCGGGGAAAAAACTCTGAGAACCCCTCTCCCCGGGACTCTGCTTCTGCTTCGCTCTCGTTTCTGCTGGGGGGGGCAGTGTAGGAAAAGTTTCCAGAGTGTCAACCCTGGCTGGGGGGGGGATCCCAGTGCCTTTGTCTTTTGTGCCGGGCGCAGCTCGCCCCTCGGAAAAGCACCACCTTGCGGTCCCCCGGCCCTTCCACAACGCCCCCCTCCGTGGCGAGTGGGGCAGGGGCCGTGGCGAGGAGGGGGCCTGCCCCCCTGTGCTGCTGCCGCCCCCCAAACTAGCCTGTCAGACGGGAGGTTCTCCCGGTAGCGGAAAGGGGAGCGATTTCAGTCCCTTCTGAATAGGGGCAGGAGGACGCGAGTGCGTGGCTCACGCTTGTGCACCACCAACAAGGAGGGAATGGAGTCTAAGACCATCAGAAATACGTATTTTCCAATGGTCTTAAGCGACCCCTGTGAAGGGGTCGCAACCCACAGGTTGAGAACCACTGCTGTAAGGTGTTCTACACAAGTGTTCTACCAGACTGCAGGTGTTCTACACGGTTGTATGTAACTTCAAAATTATAGATATATGTAATAATTATTTGTCATTAAAAATTAAGTTCAAATGTAAATGCTTTTGTTGCTTTTTCTTAAAAAGAACATCATCAAAAGGATGCTTGGGAGACTGCAACCTCTGTACATATCTCCCAGTAAATACACCTCACTTAATTCAGTACAACTATTTGGAGTAGACTTGAATAGGATTATGCTATAAACAGGTAAGAGAGAGAGAGAGAGAGAACTTATTCTATTTTCCACTTGCTGTTCTTTCTATCAAAATGATGTAGTGGTTGCGGGGAGGAAGGAGAATGATTTTGACCACAAAAATGAGGAGTGTAGCATTCAACTTACGATACTGAAAATATTGATAAATGCAGAAAAAATATTATTTACATTGAAAACTCAAATAATAGGAAATAGTTTTTTCCAATATCACTTGCATTTCCTGAAAGGTAGTTCTTAGCTCCAGCATCTATGTGACTGGAGATGGAAAACAAGAGATGCTTTAACTCTTTAGGATCTGTGGAAAACACATTTCAACACATGTTGCCAAATAATAGTTGCCTGTGTCATGTATGATGTTGCATCAAGATTTGCTCCCTCCTAGAAGGCAAAGGGACACAAATCCCAAACATGAAAGAATTGTGCGCAAACAGCAGCTTATTTCTGAATATATCTTTTTTTCTTTTTCAAATTTTCCATTTTCACATCTGCATTTTCCTTTTTTTGTATTATAATCTAATTTTCTTTTTAATCATCTCAAATTGTACTTTTACATGTAATGTTTTTGTTCTTTCACTCTGATCTAGTTTTCATTTTCTGGATATCTACTCACATATAAAAAATTATGCCTCACAATTCTATGTTCATCTTACATGCTTGATCTTGCATCAACTCCTGTTATGTTACAGTTATTCCTTTTTAATTTCAACCATAATTCAGACATTTTCACTTGACAGTTCCCAGCAATTACCCATTACAATTTGCCATTCTGCTTTTATCTGATCATCCGATTTCCCCTTTAATCTTTGTGAAACAATATCCGCATTTCTATTCTCAATAAATGTTCCCCACCATTGTTCAGTTGTGAGTATTTGCTGAGACATTTTATAATCTAATTTTCATCCAGCTTCTTTTACAAAGTAATACAAGACAGCTACATTACTCAAATTACTCATTTAATGACATATATAAAAGAAACATTTTGTGTTATGTTTCTTGGCCCTGGGATCATTGGATAGCTGTGTCAAATGTGTGTGCCCCACTGGCAGCTTCCCTCCATTGGAACTGTACCCCATGACTGCAGTGTGTAGTATTTCCAGTTATCTTTTACATAGAATGCTGCTCTGAGATCCAAGACAATGTTGGTTGCAGGTAGACCATATCCTATTCTCTTGGCTGTTACGGATTCTTAGGGAGATAAGTGGGCCTTTCTGCTACAGTGGATGGGAGGAAGGCACATTACCAGGAAAGAGACCAGAGGCAAAGTGGAAACACACAGCTAAGTGTGGCCTCCTACTGCCTTTGTTTTCATGTCTGAAGTGATACTGCCATGGATGATTTAGTTCGTTTTATCCTCAGGTATCACATCACCTAGATAGAAGAGAAAAGTTGAGAAGGAAGAGAAGATGTAATTATAGCAGCTAAGTTATACTTGGGAAAAGTTGCAGTAGATGCTAAATGTGAAGGCTTATTTTAGAGCAAGGTGAAGGAATAACTATGTTTGCCTATGTTTGTAATCTCATCCTCTCCTGGGGCTATCAGTGGGCCCTCAGTATTCACCGGGGTTTGGTTCCAAGACCCCCATGGATACCAAAATTCATGGATGCTCAAGTTCCATTATGTACAAAGGAGTAATAAAATGGTGTCCTTTATATTAAAAGGCTAAATCAGAGTTTGCTTTTTTTGGATTTCTTTTTGTAGGGGGATATTTTCAAGCCGTGGTTGGTTGAATCTGGGATACAGAATCAGCGGATATGGAGGACCAACTGTATACAAAAGGTGTGGCTCTTAACTGCTACCTTCACACTATGAATTCTTATTCAGATAATCCAGGATTCCCTTTTGTACTAGACACAAGTCCCATTAATGAAGGGGATCACAAAGTTGTGTTTGTGTGTGGGGTAGTGAATGGGCTGGCCACGCCTCTGTTATTGTGCATTCTCTGTAAGGCTGAAGGGGTCCTACACATGTGTACATACATAGGTCTCTCCCCATGGGACAAGAATTATGACCAAACAGAATTTCCATCCCTATCAAGAGAGCCCTCTGTAAATATGCTTCTTCTCACACTGGCCTCCTTTAGAGTGACACCAGACATGCAGTGGCAAGGATATACATCTGCTGTACATAATGCTGGTGCCCATGATGCTCGGCTAACCTATATATTCTTTCAGCCCTAGTCTTGGATTTGTTACCCATGGGTACTGAAGTCACGTGGGCTAGAGACCCCAGGTGATTTTAAATTTGGTTTGAAATGAATCTTCAAAAGAAAAATGTCGCCTTCTCATGACTCCTCAGCAGCATAGGCAATGGTGGGAAATGATAGGAGTAGTCCTCCAAAAACATCTCCTGGGCTACTTATTTCTCATCCCTAATATAAATATGGTCAACCTGTGCTATTTCACTGAACTCTGACTTCCCCCTTGAGTCTGGCAGCATTACCTTTACTTGGAATGATGCTTTGCAAGGCTTCTGGGACTTCCCGGAGTGTCCGAAGCTTGAAGAGCTGCTTGTAGATCTTCTTTTCCACTTCCTCAGGCTGGAAAGTTGTGGAGATGGAAGCAAAACATACTTTCAAACTAGTTCCATTTACTAGTTCCATGGTGGAGTTTGGACAAATTATGTTTTGGACTAGAGTTCCCAGAATGCCCTGCCCAACATGGGCACTTGGAATTTTGAGAGTTGTATTTTTTTAAATGCAAAGCTGTCAACACATGTACCTTTCTTCTTCTTCTTCTGCTGTGAACACTTTTATCTTATCTTCATTCCTTGAAATTAGTGCTTCCCAGGCTATCTGATGTATGGAACTGAGATTTTTCCCCCAGTGTGCCAGGAGTGACACTTAATTGTGCTCACTGAGTACAGTTTTTTTTCTTTCTTTCTTTCTTTCTTTCTTTCTTTCTTTCTTTCTTTCTTTCTTTCCTGGATATATGCCAGGGACTGGCAGCTAATGGCTCAAGGACCAGCACTGATGAAGGGACTATCACATTGACTAGCACCACTGTAAATGATATAGGTCCCAATCATGGATTGCTTTCAAAGTAAACAATTATAGTACTATGACTCCACTATAACTACCACAGCTGCATCCTATCGTATCTTGGGATTTGCAGTTTAGGGAGGGGTATTTAGAATTTTCAGACAGAGAACTCTAGTGCTTCACCAAATTACAATCCACGGGATTCCACAGGATGCAGCCATGATAGTGAAAACGGAATCAGAGCACTATAACCGAGCAAATACTGTCCTCTTGCCCCTCCCCTTGCATCTTGGATGTTTCTCCTCTCCCACTTGCACATTTATCTGTGCAACCATCTGTTCAGAACCTTGGTCTTGTGAGCGGAAGATGGACAATCACCATTTCAAGCTAGTGAAGTAGTCACGTACACAATGGAGTGCTAGCCCCTCCCGTTTTCTGACTCGTGGCCTTGCCTCACCTAAGCTGTCCCTCTGGACGATACCTTATATGGATAGTAGTTTCTGGACATTACGTTATTTGGAAGGTGATTTGCGATTGGTGTAAAAATGCCACAGTGGGAGTGTATACTGTAGACATGGATAAAAAGGTCTTGCCAAACCCCTTGCCTTTGTTTCAAACCTCATGACACCCTGCTGCACAGCAGAATTTGATAACTTTTTCTACTTTTGTATTTGAATAAATCTGGCTTTTAGCCTTTGAATCAAGAAACATCTGGTCATTTGCCTGTTTCTCAGTAAAAGCCGTCCTTCTCAAGGGCGTAGAAGGTGACAGTTTTTTGGGTTATTTGTTCCTGTCCAACATTTAATGCTTGTGGTCCAAAGCCCTTACAAAAATACATAATGCAAACCCCACAAAAAATGAAGATGGCGGCTAGCACCCAGGGAGCACCAGCTACTGAGTTTGCTTTGTGCCTCCCTTGTTCCAGGCAGGGAAACCAGACAAGCTTCCTAGTTATTTGGAAGTGGCCTCTTAGGAAGTGGGAATACTTGAATGTTTGAATTTAAACTTGGAACTGACATTTTTAAAAACCCTGGGTCAGTATCCTGAAAAACTTTTTGGTATTATGGGCGATGCAATCCATACTCTCAGGATAGTCCCTGCTAAATAGGAACAGTTGGAGGGCAGGGTGTTCAAATTTGATATGGAACTGTTTAAGCCTTGCCCAAGGCCCCTTGATCCTCTTCTATCCCCTTGGGAGTGGTTCTAGTCAAGGCCTGTTAATGCTTCAGTAGTGAAACAGCCCCTCTGTTTCTCCCCCCACCCCTCCCTGCATCTCCCCACTAGCAGCTCACCGTATCGCCCATTAAATCCTCTGCATTCCCCAGGAGGGAATATACTAGGAGAATCCCAGCCTCGCTTTTCCTCCTCAAGGGATCGTACATGGCCAGCAAAGAGGTCTGCAGAAAGGTTCTCTTCTGATCCTCTGTGAAGATCTTCCCAAACAACTAAGATCAACAAATGGTTCTGTTACTTAAATAGTGTGTTAGGAGTCTCATTCAGTATTTACAGTTGGCCTTCCACATTTGTGGGCTTTCCTTTCATGGATGTGATCACTTGCGAGTTTCTCTATCCCTTGCACCCACCCACCTCTACTCAGGAGCTTCTTTCCTGGAGGAACTTTCCATCTTGGCAGCTCCAATCAGGCCATGCAGCCCTTTAAAAACCCACTTCTGGTCCTCTTCTTTGTAGCTGTGTGGCCAGCTAAGCCTGGCTGGCTCACAGCCCAATTTCTCAGCACCACAAACCTTCTGTCCTACACACCCAAGGAAGCTGATGGATGAGAGTGGCAGTATGGGGATACCAAGCCAACCACTTCCTTCTATCTCCCTTCTCTGACCTCATTTGGATCCTGGGTACCTCTTCTCCTCACCATGCCTCAGCTGCCTTCCTACAGACACATACACAGGCACATTTTGGAGTTGTGATTTTCTTCATTTTTGCAAGGATCCTAGCAAATGTGGAGAAACAACTGATTTTTTTCTTACAAAGCCCTAAACTGTCACTAACCCCTAACAAGAGTGCCTAGTAGCGCTGTTCAAGTTGGAGTTGGAATCAGGGGAGAGATTCAAAATATTGGTGAAGGAAAAAGCATGCCTTGCCTTACCAGCATCCTGCTCCCCCCTTTATTCTGTGCTTTGCTAAAGGTCTCAGGTTTAGGATTTGTTCCTTCCTCCAAACCTGAGCATTGTATTGCTCTGTGTTGTGACGGAGAAGCCAGCATGATGTAGTGGTCTGAGCATTGGACTATGAATCTAGAGACTGGAGTTTGAATGCTTCCTCAACCATGGAAACTCATCGGGTGACCTTGGGTGAATCATACACTCTTAGCCTCAGAGGAAGGAAAAAGCAAACTCCTCTGAACAAATCTTGCCACAAAAACTCTGGGATATATTCACCCAAGGGTCGCCTTGAAGTTGGAAATCACTTGAAGGTGTACAACAACAATGTTATAAGGGAGGGAGGGAGATTTTTTGAAGGTAGAGTGAGTGGTTTTGCATCATCTCCTGAAATATGCCTGTATAATTCCCTGTTTTGTAACAAAACGCTGTGCATCCTGCTGACTCTATGCCCTATTTCCTATATTATATAACTACACACTATATATGACAACCTGTTAAAGACTCAAGTAGGCCACCTCCCTTCCTTTTGATCCTCCTTCCTTCCACCCTCAATTTTCTATGGTTCCTGGAGGCAAGTGACCTTGCCCAAATAAAATCAAGCCCTATCTTTCCTTTTCTTTTTTCTGTTGCCTTTCAATTTGCATTTCTGCTGACCCAAATATATTCCTAATGTTCCAGAAACCATGGCCTTGCCTGTGCCGGCCTCAATTTTCTGCCCAACTGATAAGCATAGGACTGAAAGCTTGTAGACAAAGGAAAGATATTGTGGACAGAGTAGTCCTTCACTGCTTCTGGTTCCACAAGCACTTTTCTGCTGATAGCTCCTTATATGACAACCTAATTTTGCAGCAGAAAGGGTCATCCCCATTGGCTAAAATCTTGTCACGCATCTGTACTTGGTGGTGCCATGGAAAACTCTCTTCTTACCTCACCCACTGTGCGGATGTCTCTATAATCCAGCATCTTCTTGTCTTCTGATCTCTGGCACCACAGTCCTTCAGCCTCCCTCGTGCTCAGCCCTGACATGCAGATACCAGAAGAAAATTCAGTGTTTTCTATCAATGTACTAGATCTTTCTGACATAACGCGATGAGATGTGGGGATTATGTAGAAATGGGGTTATGCAGGGTCCTGTGAGGTATCCCTATGATTTTCTTCCCAAGGGATTTATCTAATGATACCTCTAATCTCTACTTCTGGCTGTGGTGTAAGGAAAGAAATGAGTAGTGAAGATCTTAGCTTGGTTCATAAGAAGATAGCTCAAATGCTCTCTGGGATTCTTATGTCCTATTTGTGTGTTTATGGGAGGCAGGGGTGGGGAACCATAGTCCTAGAGGAGGTAGATTCCCCCTACCAGAACTTCATGGGCCAGATAATGTTGGAGATATGGCCCTGTCTCTTGGTGTCATTGGGTCATTGTATGAGGTGCCCACGGGTGTAGAGTGAGGAGCACTGGAGCTCTCATTTGGCACTTACAAGAACTGAATGAGCCCCAGTCTTGAGATGATGCCTGCAATAGTAGCTGAGTGTGTGCAGTTGGAACCCTGTCTTCAGTCCTTGATCAGAAAGAGTCTTTTCCACTTTACCTTGTGGAAGTACATGCATGTGGAGGAGGGGTTCCGGAGGGAGCTGTGGATGGAGAAACTCTACAGAATGGATATGGTTTAGGGAGCTGAAGGTTGTAAGACAGAGAAAGGCAAATTGTGGCCTGTGGACTCTGTTTTTATAGTCTTAGGGCCCCACAGGAGTACAAAAACTGACCCCAAATGCTTCTAAGCAGTTCCTGGAGGAATGTGGGGTGATTTTGCCACATTTTCCCTCTTTGGCTGTTTTATGCCCAATAAAGGCCTTTTTAAAAACTGAGTGACCTAGAAGTGACTCCGCAGTTACTTCTTGCAAAAAAAGTCCACAGGAAGCAAAAAATGGCAAAATTGCACCCCTATATCTCCTAGAGGGTGTGGGGATGGGTTGGGAGGCAATTTTCAATTTATTTACATGGGGGTCTTTGACAGGTTTCTGGCCTTCAAGGTGTCCTGTGGGGCAATGTGGCTCCCTAAGCCCTGACAGTTGCCTACTCTTCTTGTAAGGTGAATTAGACAATTGGCCAGGAGTGGAAGATATGGTCCTCCAGATGTTATTGGGTCAAATTTGCCTATATTTTAGCCAGTTTAGACAAAGGTAAATAATATTGAGAGTTGCTGCTTGGCCCAGTCACCTTTGTGGAAGAAGATCGAAGATGAAAGGAGGTAATTTCTCAGTGAATCTCCAACAGCTTTGGCTTTGGGATCCACAAAAGCAAAAAAGAAACAAAACAGATTCTTTTACATTTTAGAAGGGAATTTGGTTCATTGTTTCAATGCTTAACGGGAAAGTGTGATCAGTATTCCTAACAATTCTCTCTCTCTCTCTCTCATAACAGAGAGGAACAATCCCTACATTGATTTAAATTTACAGAACATGGTAAAAACCCTCCCATCATGTACCAAAGATGCTAATAATATTTTATCCAGGATGAAATCTTTAAATCAATAGTTTATTTTTTAAAAATTTTTAAAATTTATGATAGAACATAATAGAATTATTACAAAATGTAAATATAAGTATAACATATAAGAAAAAAATAACACCTTAAATAAGGAGAGAGAAAAAAACCATATGCAAAGGAAAAAAGAAGAAAAGCAAAAAGCAATAGAGTACAGAAAAGAAGAAAGAAAAGTAGAAAAAAAGGAAGAAGTGGAAAAAAGAGATAAAGATTACAAAAAATAAATTTAAGACTTTCTCTCTACCCCTAATTAGAGTTATTCTCTCCGTTATGTTAATCCAAAACCCTCTAATACTCAAGGTTTCCATTTGATCCTGCTGTAAAGTTCTTAATGTCATATTGTTAACCTTATTCTTACTTTTTTCACTGATTGATTTGATTTTTCTAATTCTCTTCTGTTTTAATATAATGTCACATACTTTCATTCTAGTATAGTATCATACCATATCTGTTTAAGAAAATTATTAATTGATAACTCTTTTAATACTCTGTCTGTCTTCCCTTTAATTTGTAATGACAGTACATCAACCTCCATCATGTCAAAATTTTTTAAAAGCCACATGTCTAAATCTGGAACATTTGAACATTTCCAGCTCCTAGCCAGAACTATTCTGGCAGCTGTAATTAAGTACAATACAATTATCCAATATTTCTTTATCGGAGTTTTCTCTAAACATTTAGAGATATTTAATAAAAATAATTCTGGTTTTAAAGGTAGTGTAGTTTGAAACATTTCTCACAAAGTTACTCATACTTCTTCCCAAATTTTTTAAATGTTAACAGTTTCGATTTGATAATGATATTATACAGACTACATTGGATGTTAGATCCATATTCATTCATTCATTCATTCATTCATTCATTCATTCATTCATTCATTCCTTTCTATCTTTCTCCTGGGAGCCCTTTATGCCAAAATAACACATACTGATATAAGCTTCACATGACTTCCTTATCACTAGGGGTTCTAATGATCCTGCATCAAAAATTATTACCACTTTTGCACTTTTAGTTCTCACCTACAATAATTTCACCTTCAATGGAGGTCACACCTATAGGGTACAGCAATGGATACTTGCATGACTCCTTCTTATTTAAATCTGTTGATGAGCAAATCTACAAATGACAAACCTCTCATATAGTCACAGTACACTGGTGACATCTTTATGGTCCGCATTAAGGGAAAAGCAGACTTAGAAAAGTTTATATTGTATATCATCTCTTTTCATGCAATCATGTTTACGTTTAGCAACAGAACTGAACATCCACATAGCCCCTTCTTTGATGTCTTCCTCCCCACTGACAATCACAAACCTATATATTTCAGGAACCACAGGTTTGCAATCTTGACTAGGAAGCCAGAACACCCCTAACATCTCAGTTCAAAACATCGCAGCCTCTCTGATTTGTCACTGTTTATTACTGAGATGTTTATTATTGAAGCATTTTGGACAAAGGGAATTTTCTGGATTCACAGGCTCAAAATGTTAACACTACATGATGACAACACACAGGATAACACTACCATCGCTGAAGAATGTTGAAAGTGGAGCATCCAGGAAAAAAAAGGTGAATTCAAACTATAGATTTTACTCTAACTAAAGATAACTAAGGAGTTTTGAGAAAAAATGTGTGAACCATGTTCTGGGTTCAGGGCAAAAGGAAGTCGTTAACTTATGTTTCTTATTTCATTCCTGAATTTTTTTGTATCACTTTCCCCCCACCCCTCTTTTTCCTCTATTCCGATTATTTTGTTTTGTCAAATGTGAGTACTGTTATCTAACATTTATGCAATGGTTTTCTTTTTTTAAAAATATATAGTAGTAGTAGTAGTAATAATAATAATAATAATAATAATAATAATAATAATAAAAATTTGGAAAATGGAGCATCCTAAACGGCCATCTTGGATTCAGTTCAGTTTATTTGTAGCAACTGAAAAGTCAGTTGTTAAAGTTCTGTTTGTTAATCACTCCAATATATGTGAGTGGGTGGGTATATTGCCCTGTCCTGAATACAAGTGAGTGTGAGAGAAGCCCTGGATGTGTCAAGAATTTCAGGTATATCCCAAACCATCTTTAAAACATCTATAGAGACACACTGTACAGACTGAAAAATAATCTAGAGGTATGGGACTGGTGTTTAAGGTGCATTTGAGTTACTTAGGATAATATATGGCTGCCTTCAGCCAGGCATTGGATATCCCTTAAAGGTTACTCACCCATCTGGTGAAGCAGCAGCTGATACAGGTACTTGATAGCCTCTCTGGCATAACGGCTCACATCTTCAACTGAATCTGAGATACAGATTCCAAACTGGGCTACGTGATGTCCCAAGGCAGGGAGTTCACCAGACTTCTAGTGCAAGAGAAAACAGAGTAGGATTTATTCTTTCCCCTGATGTTGTTATCAGCTCCTCCCTCTATTTCAACTTATCTCTATCCCTTGCAAATCCATGGGTAAGATCATTGGCAGAAGCTCTGTGCAATGGACTACACCTTGGAGATATCTCTGCTGCAAATTTGAGAAGGGATGCTGACAGAATGGATATGTTGCAAGATATTGGACCCTAAGGCCTGCATGCATACACCTGGGATGCATTGCTGCTGCTGCAACATGGTAGCAGTTTTCTGTGACGCAGGAGGATGCCACGGCATAGAGTCCACCAGGACTGCAGGGCAGAGTGTCTGTCTGTTCCTATTGCAACAGAAAGATGCAGTGATGTATTTAAGTCTTTTACTCCAAGTCTCAAGTCAGATCTCAAGTTTCAACCTTCAAGTCTCGAGTTGAGTCTCAAATTCTTGTAAGATACTTTCAAGTCAGGTCTCATGTCAAGTCATAAGTGTGGGAGCCAACTTTAACAGAAAAAAAAAGTGGTGGTGGTGGGGTGTGTGGAGACTCAATGGGCTTACAAGGGCCTACAGCTTCAGAAGTGAGGAACAGGATCCTTTTACTCCCCATTCTCCAAGCTGGAGGCATTTGTGTCAATGGAATAAAAGAGTCTACAGCTTCTGAAGTGGGGAATAGGATCCGTCTTACTTCCCATTTCCAAAGCTGGGCAAAAAGAGAGGAAAGTGTTATTCTAAGTTGTAAAATTTCTAGATGAACGGGTTATGTTACTAAACCAAGGGCAGCAAGTCAGTCACTAAAAATATACAAGTCATGTGTCGAGTCAAGTCAGCATGTGATTTATTGCTGAGTCAAGTCCCAGTCAAGTCATTGAAGTGACTTGCATTGAGTCAATCGACTTGAGTCTACATCACTGGGAAGATGTAACAATTTTGGCACTGCAGACCATAGTGGGTGTGCTATGATGACTTCTGAATAGAGATGCGGGGACCACATGTGCTCCACAGTTCATGTATTACCCATCCCTAGTGTAGTGCCTAAAAACATGTCTTTCAGGAGGAGCACTATAGAGGAAACTCCCTTGTGGCTAAAGGTGCTCCTCAGTCTGAAGCAGAGTAGGAAAGAGAGCTTGAGAGGCAGGATAAGATCCAGTAAAAACATTCTCAAAGCAATACTTACCTGGAAGGGGAAGTGGAATAAAGAAAATGACAAAAGAGTAATATCTTTATTTTTATGCGACAATGCAATGTCACATAAAAGAAGATCTTAATCTGTTGAAAGCAAAAGCACCACCCCCATATTTCTCTTCATTCTTTCCACTCTTACATCTAGCCAGTAAATTGGTTGGAAATGTGCCTGTGGTCCTCAAGTCAAATAGATATTAAAAAAGAAAAAAAATCCCAAGCTGCAGACACTCTCCTAAGAGTAAGAAAAGAGTAGTGCCAATTTCGGCCCCTGTCTCCTAGTGCTTGCATCTCCTACGCAATATCCCCAAACCGAACCACTGCTTACTTCAAAACTTGGCAGCCAAACAGCATGGCGAAGCAGTGAAGTGCTGCATTTGACGGCCCTCAATCTCTCTTGGATATCTTGTGAATGAATCCAGAAGCTGATGTGCTGTGGGAGAAAGAGAGGCTTGGCATTGTAGCACCTAGGCTTGCACACCACACAGTGTAACACACAAGATCTGCTACTGACTGTTGTGTTTATGCATAAGAGTTTCTTCCAGGTTGGCCCTAGACATTTTGCTGCCTGACTAGATAAGGATGAGGATGCCTCCCACCCCTGATCGCTACTGACACTTAAAGCCCCATTGAGGTCTGGGAACTCAATGTTTGAAGGAACATCTTTTCCCATGTATAGCTATTTGAGAAGTGAAATTGGCTGGAGCACTACACTGTCTGAGGACATGGAAGAGGGAATTTTCAGCTGTGGCACCCTGGTTGTAGAATGTCCTCCCTTGGAGCTGTGAGAGGGACCAACATTGGTCTCATTTCAATGGCAAGGAAAAAGGTGTTTTTTTAAAAAAATAAGAGCCTTGGGAGCCTAATGACTTCACCCAACAGGTGTACACATATGATTTTAGATTTTTCAAATATCAGCTTTTTAAGCTATGCAAATTTTAGATATGTTTTTAGAATGCTGAATTTATTTTTTTATTGTTTTAAATTTTATTGTTGCAGTGCACTACATTTTAAATTGTTCCAGTGATTTTATTGCAAGCAGCCCAGAGATCTTAACAGTGTGAAGATTTATTATTGTTTGCCTTCAAGTAGTTTCTGACTTATGGTGACTCTTAAGGTAAACTTATCATGGGGTTTTCTTGGGGCTGAGAGTGTGTAACAAACCCAAGGTCACAAACCCAGTGGATTTTGCCATTGGTCCTCACATGCCTGCTCTGAATTGAGCCAGTGGTGGCTGCTGTCTCCTATGTCAGTGGGAGCCGTGAATCCATTCCAGGTTTGAGCTAGCTTTAAGGGAGCTCTCCAAGGTTCTGATCCCAATTAGCACTAGGCTTCAGCACCTTGGAGAGGTAGGTCCTGTAAAGCCTGGATTAAAAACATGGAGGGGATTCATCACACCATTGCACCAGCCAGCACCAAATTTAATGAGAGTCACCAGCCAGCACCAAGTTTAATGGGAGATCCTCTGGCGTTTACCTGGGGTCTTGTGCTGGCAAAGTTCCCATTAAACTTGGAGCAGCAGCTGGAGGAGCAGCAATAAAATCCAGAGTGAATGTGTTGCCTCTGCAGTGATCAAGCCACTGGATGTCCCTGCCCATCACATGCAGGGCTATCATTGTTGTTGTTATGTGGTTTCAGAGTTGCTTCTGATCCTATTATGGGCTTTTCTTGGCAAGATTCACCTTACCTTTCCCACTCTTCATAAAAATCTCCCTCCATCCTTTATAATGTTGTTGCTGCTGCTGCTGCTGCTGCTGTTGTTGTTGTTGTTGTTGTGTGCCTTCAAGTCATTTTCAACTTTATGATGACCCTTGGGCAAATATATCCCAGAATTTTCTTGGCAGAATTTGTTCAGAGGGGTTTGTCTTTCTTTTCCTTTGAGGTGGAAAGAGTGCAACTTGCTCAAGGTTACTCAGTGGGTTTCCATGCCTGAGCAGGGATTTGAATCCTAGTATCCCAGAGTGCCAGTCCAGGGCTCAAACCACTACACCATATGCAGAGTGGGGAGGTTTAGCCAGATTTTTGAACCTAAATTTGGGATTTTAAAAAAAGAAAATAAATGCTGTGTGTCAGCGGGGGAACGGGGCACCCTTCTCCTTACGTGTTTGGTGAGCTCAGTATGGATCAAGGCTCCATATGTTTACTTATGAGTAAGAAAAAGAGAAAAGATCATACAGCAGAATGCAGCACCTTTAACGCAACATCTAGTTTACCCCTAAGAGAGCAATGACTAAATCATTTCCCTGCCAGACTTTCCGTGGTATTAACTGTGAGGCAAATTCTCCTCTTGAACTCACTCACCTTTAATATACACAGTAGATGACTTGTGGTTGGAACCTCAGACAGCAACCCCTTCAGCATAGTTTCCATGGTGTCAGAGGATGATTTGTAGAGAGCCTGAAAGGAAAGAGAGCAGTGGAACAGTTGGCAGAGGAGAATTTTCTTTCCCACAAACATAGCTTCATCACAAGGGCAACTGGTATCTTAAAGAGGAACAAATTTATGATGGCATGAGCTATTGGGGAATAAGTTCCACTTCATTTCTTGATTATTTATTCATTTTAGTTATACCCCTGGCCTTTCTGCTGAAAAAAAAAAGACACTCAAGATTTACAGATAACAAAATGCAGTGGTTTTTTTTTTAAAAAAGAACTTTTAAGCCATGTTGTCAGAATACAACACTGAAAGATATAACCAGCACTAAGCCAGGTAGATGCAGTGTCTAGTGGAGATGCACCCTGTCATGGGATCCATAGGGCTAAAATTGACCCCTGGCCCTTCCAAAACTGTCCTCCCCACACCTATTTTAAAATAATATTCAGATAAACTATGAGAAACCATGTTGTTCAGCATGCCCAAGAAAGGTCCTTTCATGGATTCAGGACTCCCTTTTTCCTCAATTCTTTATGTCTTTCCTGGGATACATGCAGATATTTTCTGTCCCTCCATAGCCCCGGAGACAGAATGTTACTAAGCAATATGGGCTAAAGATTAGATTGGGGCTCATAGATCCAGAGCAGCATATTTGCCCCAGCACTGAGATATTTGATTGGGATTTACCTGACTGTGAGAATCCCCTGGGTCTGCTTCCATGCTGAAAATACCATGAAGAGCCAGCCTCAAGATGCATGACTCCAGCTCACGATGTAGAGGGGGCTTGATTTTGCTGTCAGGACACATGGAAAAAGAATAATTTATACACAGTGTGAGATGAGCTATCAATCAGATCTTTTTTTGGATGATAGTATATTTGATGCAAACACACACAGTCTTACTTTTTGTAGAGACTCTGTGGCATCCATTAGCACATGATCTATGGATCATGACCTGAATTTTTGAACTCCTGATAGCTGCTGCACACCGCACACCCCTCTCTATTTAACCTGATAACACAATTCATTCATTTTTAATACCTCGAGAGATTTACTTTTCAGGTCATAGTATAACCTTTTGTGGTATGACAAGCCAGCTGAGAGTTTTTATAAGTGATTTTTTTTTTTAAAAAAATTGTATTAATTTTAGGGATGTTAGGATGCATGAGCAAGGTGCACCCTGCCATTCAGCAGAGTGAGGCAGGTCCTTTATGTATCAGATTTGGAGTGTCAGAAAAAAGGCAGCAACATGCTATTTCTTTCATTTGTTAGTATTGTATTTCTACTGCCAGAGGTGGGAAGACCTGTCTATGGAATCTTCTGTCTCATGTGTCAAAATACTTTGGCTGATTTGCGGTACTATGGCTTGACTTGTGGTGGGGATTTGCTGCTCTGTCTCAGGCAGCAAAATGTCTTGGGCTGACTTTGGACATGAAGAATCCTCTGGTCTCTCCAATGTGCCATCAGCTGGAAGTGCCTGGAGATACTGCCATGTTTTCTACTACTTCAAGGAGTGCTGGCCAGAGAGCCTTGGGACCTTGTAGGTCTTATACCATAAAAGTAGTAGAACAGAGATGGTTCACAGGATTGTGATGAGTATAGCCCTGCTTTCTGGCATTTGACTGGGAGGCTTGCATTTGTAAAATCCCTTCATTGAAGATATCCTTCAAGATATCCCTAAGCAATATATATTTTGGTAAATCAGGGTTTTGAAATGGAAGAGAACTCTCAAGGATTATTCCAGGACATTCACATAATTGCACAATGAGTCATGGGGAAAAAATCCATCAAGTCAGCAAAATATATTAACTAAAATAGTGTAAAAAGTTTGGGCTAGAATATGAATTAAATATTAGCACATTTCAAAAATAATAGTATTTTCTAAGACAGCAAAGTATAGAAGGTCAAGAGGATTGTGAGAGCTGAGGAATGTTGCCTGCAAGAGAAAGCAAAAAAGAACTGGAGGAATTATTAACATGGAAGGACCAATGAGGAGAAGAGTACAAGAACTCTGCATTAACTTTTACTTTGAATATAAACCATGCTTGTTCCTTAAACATTAGGCATGGAGGTTGGTAAATGAGAAAGAGCTTGCTCCCTCCCTCAAAATGGTGATGTTGAGAAACAACATTGCTAGCATATCCTTGTTACAGGCAGACCTTGTACCTGAGATTGTAGACAGCCAACATAGAGCAGGAGAGGGTGAAGGATGGCACAGAGTGGCTGGGCAGCGTCTCCATCACCATCTGAGAAAGAACAAGAGGTACATTGCCGAAGATGAGAAGTGAAGATGAGAAAGTCTAACAACTTCCAGGTTGCCTCCAGTTAGGAAGTAAATAAACGGGGCCTCTCTTTCCTTTAGCTTCACCATGGAGAAAGACAGTTACATCTTTTTCGTCTGTTCCTTTTTCACAAAGCTCCTCAGTTAAGCAGACATTGCAATTCATTCCATGCATCAAGTCTCGTTTTTTTAACAGATTTGGTTTTACCTTTCTAAATATGGTTGCATATTTTCTCCCTCTTACAAATACTATCTTTTCTGGCATGCCTTAATCCCTCTGATGTCATTTTTATTTCCCCTGGTATCCTTTTGTTTGTTTTGAAACACTGAAAGCCTTCCACCCTTCAGGAGCCTCCTTCTCCCCAGGAGTTGCATTGCACTTACCAGCACCACCTCGGCCAATTCTGCTTTTGTGTATGGGAGATCCAGTGTGTCTTGGCCATTCTTCAGGGCAGCTGTGCAACTTGCAGAGATGGCACGAAGGAAGCTGATATTCTCATTATGGTCTGTGAATATCTAGAAATTTATTATTATGTATTATTATTAGCAGAAATATTTCTTTTACCCCACCGTTCAGAAAAAACGTGTCCCAAACCAGCAGAAGACAAATACTACTACTACTACTACTACTACTACTAATAGACAGTTGTGTTGTAGGCTTGCAGTGTAAAAGACCCAACACAAAAGAGAGGAAAGACAATGACAGTGGTAATGACGACTCCTGCATTTAACGTGAGCTTGCCCATGTTCCGAAATCTTTTGTGGAGGTCCTTCTCTCTGTTCCAGTACCTTCTCATGTACCTCTGGTGGGAACATGAGAGAGGGCTTTCCGGGAGGCTTCTCGTAGGCTCTGGATCTCTCTTCCAAGACAGGTTAAGTGGGACCTTCCTTGCTGTCTCACTGCAGGCACGTGAAGACTGTTTTTGTTTCAACAGGCCTTTGAAAACTGACTGGCCGAGGGGAACAGGCCTTGCATGATATACTGTATTGTATATTTGCTGTTTTCTTTTTAATGGCTATGTTTTTAATTTTCTTGATAGTTTAATTACATTTTTAACTTTTGTACCAGCTAAAGTTTTGCTTTAGTTAAGGGTTAGTTATGTTTTAATTGTTGTGAACCACTTTGAGACAAGGCCTGGAGTAAAGATGAGCAGTAATTGAAGATGATGATGACAAAAAAAAATGGACCCCACAACTGGTGCTTCCAATTAAAAACTCACAGATAGGCACAATATATAAAAGAGACAGATTGTGTATTGTATACACAGTATATTATAGAGCCACAGGAGTGGGAGTTGTGGCTGTAGAAGTATGCCCCTCGAAAGGTAAATACTAGGGTGAGGGCAGCTCCTCCTGCAAATAAAGCTCAAGACTGCTAGGAATTTTCTACACTCTGCCACTCATTGGAATGGTGAATTTGGCAAAAAAGAACTGTATTTTTTCCCAATTAGAAAAGGATGCTATGGACTGCATAGGTTGGTAATAAGAAAAGAAGAACACTGTGTAGAACTGACAGACGGATGGCGGCATCAAAGCTGTGGTCCTGTCTGGAAACATCTATGGAGTGTGTATAGGAAGGCAAGCAAGCACGGGAGATGTGAGGCAATTTCCTAAATGGAAACCATGAGGGGGGGCACACAAAGTCCCTCAAAGCCACCTCCAATCCAGAAAATCCACTTCCAGTTTGTGTAGGAGGTGGGTGGGGGAGAATTTTAAAGCATTATAAAGGTGGAACGGTGGCCTGCAACTCACAGTCCTTTCACACTACATAGTTATAACCCTGTTTCCATTTCAACTACCATGTCTGTATCCTGTGAAATTCCTGGCTTTGTAGTTTGGTGAAGGACTAGAGGTCTTTGGCTGGGAATCCTAAATGTCCTCCTCCAACTGCAAATCCCAGGATTCCATAGGATTGAACTGTTATCACTTAAAGTGAAATCAGAGTGCTGTATTTGTATGGTGTGAAAGTGTGAAATCTATCCATTACTGGAAAAGGGATGTTAGTACAGAAGTAAATTTGGGTGGTGGCTTCCATGTCAACAGGGCAGTGAATTTGCTCTGGTTCAGTCTGCACTTTTGAATGAAGTATCTATGGTGCTGAATCCAAGCCCTAAAATTGATTCAGCACCTTGGGTAGTTCCTGAACCCCAGATTCATTATGCCACTCACATGGAACTAGCCAGTCACAGTGGGTTCTTCCCCACTACACAGTTACAGTGCTAAGGTTCCAATTTAACTACCATAGCTCCAGCCTGTAGAATCTTGGGATTTGTAGCTTAGAGAGGTGTATTTCGAATTCGGAGTACCCTGGTGCTTTCCAAACTACAAACCCCAGGATGAAACCATGGCAGTTAAAGTGGAATCATAGTGCCATAACTGTGTTGTGTGAAAGGGTCCTCTGAATGCAGGAGAGGCAAGTGATGAACCTTTCTTGCCAGATTTTGCTTTTTGTTGGGGAGGGGAGGTCTGGGACCCACCCAGAGGCTGCCAGAGTGGTCCTTGTGGGTTGCACACAGCCTGTATGTCACCAGATTCCCAACCCTGGTTTATGACCATCTCTTCTGATCTCTGGCAGCTGATGTCATAAACCAGGGTCCTCCCTCTAGTGTGAGACATCAGATGTTGGTGCAGAAACAGCAGAGATTTGCTAGTGTAGCATATTAGAACTCTATCTTTCTTTTTTGCTGCCTGTGAGTTTAATTTTATTTCATAATAAAATAAAATGCAGTGGGAAAGCAAAGCATCTCAGGGTGGAAGGCATCTTTTTCTGTATCAGACACTTTGGCACGTCTTGTGCTTCTAGGCTGGTGTCCACTTCCCTCTATGTCTGGTACCTATTGTAGAGGCAGCCCTTCCCTGCCATACAGTGTGTCTGGAAATGGAAATAGCAGTTCATCATTATGTACTGTGGTTTCCTGATGGAATTTGAGGTTTTCTTTCTTGTGGTATGGCTGCATGGAACATTCATTCCGTACAAGCTCCCTGGGCTCGCCTGTGTTTTTCTGGGCTGGGCCAACAGTGCTGGTGATTGCTCTTGTAGCCTAAAACAGCTTGGGACCAAGGTTTTTGAATGATCATCTCCATTGTATGAAACTGTCCTGGCCCAGTTTGAAGACTCCACAGTAAGTTCCATCAAGTTGGTGGGCACGAGAACAAGCCTTTTCTATGGTGGTCCCATCCTAATGGGAAGTATACCTCCCTCCCTATTAATTTTTAATATTTAACTATTTTGGACATGCCTATTTTATTTATTTATTTATTCCAAAAAGTGAACACATCTGTCCACACAAGCTAGGCTACATTTCATAGTTTCCATTTTACAGCTCTAATAGTTGCTGGGGTGTTTATTTTTGCTTTGTTGCTTATTTTGGTGTGTTGCTTATTGTGCTCCTGCTGACATAATGGGTCAGGTCCAGCGTTTTAGTGAGTGGAAGTTTGGTAATGAGACATTCCTACTGGAGGAAGTGGGTTAATTCTAGTTGATAATTTCACAGTTGTGAAGGAACGTGGGGGTGGGTGGGTGATTCGCCCTGGGTGGCAATGTTTTTAGGGTGTCCTGGCCCATAGCCACGCCCCTGCATGCCCTGGCCATGCCTCCATGCACCCTGGCCATGCCCCTGCATGCAGTGGCCATGCCCCTCACACCGTAGCCCTGCCCTCTCCCACCCTCCCCACACACTCCAAGCTCCGCCACTGTAATTTCATCTTTTCTGTATCCCTTTGCAAATAAAACTAAACCAACCAACCAACCAAGCCCCCTCTGTAAACTACTTTAAGGAGTGGGAACAGTGTGGAACACTGCAGTGGGAAGGCAAAAATGGTAAAAATCATCCCCACTTTCATTCAATGGCAGTCTCCACCAGATCCCACTCTCTTTTGCTAACAGAAGAAGTCATTGCATTTGCATTTGCTGGATACCCCCAACCAACTAATATATATGTGTGTGAACATGTATATAATATATGCTAACTCTACATATAGTGTATAGGTCTATGAAAAGGCTTTTACCTTCAGCTCAGTATAAACATATTCTAAATCAAGAACTTTTTCCTCTACATCACTCTGAAGGGCATCTTAAACATCTTTCAAATAGTGGGTACTCTAGAGCTCCAGGGAGCAAACAAGAGTGGATGGATAGCCACTTGTGTTTTGGGTTCTGCAAATGCAAGATTTCACTCTAGAACCATTGAAAAGGAAGGAGATGCTGATACCTTTTCTTCATTGTGAGCACACTCCATGATGCTCATGATGATTTCCACATCCAGTAAGCTGGTCTGTTCTGACAGGGCTGACTGGAAGGAAGGGATTGTAGAATCCAGGGAAAGATCTGTTGAAACTGAGAGAAAAGTGGGGGCATGGGGAGAGGCATGGAAGATATCAAGGCCCTCTTCCTTTTTTCAAAAGGAGGATGTCTGGTCATCTTGGGTCCCTATCACACTATACCGTTACAGCACTATTATTCCACTTTAACTGCCTTGGCTACACCCTTTTGAATTCTAGGGTTTGTAGTTTGGTGAGGCATTGGAGCTCTCTGGCTAAGAATTCTAAATGCCTCTCCATAAGCTGCAAATCCCATGATTCCATGTGATATTGCCACGGCAGTTCAAGTGGAATAATAGTACTATAACAGTGTAGTGTGATAAGGCTCTTGGAAGCTTTCTCAAACCAGACAGCTTGAGCTGCATCCTTAAAAATGTAAGAAGAATCCTCCTTGATCAGACCAACTGTGTATGTAATCCAGACTCTAATTCTCATAGTGATTAGCCAAATACTTTAGGGAAGCCTGCCAGCATGACATGAGTGCAATTGTCCTCGCTGTCTTTTGTTTTCCAGCAACTGATCAACAGAGCCATATTGTTTCTAGCCCTGGAGAGAGAACATATATCCATTGTAGTAAGCAGCTACTGATAGCCCCATCTTGTATGAATATGATCACTTAAGAGTTGCCAGGTCTCCGGGTCTGGTCTTAAGTCTCAAGACTTAAGCCGGCCCCTCCCTAAACTGCAAACCCCAGGATTCCATAGGATGTTGAAAATGAAATAATAGTGCTATAACAGTCTACTGCAGAAATGGCCCTGGTCTCTCTTCTCTAGTGTATAGGGAACAGAATGGAATCCCAGAGTGAGAGAACTACCCCCAAAAGTGTATACATACGTATTTTCCTCATTTGCTATGCATGGTGCTTTTTATTTGAATGGCATACTCTTTGCAACTGTAGTTGATGTTTAACATATCATGCTTACCAGAGCAGCTCCTTGTAATATCAATCCTGTGACATAACCAGAGCGAACCCCATGTGACACCACAAGTCTCTTATTCTCAGATTTGAGTTCTGAAATCACAGGGCCTAGGATAGTTCTGACTAGGCAATTCTATGATCACTCACTTTTCAAAGAGTATAAATTGTGGCAATAAATTCTACAGTTTTACTAGGGAATAAGTTTAACTGTGAGAAGTACAGTTTAACTTTGGCCTTTTCTGCACAAGGTTTTTAAAACGGTGCAGAGCGTCCTCCAGGGAGGACATCTACACCTGGGAGTGGATTGGGCCTGGACTACTTTGTGTAGTTCCGGACCTCAGCCCGCTCTGGAACGACCCAAAGTGGTCGTTCAGCGTGCTTTTGAAAGACTGCTTAAAACAGGTCTTTCAAAAGCACGGAGAGTGCCTCCGGTGCAGATTTTCAGGCTCACACCAGTGCGAGCCTGCAGATCTGCCAGGGGTGGGCTTTAGGCTGTCGAGCTTCACCAGTTGGTGGAGAGCCTCCACCAACCGGAAGCCGCCATTTTCGTCCCCGGAGCAGTGCGGAGCGTGGCCACGCACTGCTCCGGACCAGCCAGGACCCGCGCATGGAGCACACAGGTCCAGTGAGTACCGGCACGGGGCGATTCTCTTGCCCCGTGCGGAAAAGGCCTATATGAAGAAGTGCAGTACTTCTTTTTCTCTGCCCTGGATCTCCTACCATTCAGCTTCTGGTGGATGACTTTGAACTCTAGCACAATGAATAATAAAATAACACACAACTCCTTCCTATCTCTTTGTCACTACCCATACCTTAGAATCAACTTACTGCAAATAATGTACCTATGCAGTCCTTTTTTCTTTTTTGCAATAATGCATGCATAACTAAAGTTACATTACCATTGTAACACAAAAAGGGCTAATGCTACCCCTTTGCATGGTGAAAACATAACTAGTTTTAGTTAATTTTGTAGTAATGATATATGTGGCCTGATTGCTCAGTTGTGTTTTGTGTTTTGAGTTGTGTTTTGTGTTTTTGGCCACAGGGGCTTGTAACATAGAATCATAGAATCTTAAGAGTTATTAGAGATCACAGGGCCATTGAATCCAACCCTCTGACATGTGGGTATACACAACTAAAGGACTCCTGAAAGAGGTCCATCCAACCTCTGTTCAAAAACTTCCAAAGATGATTGCATTTTTGAGATTATTAAATTCAGCTACTTCACTTATTTTTCAATAACAAGACAGAAAGAGTTGTCGTTTGTAAACTACAATGGGAATTGACATCTTTGGGGCCTGTAACTCTAATTGTAACCAATTACTTTTTGAAAGTCACTTCCCAAGCTGTGAACTTACCCAGCTGGCCAGGTGCTCCATCCCATCCAGGCAATTCCCCTTGAACCCCAGTGAGGTGTCTCCTTACCTCCCATATCAGATCCCAGGGAGCTCTCTGTGGTGGTGCTGATTGCTGCTAACTGATGGGCCATTTTGGATTGAGCCTCTGGCTGGTCCACTTTGGAGCATGATTCAGGTTTCTGTTTCTCCTTCTCCTTAGGTTTAGCACCCTGCGGGGTGATTTTACAGTTTTTGCAGCAGTCCCAGAGTATCCGTGTATTTTCGTTGTCACCTACAGAAATGTCCCTATTTGCTCGGCAGAAATGAAAACTCCAAAGCCTGGAAGGTGTCTTCCCCTGGACGTTTGTGTCAGGGGCCATTGTCTGCTTTCTATGGTACTCCATGTGCTGCCCACTTCTGAGAAAGGAAGCTGAAGAAACAGCAGCAGGTCTTTCAAGGCTACTTCTGTTTCCCTCTTCTGGAAGCCCAGCACTAGCGTTCCTATTTTGAATGAAGATTCGTAGCCTCTCTAGCCTAGAACAGGATGAAGAGATGGTAAGAATTGGCTTTTTGAAATCTCTTCTATATGGTTAAATTGAGTTTGGACACCCTTATGCAGACAAATTTTTTTAAAAAAAAACTTGCATTGGGTGACTTAATCTGGAGTATTTTCTGACTCCAATGAAAATTTTAATGTATTATAGAGTATTAAAATGTCTCATATCCACAAGACTGTTTATGGGTACAGAATACAGAGTATTCTACAATATCTGAATACTTAGAAAAAGCATGCTCACATAAGATAAATTTGCCTTGAGTAGCTGTCAGCCTTATTTTGATTTAAAAAATTGCAACTAACACTGTTTTTGTATGTTAAAAATACAGACAGTATTTTTGTCTGTAAACATACTGTAGCCAATAACTCTACACTGCAACTGGGTGAAACTTAGAGACCTTGTTGCATCTCTCCAGGTGGCCATGTCATAAAATGACTGCCTTGTATATCTATTTCTATGTGAGTTCTGCTAAGAAAGGTCAGTCTGAGGCACTAAAATGTCCTATTTGCCTACACATAAATCCACACTTAGGGATAATGGAGAAACAAGTACTGAGAAACATATCCCACTTGGTTAAGTGGAACTTGCACTCCAGTAAGTGAGTATGGGTTCTAGTCTAAGTACCATCCTTTAGGGATTAAGAGTAAATTGCAGTGAATTTAGCCAGGGGGTGTTTCTGAGTAGATATGCATAGATTTGCATTGTATGGTGGCTCATATAAACTCATCTGCAGAGACGACTTCCTCTCTGGCAAACATTCATCCCACAGCTCATGATTTTATATGATATAGACTGAATCAAAGCATTTAGCCAAGAAAATACATTCCGAGTAGTTTGGGTTTTAATTTAGTTTTTTATGCTGAAACCATCTCTAAATGTGCATAGGCCTTCAAGTTGCCTGGCAACTTGTGGTGATCCCTATGAATTTCATAGGGTTTTCTTAGGCAAGGAATATTCAGAGGAGGTTTTGCCAATTCCTTCCTCTGAAATCTAGGCCACAGCACCTGGTATTCATTGGTGATCTCCCATCCAAGGGCTGACCCTGCTTATCTTCCAAGATCAGATGGGATCTAGTGTGTTATACTCAGCTAAACTGAATTTCTAGCCTCAACCAGTGTTGCACTGAAAGGTTTGCTGAATGGAAGTTAGCTCAGTAATTGAATGGGTCTACTTTAGTTAAATCCAGCAATTGGATTTAGGGTGTTATGTGCTGGGAGTACAGAATGGTGATTCTATAAACATAATGATGAAATCTTCAGATGGAGGGAAACATTTAGTAGGTGAAATGTGCAGCTGAGTGAATTCTTGATAAAAGATGACATTTGAAGATAAAGGCTAGGGTGACCAAGGACATTTGACTTGTAGCATTAGTACTGGAGGAAGTACATGATCACATCATAGTGTCATAGCAACCACAGTGATTCGTGAGTGACTTAAGTGGTACTAGATTACTATACTATAGTTTTTTCTGTGTGTATCTGTCTCTGTGTGTGTATTTGTATGTGCCTTCATCAACTGTCAACTTATGGTGACCTCATGAATCTCATAGGGGGCCTACAGTGCATGGTAATCCTTGGCAGTCTCCCATCCAAGTACTAACCCAGGCTAACCCTGCTTAGCTTCCAAGATCAGATGGGATTGTGTGCCTTTAGGGTATTTAAGATTATGTATGGGTGTAACTTTGGGGGGGAATGGAAACTGAGGCTGTTCTGAATTATTCTTGTTGGTAGCTGCAGGCTACATGAAACATAAAACAATAATTTTGCAACAATAGAATTGATTCAGAGTTAGTATTTGGGCTCAGCTTAAAATGAGGATTTTCTCTTTGAAACCCTAAACCAAACTCCCCCAACCTGCTATCCCTGGATATTTTGAACTATAATTCCAGTTTGAGAGTTCTGAGAATTGTAATCCAGGACATCTGGAGGACATCAGATCAGGAAAAATACTGTGAAGAATCTACACAGACCTCAAGGAAAGGGTGTCTAACATATGAGCCTCCAGATGCTGTTGATCTGCAGCTTCTACTAGCTCTCATTCTAGGCTAGTTTGGTTAGGCCTAATGAGAATTACAGCTCAACAACATCTGGAGTGCCACATGTTCTCCACCTTGTCAGAATATGAGCCTGCCCATGGGCTGAGATCATTCTCAGATATCTAATTTTGCATGCTCTTGGTGGAATCTGCTGTATAGATGGTGAGTCGTGCCACACCACTCACTTGAAGCAGTTTAAAACCATTTTGACTTCTAAAGATAACCTTTTGAAAAGAATGCTGCTGATTCAGGGTACAAGAAGTCACCTTGATCTGCTTTTAATTTTGACAAATAATTCAATAACTAAAATGCAGAAGCCGCTGAGAGAGCCCACTTACATCTCCAAAATATAATGTTTCTCTTTCTCCCAACCAAAGAAGAGTCATCAGAACTTTGGTGAAGGCTAGAAAAGAAAAAATAAAATTAAAAATTCACTCCACAGCACCAGTCCGAGTTAGGTAACTCTATTGCTGTCAGCTCTCACCTGATCTGACATGCTCTACAAGTATAGCCTTTACTACTGAAATGAAAAATCAGTCCAAGGTACCCAACCTCATATAGCATGAGCATTAGGTTTACTGAGCCTTGTTGGGTTAATTACTCTGAGTTTCTAGATTTTCTCTGTCTCATCACATCAGATCCCCCCTGACTTCCTTCCCTTCAGTTCTTCTCTAGAAAAAGAAAGAGGAAGTTGAGACTTCCACATGTAGCATCAGCTGGTGTTATAGCCTTTCCTTCAATACATTTTATGGAGTCTCACAGACTTGCCTCTGGTGTCATATGGCCAAGCTGTTTTCTGTACCATCAGTACACAATAGCACTCACCTCAGATATATGGTAAACATTATGGGAAATAAATGTGAGTGGGGAAAAAATGCTGTGAGTGGGGAAGAAGATATATGAAAAAAAACCCTCACTCTTACAGAAGTCCTCTGGCTGTCTTACAGGTATACCAGCAGGGGGAGATGTCACAATGGAAGACATGTTCCTTAGCAACCTTGGCATTGTTCCTCTTACCACTCTCTTTGCAGTGTGCATGTTCTAAACTGTCAGTTTATCCAAGCTGCTATAGTACAAATGTGTTTGCTTTAGAATCAGGCTCAGTGTGCATATGTACCGACCATTCATAATACTCCCAAACAACTGATACTTCCATTTCCTTTTGCAAAGAATTAAGCACCCTTCCAACTCCAACCATTTTCTCTTCTAAAACGCTTCTTGAAGTAGCTTTTCTTTCAGAAATAGACTTTGCAGTTTAGTTTTCGGCAAGTGTGTGTGTTTATAACATTTAGCTCCAGCCAAAGACTCCAGGCCACAGTTCACCTACACGTATGAACGTCATTGTTTATTTCTGATGAAACATTTCCTACTATAAAATGAAAAATAAAAATGAGGGGAAATACCAGCAAGATATGTTTTGAATTAAAACCAGATTAGCAGGGCAGTCCTTAAACTTGTCTACTTGGAGTGAGGAGCACCTGATTTCAATGGTATTTGTTAAGCGTATACAGGTCTTTTACACACATGTAAAATTAGGGCAAGGGTGGGAATCCTGTGGCCTTCCAGTTGTGGAACATCACTTCCCCACATTTTTCATCACTGGCCATATGAACTAAGGCTGCTGGGAGTTGTAGTTCAGTTAACATCTGGAGGTCCCTATCATTCCAATCCTTGAATTAGAGCTATGAATATCAGTACCCGTTGAACAGAAACAACATGCTGCAGTTTTATTGATGTCATTCTGGAAATGGTTTCATACTGACCAAATTACAATTCAATATTTTGGTTTTTTATCCCCTGGTATTTTAAACCTTTACAGGTTTCTCGTACTTATCTGACAGGTTAGGGACTGGAGCACTGTAAGAAAATGGAATTGATTGAAAAGTGGAACCCATACATTGCAGTGAAGGGAGCATGAAGGATTTATGGAACTCAGGATTGACCATGCAAACGCTTAACATTTCCGCACGACTTTTATAGCGCGATGATGCCACTTGCAACCTCCTATGGAATCCTGGGGTTTGCAGTTTCAGGAGGGGCCAGATGGCCCCTCCCCAAACTGCAAACCCCAGGATTCCATAAGAGGTTGAAAGTGGCATCATCGCGCTATAAAAGTATTGTGCGGAAATGGCCACTGCTTGCAAAGTCTCCCAGCCAGCTTAGTGCCTCCCCCGGCCCTGTCTCAGATCCCTCTGCAAGCAGCATGCCCATGCAAATGGTTCCAAGTGAGACTTTGTAGGCAGGAAGAACTGATGAAAGAACAGAACCCCCACTAAGTTAATGGAACTTAATTTGGAAGCATCAAAAGCGTGAGTTGTCAGATAAGGGGACATCAAAAGGTAGAAGCTTCCTGTATTACATTCTGTCACTTCATTCCTATCCTTTCAACCCAACCTCAAACAGCACTTTTGGTAAAGCACTGAAGAATGATGTCCTGATTCTTTGGTTATATCCAAACCGGTACAATAAGTAAACCATTACCCTTGAAAGGTAAACAAACAACTTCCTCATGAACAAATATATTTGTTCACAGGAGGGATAGGACATGGATTTCCCTTCCACGTGTTGTTGATCTGCAACAGCCTTCCCCAGCACAGCTGATGGTGGGGATGGTCGCTAGGCAAGAGCTACCCCAGGCCCAGAGATTTCAGGGACCTAGGGATGACCCCTTGTGATATGACAGGGGTGGGCCATGGTGATGTTTTGAAGGGCAGTTTGAGTGTTGGACTATGACCCTGGAGACCAACACCATTTCCGCACTAGGCTGTTATATTGTGATGATTCCACTTTCAACCTTCTATGGAATCCTGGGGTTTGCAGTTTAGGGAGGGGCCGGCTGGCCCCTCCTTAAACTGCAAACCCCAGGATTCCATAGGAAGTTGAAAGTGGAATCATCACAATATAACAGCCTAATGCGGAAATGGCCCAGGATTCAATTCCTTGCTTGGTCACTGGGTGACCTTGGGTATGCCCCACCCCACACTCAGCCGCAAAACACCCTGTAACAGGTTTGCCTTAGGGTCACCATAAGTTGGAAACAACTTGAAGGCACATAAAACAATACTTTTCAAGGCCAGAGATGCAATGGTGAGGAATGATGGGAGCTGCAGTTCAATCATATATAGAGGATCAGGTGCCCCCTAGCCTTGCATTATATGCTGATCCTATGCATGGCTACTTATAAGTCAGCCTAGTGTATTTCTCCGGGGGTTATTCCAACTTAAGGCATATATTTGCATCTCTCTTGTATACACCTAAGCGTATTACTATGGGCTTTTTCTCTGAGACATATTTTTAAGATTGCAACCTTGCCCTATGTACTCTGAAGCAAGCAATGCTACATTAAATGAGGCTTACTCTTTGAGTAACATGCATAGAATTAATGCCTTCCAGTTTACATATACAGGGCAGAAGTGCACAACTATGTTATGCATGCCACAAACATCATTCATGCTGGCTTATGTGAATGTTGGGAATCATAGTGATAAATAAAGAGGTGGGAGGGTAGGTGCTTAACTTTTCCCACATTTACTTGTGTTCTTCTCAAAATCCTCCATCCAGTGTTGCTCATGCTGGGGAAACATCCCCATCTGGAGTATGGGCATATGAGTCATACTAGGCAATCCCTCCCTCCACTATTTCAGAATCGACATCCCCTCTCTTGAGTCCATAACCCATCACTAGGTTGGGGTGAAAACAGTAGAAAAACCTTTAAAAAGCAGCAATAGTGTGTGCAGTCACTTCTGTTTCTCCTTGTCTGTCCCCCAGTGCAGATCCTCTCCTTCTACGTCAACTATGGGTTTTGTGGCAAGACAAGGTAGAATATAGATAGGGTGGCCACAGCCAAAACAGGAAAGGGCTCCTGCACGTTTTAACAGTTGTATAGAGGAAGCTGTCTCAGGTCATATTTCTTGTGTTATAAGCTACACCTGCTGGAGAATAGTTGCATCTGTGCAAGTATCTAAGGCACAGGAGCCTTGTGCTCCTGGGTGGAAACCCATATTTTCTTCCTAAAAGCATTGTTACTTTTTAGTCACTTAATCAGTCATAAACTGCATGCTAACATAGTCTTTCACCTGCTAATCCAAGAGTGCTTAAAAATGTCTTTCAGCAGCTGTAGCATTGAAAACATCCATAAGTCCCTGATCCTTTAATCTCTTTCAAAATCTTACTTTCAAGCAAAAATTAGCCCCTCCCCACCTGCCAAAGATAAAACAGAAGTACTATTATAGTCACTTTCAGGGTTGAGTATTGGACGAAAATCAAGATGTGTGACTTACTGCTGGGGTGGACTCTTTCACACAATATAATGATGGAACTTTGATATCACTTTGCTTGCCATGGCTCCATTCTATGGAATAGTAGCATGTGTGTTTTTGTGAAGTTTTTAGAATTCTTTCCCAGATAGCTCTTAGGACCTTTCCACACTACACTGTTATAGTGCCATTATTCAACTTTCAACATCTTGTGAAATCCCAGGATTTACAGTTTAAGGAGGGGGATTTAGAATTCTCAGCCAGAGAGCTCTTTGGCCTAGTAAACTACAAACCCCAGAATTCCACAGGATGTTGTAGAGAGAGCACAGTAATAAATAATACAAAACTTGATAGGTACACTCCATTGGACTACATCTAGCATGGGGTTTCCCCTTCCAGCCTGTGGCATCTGTTAGCAAGGTCTTCATTCTCTATGATAGCTTTCCTTGCTCTAAGCCCAACTCTGAAGGGAATTTTGGTTGCCTCTGATCATTGAGTTCCCCCTCTGACTGTGCCTTTCCTCTCTGTTCATTGCATATTACAGTATAGATGGGACTTTGGTGATATTTTGAACTGCAGAAGAGGCAAATGACAAAGAGCAATAGCAACCATTTCTTTCAAACACCAAGTGAGAAGCGCAGGTCTTAATGACCCCTTATTGTCTGAAACTATATAAAGTGCATGTTATTTTTAAATTTTTGAAAGATATCAAAGTGATCTGACACCTTTTACAAATGTTGAAAGAAGGATTGTCAGCTCCTCAATATACCTGAGCCTATGCCATTTACACTAGCTTGATCTGCAGAAGTAGCAGGCCAGGCATTCATGGCACAGAGAAGATAATTTCCATCAGCTAATTTCCTGATATCAAACTGCCAACAAAGTCACAAGAAGAGGGTGTGGTAATAAAGCCAGCAGCTTTCATAGCAAGACATGTGACAATACTAATTTGCTGTTCTCACTTAGACAGGCTACACATCTGAAGTAACAATCCATTATGTTCTATGTTAATAACATATTTTATTGCATCCAGTAAAATCTTATTTGGTTGTTCTGAAGAATTTAACCTCAAAATATTTTTCTAATTGTTTTCTATTTACAAACACAGATGCCACCTCATGCAAAGATTAAATCAAACATACATAATTTCCAGCACCAAGGTAATAGAGATTCTCTCTCTGCCCCCTACTGAGCAAGGGTAATACACCTGCGATGAACAAACATAAAGATCAAGCCATCAGAGAACAATTTTACAGCAATACTAACAAATAGCTCCTACATGAAATAGGGAAAATATGCTACCCAGTAGATATTTTCCCATTACTATGAAATATGACTAGTAATTGATCCAAGCTGTACTGAAGGTAAACCTCCTCTTATTTAATAGCATTCTTCTCCCATGCTAACACTGTGGGTTCCCCCCCTCCAGCTAGTATTTTCCTATTTATTTTCAGAATTCTATTTTATAGTCAATAGTTTCATAAGCCTCTTTATTTATTTGAATTACACCTTAAGTGACACCATCATTCTAATACTAAAATTCTAAACATACATATTGAGAAACAAGCCCCCTTAAATTCACTTATTCTCAGATAAGTGGGCATCAGTGGTCACTTACATACTTAAAAAAAAAGAAAGAAAATTAAAAAAAAAAAAGAGATGGAAGCCACAGAGAATTCAAAGAACACAAACAAACAAAAAGGAAGAAAATACAGATCATTTCTGCACTACACTGTTATAGTGCTTGTGACGAAGCCCAAAGGGAGGGATTTAAACTGATTGTCTGGTCAAATAGAACCTGGAGAGCTCGAGGGAGGGGCGAACTGGGGTGAGGGAGGGGAAAAAGGAAGAAAAAAATGGAAATTTAACTGCCAGATTGAGTTAGTAGAGGGGAGTCAGTAGAGAAGTAAGGAAGAAGAGCTCTGTGTGAGAGAGAACTGAGAAATAGGGTGTACAAGAGACAGTCGATGAACTAAGCAGAGAGAGAGAGAGAGAGAGAGAGGGAAGGGTGGGCTGTTTTATAAACATTTAGTTACAAACACATTTAAGTAACAGTGTTGCAATAAATGCTTGACTTTCTGTTTTCCTTAAAACAGTCTCACAGAGTATTATTCTACATTCTGGAGTATACATGCTACCAATAGTACCATTTTTACCATAGTTCCAATAGTACCACGGTCACTGAAGAAATAAATCACGGCTTGCCCTTACATCTGAAAAGGGGCAGATTTAAGGAAGATAACGAAGGGGGAAATCCTGGAAAGAGAAGCCAAGGGGCGACAAGAGAGAAGAGGGAGCTGCGTTCTCAGTGAAGGGAGAATGGAATTAGACCTGGTTGTCATAGCCCTGGCTAAATCCAGAGATCTCCCTGGCTGTTCAGACCTGAGCATAAAGAGGTGTCGGGCTGGGCAGGCATTGAGTGAGGCTGGGTGCCTCGTGTGTGACAGTGCTATTATTCAACTTTCAATATCCTATGGAGTCCTGGGGTTTGCAGTTTCGGGAGGGGAATTTAGAGGGCCTCAGTAAACTATAAGCCCCAGAATTCCACAGGATGTTGAAAGCAGAATAATACATTATATATAACAGTGTAGTGCAGAAATGGCCACAAACAAATCAGATACTACCAGACAGTACTAAACTATCGTGAGCCACTCCTTAAAAGTAGGTCTTCAGCTATCGAGACACAAACGTAGTAAGGGTAAAATGGTAAGAGGTTTGGGGGTCTAGTGCCATCAGTAGGTCAATGACACCCATTGCTGTTGTTTCTCCTTTCTACCTAAATCCAAGTAAGCACTAAACTGGTGGCTGTTATCAGTAATGGACTGGATAAAGGGAAGTAAACTGAAGCCGACTGTACATAAGACAGAAGTGTTTCTGATCAGTAGAAAGGCAGATCAGGGAAAAAGAATTCAGCTCATACTAGATGGGGTTACACTTCCACTGAAAAATAGGTTCACAGTTTGGATGTGCTCCTGGATTCAGTCCTGACCCAAAGACCTCAGGTTTCTGTGGTGGCTAGAAGAACATTTGTACCCTTTTAAGACATTGCACCAGCAGCACCCAATTCCTTAGACATCTGATCTGGCCAAAGTGACACACCTTAGTTATATCCTGTTTGGATTACTATAATGTGCTCAACGTGGAACAGGCTTTGAAGAGTGCTCAGAAAAGTCATCTGGTCCAAAGAACTCCAACCAGACTGGAGTTGGTTACAGAGAGTACATTGCTTCCTTATTACACTGACTGCTAGTGTTTCTGGAAACAATACAAAGTGTTTGTTGTGACCTGTAAAGCCCAACATGGCTTGAACAAGTTTTATATATGAGGCCACATTGTTCTATATGAGCCTGCCTGAGCTTGGAGATCATTGGATGAAATTGTTCTCTTGGGTTCTTATCACACCATGCCATTATACCATCATAGCAGTGGTTTGATCCCGCTTTTGTCTTAGCATTATCACACAGTGTCATCGATACCCTAGTGCTGTTATGCTGTGTAGTAGTTAGGAATGTGCTTTCTTTTCATGCTGAAAACAATCTATTAATGACTTTATTTCTCACTATGATTCAGTAGCCGGTTTGAGTGTGGATGTCTCATTCCACTTCATTATGAGAATGATTGATTAGTTGGCACGGTGTGAGTGTGGGCTGGTTGTCCCTTCCTTGGAAATTTTTCCCAAGGAAATCTTCAGCAGGTAAATCCCAGAATACTTCTGGTACTTGGGCAGGGATTTCCAAAGAGAATGGTTGCATTTTCTGTGGTCTACTATTCTCTTGAAACCCTTTTCAGACTTTCCCCCCTATATATATATATATATATATATATATATATATATATATTTAAAAGTAGTTTGCTGTGATCCTGACCTGTAAACCATTGAAAGTCACTATACAGATACCATTTTATTTGAGAGTGTTTTCCAACGATTTTTCCCCTGCTTTCTTGTGGTGCTAAACACCACAGTGTTACTACCACAGTGTTACTTTTTAAAAAATCATTCTTAACTTTTAAAAAGATAATAGTGTAATAGCACTATGACATCAATCTGTAGTAGCATTATTACGACTTAATGAGTACAAACGAAGTGGTTTTTCAACAGGACTACCTGAAACAACTGACTAGCAGGATAAGTGCTTTTGTTTTTCACTGGACAAAGATGTCCAAACTGGCAGGGGATAGTGTGGCAAGTTTCTTTTCCCATATCACCTCTCACAATGTGAGATCTGGACAGTGATAGGTGCACTGTAATAATGTTATGCTGTAATAGTGCTTAATGAGTATGCATGAAACAGTTTTGGACAGGACAACCTGAAATAGTTTTGGACAGGACGACCTGACAGGAAAAAGGCATCAGAAATGGTGGGGGATAGTGTGGTCTGTTTCTCTTCCTGTGCCACCTGTGGTGATGAGAGATTTGGGCAGTGATGGGTGTGCTGTAATAGAGTTGTCCAATATCTATATCTATATATAGAAGCAAACCAGTCACAAAGCACAAGGTGGGGCAAATTGGGTGATGATAATGAAATTTAGTGTAGATGAAAAAACTATGCAGATCATGCTGTCACAGTACAGATGTGGCAAGGGCACACACCTACATAGCATCAACAATCAGCTGTTGTTGAGAGGACAGCTGAAGCAGTTTTCAAATGGTATAACCCACCATAAAAGGGTGATGTCATAAGGACCTCAATCTCACCATCCTCAAAGACAAGTTCGATGGGAAAACAGGGGAGGAACTTCTTGGTATGAGCTCCCAAACTCTTGAATTCCTTTCCTAGACTGGACTTCTCCCTGTTGTCTTTGCATTGGCAGGAAGGACATGGTTTGGGGAACTGACTGTTTGTAAGGAAAAGTCTTTTAATAATGTACTGTATGCTTTTTATTTCTTGCCTTATTCATGGATCAATTTTAAATTGCTCTTAATTCAACCACAAATTTAATGATATGTTCACTTTTTGTATGTGTTTCCTGATAGGCATGTCGTATCTCTTTTAATTTTTAAAATCTGCCTAGAGCCCCAGTTTGCTGAATAATAGCAGCAGCAGCAGCAACAACAATAGTATTCATTTCCCTTCTTTTTCCAGTGTGGGACTCAGAGCAGCTTACAAGAACAGATACAGCTAAAAAGTTTACCTCATTCAAAAGTAAAATCTATCTATGAATTAAAAGTATTTTAAAAACAAACTATTAAAAAACCAAAAAGAACACAGCACAGCTATTGAACTAGTGACTGAGGGGCAGGGCAGGTACATGTTCAGGAAGAGAGCCGAGAATTATGTTGATGCTGGATGGCAGGCATTGGGGAGGGGGCATCTTCTAATATTTAGGGAAAGAGTTTTTCTGTTTCCACAATAAAGGACCTTTCCACACCACAACTGCACTATGATTCCACCTTACCTACCATGGGAACGTCCTGTGGAATCTGGGGATTTGCAGTTTATAGAAGAACATTTGGAATTGTCAGTAGTGTGTTCTAATGCCTCAATAAACTACAAGCCCTAGGATTTCATGTCATGTTGCCATGACACCTAAAGTGGAATCATAATTCTCTAACTATGTACTGTGAAAGTGCCCAAAGACTCTTATGGATACATTTACAGTGACAGAGTGGATACAGCGTTACACTGTATATGCTTGTGGTTTGTTTTTTTTTAAACTATCCTGATCTTACTCCTCAGTGCTCACTACCAGTTTAATCCATTCTTTTGTGTGAGAGAAACTCTTGGAAGATGATTTCATAGTCATGTGCATGGCATGAGCTTTTTTTTCTTTCAAGAAGAAAAGGATGTGTCTGTTCTTTAGCTGTTTTAATGTGTTCTCTAAGAGTATGAAACAGAAAGGATGAGGTCTCATCTGCCGGTCTCTGTTCCCAGTCTCTACACATTCAGTTGAAAGCATGAACAGAGCCCCCTCTCATAAAGCTGTAGAAGTATAGTCTTTCTTTCTAAGGTTAGGAGTCATGAAAAAGGAAGCCCCTTGTCTGCAATGCTGCACCTACGGTATTTGTATTCTCATGCCAGGGTTGTAACTGGTAGGGTTCCCAGAACTCAGGGGCTGGATCATCTTCTCTGGTCCCAAAGGCAAAGGGGAGGAATCTCAGTGTGAAAGCATTATCTTGAAAAGTGTGTCTGTGTGTCCAGTTCCCTCTTTGTTACACTGGGTGCATTTTATGTGAACAGCATACCGTGTGCACCTATGGGTTGTCCTTAAAGTGTTGTGCTTAATGACATCACAGGGGGCTGTCTTTTGTAACATCACTAGGGTCTGCCCTCTGACACATCACAAGGGATGATCCCCAAGCCTCAGGTTTCAGCCTTGAAATCTCAGGGCCCATGGTAATCCTGACCTGTCAACTTTAATAATTAGTCCTCTTTTCTATGTAAGGCAACTACATTTCTTGGTACTTAGTGTTTTGCATTTGTTCTTGCCTTTTTTACAGCATGAATATATGTATTCAAGAGCCAGCCTAGTGTAGTGATTTGAGCATTGGATTAGGAGTCTGGGAAATCAGGATTCAGAGAAAGGCAAGGGCAAATCCCCTTTAAACAAATCTTGCCAAGAAAACCCCATGAAAGATTCATCTTAGGGTCGTTATAAGTCAGAAACAACCTGAAGGCTCACAGCAAGGGCAAATGTCATCCCCATCTTCAAAAAGGGAAAAAAAGAGGACCCAAATATTTATCGCCCGGGCAGCCTGACATATCAATACCAGGAAAGATCCTAAAGCAGATCATTAAATAGTCAGTTTGTAATTACTTAGAAACCAATGCCTAATCACTAAAAGTCAACATGGATTTCTCAGAAATAAGTCATGCCAGACTAATCTTATCTCTTTTTTTGATAGGGTTACAAGTTGATAGATGAAGGGAATGCTGTAGACGTAGCATATCTTGACTTCAGTAAAGCCTTTGATGAAGTTCCCCATGACATCCTTGCAAAGAAGCTAGTAAAATGTGGGCTGGACGGGGCTGATGTTAGGTGGATTTGTAATTGGTTGACCGACCAAACCCAAAGGGTGCTCACCAATGGCTGCTTTTCATCCTGGAGAGAAGTGACTAGTGGAGTGCCACAGGGTTCTGTCCTGGGCCCAGTGCTATTCAACATCTTCATCAATGATTTGGATGGAGGAGTGGAGGGCATGCTGATCAAATTTGCAGATGACACCAAATTGGGAGGGGTTGCTAATACCCCAGAGGACAAGATCAAATTTCAAAATGACCTTGACAGATTGGAGAGCTTGGCCAAAGCTAACAAAATGAATTTCAATAGAGACAAATGTAAGGTCCTACACCTAGGCAGAAACAATGGAATGCAGAAATATAGGATGGGGGACGTGTGGTTGGATAGTAGTACATGTGAAAAGGATCTAGGAGTCTTGGTAGATCACAAGCTGAACATGAGTCAGCAGTGTGATGCAGCAGCCAAGAAAGCCAACGTGATTCTTGGCTGCATCAATAGGAGTATGGAGTCTTGATCGAGGGAGGTAATGGTACCACTCTATTTTGCATTCGTTAGGCCTCATTTGGAATACTGTGTCCAGTTCTGGACACCTCAATTCAAGAAGGATATGGACAAGCTGGAACATGTCCAGAGAAGGGCGACCAAAATGGTGAAGGGCCTGGGAGCCATGCCCTATGAAAAACGGCTTAGGGAGCTGGGTATGTTTAGTCTGCAGAAGAGAAGGTTAAGAGGGGACATGATAGCCATGTTTAAATATTTGAAGAGATGTCATGTGGAGGAGGGAGGGAGCGGGATTATTTTCTGCTGCTCCAGAGACTAGGACAAGGAGCAATGGATTCAAGCTGCAGGAAAGGAGATTCCACCTGAACCTCAGGAAGAACTTCCTGACGGTCAGAGCTGTCCAGCAGTGGAATATGTTGCCTTGGAGGGATGTGGTGTCTCCTTCTTTGGAAGTTTTTAAGCAGAAGCTGGATGGCTATCTGTTGGGAATGCTTTGATGGGTGTTCCTGCATAGCAGGGGGTTGGATTTGATGGCCCCTGTGGTCTCTTCCAACTCTGTGATTCTATGATTCTATCAACCACATTGACATATGTATCTGGGTGGAATTCTGAGTGAAGAATATCTGACTGCCAGAGATGATATGAGGACACTGCTATCTGTCTACTATAATCTGAAAAACTACAGTGTAATACAAGTGCAAAACAGGAAGCGAAAGGATGTGCAGAGCCAATATCACAAACACACCATTTCATTCAGAGGCTGTCAAGTCACAAAACTTGGAACACAACTATATGTATCATAATTTTCACAGAGGTGTCCTAACTTTTTGGTTACCCTAATAAATATGAATTTTAGGAATGTTCTCAAGGAGCAAGTAAAATTAACCTCTGCTTCTTGTGAAAGGTGTAAAATATAGAACTCAAGTCATTCAACAGCAGGACTCTACAGTGGAAAAAGACTGTTTTACACATCCTGTTGGAAGTGAGGCGAGTTCATCCTGTGGTGTGAAATTGTAGGAAAAACAGGGAGTGCTTCTGACAGATGGCATGTGGGAAAAAGAGAACACTGGCTTATACAAAGACCAACTGTGAACTTTTAAAACGGCTTCTTTCATCATCTCCTCAAAACTTAAAATAGGCACAGACTCAGGAGAAGTGGGCATCCCTCTGACAAAGGGCCTGCGCCTATGTTAGAGAGGAGCGTGTGCGCGCGCCTTTTTTAATGAAATTTATCCTCCACAGTTTGCTCAAAATGCGTATTTTCCTCAAAAATAGGGACAGGTATAAGTAAACAGGGAGTGTCTGTGGGGAAAAAAATGGTGTGAGGGGGTAAGCGTATGAGGAGGGAGGTTGTCCCCCCCCGTTACTGGCATCCTCGATAATCTGCCGAAAATTCAAAATAGGCAGGACAAGATGGGGAGCGCCGTTGGCGAACGAAGGGGGGAGAGCAAGCGGGCGCGCGGGCGGTTGGGCGCGCGGGCGCGCGTGCCTCTTCCTGAGGGAGAGCAACGGCAGCCGCGGGTCCCTCCGCCTATGGCCGCCCGCGCTCCTCCAGAGGGGGCGGAGCCTCGGCGCTTAGTCTCTCCGGGTGAAATGGCTCTGGGTGCTGCCTCGGCCGCCGCTGCTACGTTGTATCTTCCGCGGCGGCTTTCCTCTTAGGCGGGCGAGGCAGCCTTTCCCTGCCTCTGGAAGGCAGGTGGGAGCGCGGAGGGAGCGCAGCCAAGGCGGGCCTCTTAGCGCGCCTCTCCCGCCCTTTTTTTCTCACCCCCCCCCGTCCGGCCCCGGAGAGCGAAGACGAGGCGGCGGCGGCTGGTGCCACCGGAGACCCGATTCGGCCTCGGAGCGTCGGCGAGGCGCGCTCTCCCCGCCTCCCCTCCACCTCTCCGGCTCCCCTCCGGCTCCGGCCGGGGCTCCTCGCCCGCTGCTCCGCCTCCCCGAGATGTCTGCAGCCGGGGGCGGCGGGGCGGGGACTCCCAAGGCGCTGCCTTCCTCCGGACCCAAGTCGCTGCGGGACATGCCGCACCCCTTGGCCGCCTCCAGCAGCGAGGAGGCGGGCGGGGAGTTGACCCCCAGCCCGGATCTGCAGCTACCTCGCAGCCTCGCCGACAAGGTAGGAGCAGCAGCCGTAATAGTAGTAGTAGTGGGGGGGCTGCCTCTTTCCTCCGGCCTAGGAGTCGGTGGGGAGGGGGCACGGGTCTCAGGGAAATGGGGGGGGGCTCCGGAGATGCCCCAGGACCCAGGTCGCCTCCGTGGAGATAATGGCCATTTCCGCACTAGCCTGTTCTAGCTCGACGATTCCACTTTCAACCTCCTCTGGAATCCTGGGGTTTGCAGTTTCGGGAGGGGCCGGCCGGCCCCTCCCGAAACTGCAAACCCCAGGATTCCAGAGGAGGTTGAAAGTGGAATCATCGCGCTATAACAGGCTAGTGCGGAAATGGCCATTGGTTGCCTGCTAGGCTCTGGACCCGGTCGCCTCGAGTGCGAGACAGCGTTGGTTGGGGCGGTGGAGACGTTCAAGAGGAGGGTGCAACGCCTAATAGTGAAAACGGAGCACTCGTGCCTCGATTGGGACCAACCAAAATGTCACCCAGCTGTGCAAGCTTTCGCGTCCTCGGCAGCGTCCTCCTCGCCAGGCTGGGGGCGTGGTGGTGCTTGCTGGGCATGGGAGCGGTCTTACCATAATCCTAGACCACGATTTTTGATTTGTTTTTTTAGTTTGGGCGAACAGGGCTACTTGTTGGGTTGTGTCTTTCATTTTAGAGCGTTATCACACTACTCCTTGCCCATTTCTGCACTGTACTGTTGTAGTGCTATTATTCCAGTTTTAACATCCTATGGAATCCGGGGCTGATAGTTTAGGGGGGGGCATTTAGCATTCTCAGCCAGAGAGCTCTTGGAACTCAGTAAACTACAAACCCCAGAATTCCACAGGATGTCAAAAGTGGAATAATAGCACTATAACAGTGTAATGCGGAAATGGCCCTTATGTAGCATTATTCCAGTTGAAATCTGCTCCAGCCATTCCGGTGAGGGTACCTGATTGTTGGTACTCTCTATTGCACTCTTGTTGTGTTTGCATTTAATAACGTAATTTACACAATTTATTTGTCCATATTAAGGCCATTTCTGCACTACGCTGTTATAATAGTATGATTCCACTTTCAACATCCTATGGAATTCTGGGGTTTGTAGTTTACTGAGGCCAAAGAGATCTCTGGCTGAAAATTCTAAATGTCCCTCCCTAAACTGCAAACCCCAAGATGCCATAGGAGGTTGAAAGTGGAATAATAGCACTACGACAGTGTAGTGTGGAAATGGCTTAAGGCATCATTACTGACTCATATACGCCACTTCTTACTTCATGATTGGTTCCTCTAGCTGTAATAGTGCCATAACAGTATGACATCATGCTGTGATGCTATGACGCTTGGGGGGGGGATAACCTTGCCACACCCCCACCACACCCACTAATGGGCAGAAGAAAGACCTATGAGACTTCCACCCCTGCGCTGGTTACTGAATTTTTGCTGGAAAGGAGATCGTTAATGGATTATTTCCACTGTGAAAATAAATACATTTTCAATGACCACGCAATGCAATAGTGCCTAGAGAATGACATCATTGCGATAAGGCTGAGGCAAAAGTGGGACTAACATGTTGTTGTGACAGTGTAACACCATGGTGTGATAAGCTCTTCATCCTTCTTGCTTACTTTCTTAGCCATGATGATGAAATGGTGTGGATTGGTGTTTGGGATCTTCTTGTCAATTTTGACTTCCATCTTGTCTTTGTCAGATTTAGACTGCAAGTTCTTTGGGACTAGGGGCTGCATTTTTAAAGTTGCTTTTCTAGTGGGTTTTCTAAAGTGTGATGCCCTTAAGTGGAAGATGCTGAAATGTCTTTTTATGTATGCCATGGGATCCTTTAATCTGGAATGCTGTAGCCTTGAGGACACTTTTGGTAGTGTTCTGTTGTCTGGCACACTGGCAGTGATATCATAAATGCAGGCTGTGTTACAAGCAAGCTGGGAATTCAGTGAAGCAATCTATGGATGAATGCCAGGCTCTGTCCCCTTACATACTCAGTTGTGTGAACTGGATCATGCACATGATCTAAGGATGATGCTCTATTGATTTTCTTCATTTATTTGGTAAAATAAATGCTGCCCTTTAAGGCAAATCTCAAGGAAGATTAAAATAAGATTCCTAAAAAAAAAACCTTAAAAACCAGTTTAATGCTAGTGTTATAAATCCCTTTGGTGGACAGCATTCAGAAGTATATCTGTTATTGTTTTACATCCCCTTACTCAACAGGTAAGCCGTAGTTCAGTAGCTTGTGAACTTCCTGCCCTGAGAAACAGATCAAAGCAGAGATAGTGTTTGCTTGGCAGCCAGGAATAGTCTGGCATATGACATGTGTCTGTCTTAGAAGGTGGTTTTGCAGCTCAAACTGTAGATTGCCTTGATCTCCCTGCTGAATTCTTTAGTCATTAACCTAGTTTTCATCCTAGCTTAGGCTAACCTCAGGTATGTGGCTGGCTTCAGATACTATGAGTAAATACAGGAAACTGACCCTGTGTTTTTGCAAGCATTTTACATCTGGATATTCTTTTATTATTTATATCATGTCCTTTCTTTCTGCCAGTTTGAGACCCAAGACAATTCACAGTATGGAGTAAGAACAAAATGCAGCTAAAATCAAATATAATAATCAAAACAATTAAGAACACAGTTGAACAGTTAATTTAATTATTAAGTATTCTCTCTAAGTTAAACACTTTCATGCAATTAGAGTGTGCCTGGAACTGAGTAACATTGACCCCTACATGACATGGCCTAGATTGGCAATAAGTGTTCAGATCAAAACTTGGAAAAGTTACTTTTTGGACTTAGGCTCCCAGAATCCTCGAACCAGCATGGGCACTGGCCTCGTTTCAGCTGAGGTCTTACAGGTTTGCCATTTTTCTTGCAGCTGGCTGCTGTGCTTACCCAGGAATGGTACATGAGAAATGTTCTGTTCAGTAGATTTTATTACAAATATTTCTAAGCAGCCTTCCAAAACTGCCGTCTTTCCAGGACAGCTTACATTAATAAAAACTGTGTGTGATCCCCAGTATAACAAATACCGTTGAAACCACAATATTGCTAACAAACTACCTCTTTGAGATAAGCCAGCTGCAGTGGAATAAAGTTTAAAAGACAGACTAGTATGCTAAGTAGGAATTGGGACTCTTTGGCCCTCCAAATGCTTTGGAGTGTAGCTCCTATAATCCTTTGCCATGGGCCATGGAGGTTGGAATTTATGGGGATTGTAGACCAGAATGGAGGGCCAAAGCCTCCACCCTACCATAAAGCTTAAGTAAATTCTCTCTTCCTAAGTTGCACCTAGCTTTTAGGGGATACTGTCAAGAGGAGTCATATGTTATTCAGGAAGCTCAGTGGCTTCATTAGAAGTCTAGTTGCAACATGGCTGAGTTTAACTATTTTGCTGAGCAAGAGTTAAGTTCTGTTTTTTCTCCTCTTTAGAATGCATTGTGAAATAAATGGGAGATGACCCATGTGGGCTTGTGTAAGTGCTTTTCTCTGTCCTGAGCACTAGCTCAAAAACTTCTCTGGTCTGTGTTGAAGATCTGTGGATGGGGAGAGTGTAGCAATTAAACAACAGGAGCTTTTGACACAAGATGCAGTTCCACATAGTACAGCTTCATATAATTGGGTTCTTAGGGGGTATCAATCATGTACATGAGGTGCATGAAGAAGCAATAGGTCTCTATTCCTTACACGTGGGCTACTTAATGACAAAAGTATTGGATTTCACAAATCTGCCTAGTTCTGTTGCAGGAAGGTAATGAATTACAAGTGGTCTACCTCTTGAGGGAAACCCTTTCCTCACTGTCTTGCCTTCCAAGGGGTGCTCATGAGATTGCCTCGCTTGTAATCCCTACACGTTCCTGTGAACAAAATTTAAATGGCAGTGTTTCAAGCCATGGTTGTTCCTTTTAGCCACAGCCATTTCCCACCAGGATTATGTTAGTGATGTCTTGCACATGCCTTTCCTTGAATCTATAGATGATATAAGAAAAATTGCTGATGTGGCTTCATTGTCTGCCAGAAGGGAAGGAACTGTGATGGCTGTTCTCATAAGATCCGGAATGTCTAATGCAGGATGCACCAGCTTGGTGCTTTTGTAAGATAGTGTTAGAATTTTCCACTCTTTTTCTCCACATCTTGAGTCAAGGTGTAACGTAAGTATAATGTCAGGCAGTTGATCTGGGGAACAACATAGGCAAAGGGGGTTTGAGGTCAATTCTGGGCAGATGTGTGGAGAAAAAAAAATCATGGTAATGTACAAAAGTCCTGTTTGCACATCCTCAGAAGTTCTCTGACTTTAGATGTTCCCAAGACTGAGCCTAGAAAGTGATAGATTTGAGCAGAGATGTGGTCAGATTAAACGCTATCTGAAAGAAACATTGAAATCTGGCTGCTTATGTTGGTGCATAGCATAGTATCTAGCAAGGCAATTGTCTTCTCTCAAGGCCTAAATAAAATGGTCTGTTCAGGACTTTTGCCTGGCATCAGAAGTGTGAGTTTTCCAGAAAAAGTAGAACTGGATTTTTTCCCCCAGCACCCTAAATAGTAATACTATCTGATATAGCACATGCGGTTTATATGTTGTATTGGAAGACATTCAGAGCTTTATGTTGAAATAATCTTTTGGAATATTTGTAGTAATATCAAGAGAATATGGCATATACTCTCATTATATTTAACAAAAATGACCACACTGGAAAGAACGCTATTTGTTTTTAGTATGCATACCTAAAGAGAGCTGTACCTGGTATATTATATCAACAGTTTAATTTCATTTTGGTTCAACCCTGTCAGGTTCACTCCCTTGCTTGCATTCTATAACACTTATCAGTTACATTTCAAGTTTAGAAAAATCTAAATTAGTATGAGTAGCTGAACATTCTGTTTCACCAAAGGATTTGCAGTACAGCAGCCCAGACAGCTATGGAAAAATTTGTATGTATATGAATGTGTGTTTATAGGTGCCAACAGTGTTCCACAGGCAAAAATTTATTTATTTAAAAATAGAACAACAGAAAATGTTCTGGAAAATCTACTTCATGTCTCTGCCTGGGATTATCTGATTTGCCTCTGGGTGTTGTTCCCACACTCTTCAAAATGCCTGGGCACAGCATAACTCCACTGAGCTAGGGTAGATGGTTTCTGTCGTATGTTTTCAGCATACATTGGAACTTGGTTTAGTATATGCACTGCTTAGAGCAGGAGTGAGTAGCTATGGCCCTACAAATGTTTATTGCCAACATTCCCATTAGGAATGTCGGATAGGGCTGATTGGGGTGGGGAGGCCAAAAATATCTGGAAGGCAGTGGAACCACTCCAGCTTAGAGATCAGTGTAACAGCCAAATTGAGACTTACACTCTGATTTCATTTGACTTGGCTAGTGAAGTTTTCCTTGAGGAAATCAAGCTTCTAACTAGCAGTTTCAAATACTTGAAAGATGGGTGAACATTGTCCTTGTCCATAGTTGCTACTATCAATATGCTGTAGTTTGACAAGTATATCTTCTGCTTTCAGCTTCAGTATATCTTCTGCTTTCAGCATCGACCACACAATGACTTGCTATGTGTCATGGACAGTTGCTTTTCTTGTAATGGTAGAAGAGCCTGTGAAGGCCTTCCTCCTCTTTCTCCTCTTCTTCCATATTTGGCTTGACTTCCTGCCACACAGGGAGCATGCACAGTAATATAGATGCGTGCGCACACACATACGTATACATATACATACATACACACATACTGTATAGGTTCTTCATGCCTAGAATTTTTTTTATTGGTTCCTCATAGGGAAACTTTTCTTCCTGCTGTGTCAGGAACACAGAATCTGTTTGGATTCTAAGCATCTGAACTGAAAAAGCATTTTCAATTAAGGTATTTAAATCTGTCCTTTCTAGCAGAGCTGAGCACTGTAGCAAAACTTTAGAGAAGATGATGTGTCATTTGTTTGGCCTACTTTTTGAAATTCTGTTGTATTTTCTCCAGTTAGGAAATTATCTTAAGTTTACAGTTTCTAATTTCAGGCTTTTTGGGCTCTCACAAAGTCTGTGACTGTTGCTAGGAGAACTCCATAACTAAATTCCATAGATTTATGTGTTTGTGCATATGTATATGTGGCTAATTCTTTTTTTCTAGCTTCTGTTTAAAATGTTATGGCCCATCATTTGAGTAGGCTGGAAAGAGCTGAACTTTATATGCATTTTGAACCCTTTTCCTAAAAAGAAGCTTTAGAGAGGAAAAGATCAAAATACACAGCATATCCTATCTGAATAGAAGACAAGTTCATTGACTGTTTTTCTACTTCAAAACCTGGAAGATACAGGTTAGTGAGTGTCTTAGGAATTTGCGTTAAGCAACTTGTGTCCCTAGCCACTTCTGTCTTGGAAATTGTCCCCTTCCTGAGTGTATTGTACAGTGAAGTGGCTATTCATTGTAATGTTACATTCATGTGCATGAAATCTGTAATTTGTCCCCAAGAGACCACTTAGTAGTCATTCCTGACAATGCAAAGCTACCTAATCTGAAAAAATCCATAAATGGGAGAAGATGCAGAGGCTTTTAAACAAACAAGCTAACACAAAGTTGGTAAATGGTTGTTTGTAATTCTGGGAAAAACGTGTGGGAGAAACATTGTTCTGGAGTGCATATACAAGCAATCTTTGGAATAATTGTGGCATTGTAAATGGGCATGTACACATGTACATGCATCCTTGGGTTGACTAGGTTTGAAACAATTCTACTTTGTGTGATTTCTGCTTAATAACCAATGGAGCATAGTGACATCTGGCAACTAGTATGTGAACTAGGAGGTCCCCAGTCCAGTTTTGTTTTTGCAACAGTCCGGTGTTGGACAACTCACTGTTTCCAACTTAGTATTCTAGCTGTAATAAGAAAATAACAGTTCCAGCCTACCTTACAGAATTGTTTCCAGGAATGCTAAGAAGAATATCTGTGAAATGCTTTGAGTGAACTCATGCACAATATATACCGAAAGTAGGACCATCACTTTTCATGAGTCATGTTCACATTTATATCAAAAATGTTGAAAAGAAGCAGGACAGTGCCTACTGGTTCCATTACAGTGCTGAACATACAGGGACAAGGGTTTATAGAACTTACCGTGTCAGGCCCAGGGGTGGGGCAAAGTATCTACAGCCCCATTTTCTGTCTACGCATGCACTATACATGTGGAAGTAACTTGGAAAAGGATTTGCGTTTTGAAGAGAACTGCTGGCAACAACCTCCCCCACTCCCCATTTCACAGCTGACTTGTGGCTACTGACCATGCTTCTGAAAACTTTCACGGGAAATGCAAGGCAGCATGAAATGTAATGGGGTGAACATATGCCAGCAGTCCAGATATTGTCAGGTTCCAACATGCAGCATCCCTCACGATCCTAGCAAGGGCTGATAGGAATTCCAGTCCAACAACATGTAGAGGGATGCGCTTTGCTCATCCCTGTTATAATGCAATATTTTCATTCTCTCTCCTCCCCCCTTTTAAATGGCTTTGCTACATATGAGTCTGCAGTCTTCCTGGTACAGGAAGAGTTTCCCACTCTTGTATTGACTTGGTTTTGTCAGAGTGCAACAGTTCAATTAGGACCTCACTATTCTAAGAGCAGCAGATCCCATCTGACCTTGGAAGCTAAGCAGGATCAGCCCTGGTTAGTATTTGGATGAAAGGCTGCCAATGAATATTACGTGCTGTAGCCTGGATTTCAGAGGAAGGAACTGGCAAAACCACCTCTGAGTATTCTTTGTCTAAGAAAACCCTATGAAGTTCATGGGTTTGTCATAAATCGACAGATGATGTGAAGACACACACACAGCAGTTCCACTGAGGTGTCCCAAGATGTAATTTTGATCTTTGTAACATAATAAGTGACAAAAATATATATATGAAATGTTAAACAAGCTTTCAGATTTCTTTCAGACGTGTGTTGACAAGAAGTGGTATTATATTTTCAGAAAACAGGCTATAACATTACTAACCAAATATACAAAACTTAATGCTTCATGGCTGGCATCCTCTTAGTGACTTTACTGACATAGTACATTAAACTGCAGCTTATGCACACTTGTGTCCCTTTTTCAGTGGGGCACAGAAGGCTATTCTGTTGTCCTTATATTCCAACCCAGAATACTCCTGTTGCCCAACAGCTGTCAAGCCCTGGGAGGGCCCCCTGCTGCTGCTGCTTATAAGTGGGAGATGATTTGTACCATGAAGTTCTTGTTGTACTGGGCTCCTGGGGAAAGGAAGAGATGGATACACTGCATTTGAGATTGCATCCTCATTTCTCTCCCCTCCCTGCCACAGGCTGAGTGTAGGTGCTCCGCTGTGGTCTCAGTTGCCTCCCTCATCCCTCCCTTCCTTCTTGATAAGGGCTTGACAGCTTCAGGATAGTGGGAGGATTGGGAATTGTGTATGCAGAACTATGCACGAATATAGGATCTCAGCACATAAGCAACTGGACATGCACATACCAGCTGACTTTTTTAAAATTAATTTTTCTTTTATACAAGCTAGAATTTGAGTTTTGAAGTAAGACCATATGTTCAGTCTGGTCTGTACCTGGTGTTTTGGCCAAGTATGCTTCAGAGTCTGTAGTGTTGCTACATACAGACTGCACTTAATTAATTCTTATGTGAGGATAGAAACACATAGGATAGGGAAGTCAAAGGTGCAAAGTGGTGGCTGGACTCTGGATAGTGATGTTATAGAATCTCTGAAGCATTCTTGGCCACAACGCTAAGTGCAGGATTAATAAAAACCATGCTATCAGAATAAATGGACTTGCTTGGCTTTTGTCAGCCTGAATTATTTCTGTATCCCTTTATTATGTTACAGTACCTTTCTCCTTATTGATACTGGCTAAAGAGGATCAAGTTGATTAACTCTAGGCTGTTGCTGGCTATTGTCCAGAAATAGATCTATAACTTTTAAAGCTGGAAGGATATCTTAAGGATTTTCTCTGTCTGGGGAGAGAGAGAGAGGACTAGATGACCTGCAGAAAAAAGAAAAACCCTTTTCATGTAGTGAAGCAGCTGCATGATTACATTTTTAATATTTTTTTAAGCATTAGTTTATTGCCCAGGGCCCCCAAGATGATATATAACAAATAAAGGCAAGTGCAAGCAGACCAGAATGACTTTTTAAAAGCAGTGTTTAAAAAACAGAAGACCCATCCTGGTTTCAAGGGCCAAAGGCTAGATGAAATGCTGAAGTGTTGGCTAACCACTAGATAATCAAGAGGGATGAAGCCAGCCCAAAGTCCCTTGGGAGAGAGTTCCACAGTTGCAGTGCTGTTCTAGAGAAAGCTTTGTTTGGTGTTCTCCCTGATGTAGCCTTTCTGTGTGGCAGGATATGCAATGGGGCTTCCACTGAGGATCTCAGTTTCTGGGCATGTTTATAGAAGAACTGGCAGTCTTTCACATATTCTGGCCCCAAGCCACTTAATGCTTTTGCATGCTGAAACCAGGAACTGGATTCAGAAGTAGATTGGAAGCCAATGCAGTTGGTGCAAGACTGGTGACAATGTGTTTTCTAATGCACACACCCAAGAAAGACCTGGCAACCATTTTTTTTCACTGTTGAAAAACGTGCAGGAGTAGTTTGTTTGTTTGTTTTTAATCTTCAGGATGATAATAATGTCACCTGCAGTTTGGAATGGCCATTTGACAAATATGTTAGTGTACAAACTGTGTCTCTAAGGAGAGTTGCATGAAGGGGAGGTAGAATTGCTGCCATAGAAATAATTAATCCATGCATGCAGATAGCCTGGTTTAGTGGTGACTTATGTAATTAGAACAGCAGAGCATTTTGTAAGCACAGCTGAAACCGGCATTGTTTAATATTAAATACTGAGTGCTGTCTAAAGAAGGGACAGAAAGCAAATCAGTGCAGCATTGACTTTTGGAACAAGTATATGTGGCAACCTATTTTCTTTCAAGTCCAGACTGAATAAGAGAGACCTACCTTATTCTGCTGGCATGCTGGAAATAAAATTGCCTGAAATTGCTCTTGAAATAGCTTGGGGGAATTGTCAACAATGATGAGGAAAGAGTGGACACTCTTAAAGAATTAAGTGGGTGGTTATGGGAATTACTGTGGTTGCTTGAAAGGTCAGAAGGAACACTTTAATGGTTCTGGTGTTCTGAGTATGTGGAGTGAGAGGGGTGAGTGTATGTTCAGGCACATTTTCCTTGCATCTGTGGAACCAATTATAAATGAATAGTGTGAACATGAGCACAATTTAAATCAATTTTTTGAAACAAACTACAAAAACTATAAAGGAGCGCATATCCTGTGCTCTGAATTTCCATGCATCCAGTGCGGTGCCAGTGCTGGACTGGATGACAGAAGTTTTGGCAGTCCAGCATTATTGCAATCTCTGATACAAACCCTAAATCACTAAAAAAAAAAAAAAAAAAGGAAAAAAAAGAAAGAAAAAGGTGCACATTCATAACAAAAATTCCTGTGTAAAGAAGTTACCCCTCAATCACCTCCTAAATGTGTACGCTGCTGTTCCATCCTGAGCATTCCTTTTTTAATAAATATTTTTATTGACAATAATAAACATAAACAGACAAAGAAAAGGAATAAAGAACCATAACCAATATAAGCATATTCCTAATTCAACTAAATAATTACAAAAAAGGCAAAAGAAAGAACATGGACAACACTTGCTTTGATGCTAATACAAATAGTGATACAAATAATACTGATACAAGTTAACTAAACAGACATAGAACTAAAAGAAAAAAGAATGTCCACCTGGAATGAGGTAACAGCCTTAATATAATCTCAAAAAGCTACCAAAATAATTAACCTCTTCATCATGAAGAAGCGGGAAAGGGACAATAATTAGCCTTAACCGTGATAATGTTAAATTCAACACTGCAATCATAATGTTCTATGTTCCATACAGCTAATTTGTCTTAAAACTCCATCCTGAGCATTCCTGATCTGATTTTTATTTTTATGTATTAAATTATTCACATCGTACACTATAGCTGAAGATCTCAAGATGGCTTACAATAAAATCAACTAATAACAATAATTTAAAAGGGTTAAAATGTTAAATAGTTTGGTAATTAAAAGCCATTTTTTAAAACAGTACCCATCTTACCATTCAGATCTCCTTGATTTAACAAGTTAAGCAAGGTCATGCATGGTTAGTATATCCACGCAGAATCGTTAGGGAATACCAGGGATTTCCTGGTAAGGCTAGGAAAGAAACCTGCCTGAAACCCTGGAGAGCTACTGGCAGTCAGAATTGACACCACTACACTAGTGTATCTGTTTCCCTCAGCTTGTATGGTGAGCTTGTGTGAGGCAGCTTTCCTTAAAGCAGTGAAAGAATTGTACCTGCTCCCAAAGTGGTGAATGGGCATCCTTTTTGGAACTGCAGAATAGGCAACTGTTTTCTCTAGTGCATGTTGAATCAGGGCACAAATATACATCCTTATTTGGGGCCTTAAGATGCCATGGTGATAGAGAGAGGGAGTATCAGTGCTGCATGGGCCTTCATAGTTGGTAGGCATAGAGACTGGTGCATGTGTTGATTATAGTATGCCCCCCTCCCATTCTGCTTCAACACTTTTTGTGATCCACTTGTGTTTCCAGTCATACAGCTTGCAAATCGTTGACATAAAGGACATTCAGACAGACCCTTAGCATTAATGAGGCACAGGCTGGCTTTAGAATGTTCAAATGATGGGGCAAAAACCAGAGAGAAACTTGAGATACTTTAAAGACTAACAAGTTTCTTTGTTTTTGGTCATACACTTTCATGGACTCAGTTCACTTTATTAGATACATGAGATACAGAGAGCTGGACAGGAATTCAGAACAAGAGGGCTAATATGAGCCCCGCCCCAGTACTCAATTCTAGGTGAGCACAAAGAGAGTGATGGTGGGTTTTGAGCTGCTTATAGTTGAGCCTGAGACTTTCTTCTTCCTTTGTGTTTGTGTGCGCATGTGCACAGCTGGAACACTTAACAGCTCAATGATTTCTGGTGTAAGTGAGCAGATGCGCAGCAGAGGTGCAGAGGTGGTTAGGGCTCTTAGTCACATATACCAAGCCCTCATGTACAGAGACTGACATGGGACATTAGCAGATGTGTTCAGGGTATAGCCTACTCTGTCTGAAGTGGGCTTTGGTCTTGAGGATTGATTGACTTGAGGAATTCTGCCGCTTTCTTCCATAGCTTTATCTGGTTACGATCCATGCTTTTCTCCTGCTATATTTTTTCTTTGCTGTCAAGCCGATTGGACATGCTGTCCTCAGGATGGTGTGAGTGAAGAGTACTGTTTCTTGAAGTAGGATGCTTCTCCCCTCAGCCTCTCTCTTTCTCAGTGATTTCCCAGGCTCCAATGGACTTTTGATGGACTTTTGAGAGTTGTGCCTAGCTCTCTTTCTGCTGCAGCAATAACACAACAGAGAAATTGGTAGCTCATCAGAACTTGGTATGAGCCTTGCCAGATGCCTTGCTTTGCAAAGTCCTCAGGATAAGGCTTTGATGTGGTAGCCATGGAGACAATTCTGGAGTTTGAAAAGGTACAGTGAAGAAGAATGAATGTGTCTAGAGAGGTAGTGAGCTCTCCTACCCTGGATGTCTTCAAATAGAGGCTGGACAACTTGTTGTTGTTGCTGTGTTGTGCCTTCAAGTTGTTTCCAACTTATGACACCCTAAGGTAAACTTATTATAGATTTTTCTGGGGCTGAGTGTGTGTGATATACTCAGGGTCACCCTATGGGTTTCCATGGCTGAGTGGGGAATCAAACCCTGATCTCCAGGGTCATAGTCCAGTGCTCAAATCACTATGCTACACTGGCTCTACTTGCTGGGAATTCTGTAGCAGAGATCCTGCGTTGAGAAGGGGGTTGAACCTCATGGCCATAGGGTTCCTTCCAACACTATGATTCTGTCCCATAGTGAAGCTGTCCATAACTGAGCAGTCACAAGATGATGATTTTAGTTGCAATGCCTTGGTCTACCATTGCTCAGTTATGGATGGCTTTGGCAGGTCGTCATATTCAGTTTTCCTCAAGTTAACTTTCCATAATCTTCCCCTCCTTATGGGAGAGTCAGCCTTGGTTTTCACTGCATCTGTGTTGAAAATACAGCTCTAATACTGGATTTTGGCTTCTACAGTATATTCAGTTTAGTATGCTTTTTGAAGCAGTCAGTAGTCTTGGATATGCAAGACATTCACCAAAAATCTTGAAGAAGCTGAAGTAATGTCATGGCATCATTTTGAGGATATTTCATTTGCTTCATTTTATGTATACTGTTTCAGTAAAAGCATGTTGATTTCATACCTCTGTAGTTAGATAATTGGTGTAGAAGTTCCATGGATGGATGAATATTAATTGGCATTGAAGTTCCATTGACTCATAGAATCATAGAGTTGGAAGAGACCCCAGGGGCCATCGAGTCCAACCCCCTGCTATGCAGGAACACCCATCAAAACACTCCCAACAGATGATCATCCAACCTCTGCTTAAAAACTTCCGAAGAAGGAGACTCCACCACACTCCGAGGCAGCGTATTCCACTGCCAGATAGCTCTGACCATCAGGAAGTTCTTCCTGAGGTTCAGGTGGAATCTCCTTTCCTACAGCTTGAATCCATTGCTCCTTGTCCTAATCTCTGGAGCAGCAGAAAACAAGCCCGTTCCCTCCTTGACATGACACCTCTTCAAATATTTAAACATGGCTATCATGTCCCCTCTTAAACCTTCTCTTCTGCAGACTAAGCATCCCCAGCTGCCTAAGCCATTCCTCATAGGGCATGGCTTTCAGACCCTTCACCGTTTTGGTCGCCCTCCTCTTAATTGCTGTTGGAATGGAACTCTGTCTGACCTGTTCATAACGCTAGAACTCAAGGACATATGATGAAAATGATTGATGGTCAAGTCATTACAGGACATCTCTTATTCATAAATTGACTCATGAAATTTGTGGTTCAAAGATGTTGTGATTGTAGCTTTAAAAATTATCAGGTGGAATCATGCACTCTGGGACTTTTAATGCCCTTTTAAAAAATTAACTGTGACATCTTAAGTGGAGCATCTGTGATCAGAAGTAGCAACTCCAAAATGCTGGGGGTAGCTACTACTTTCTCAGTCCCTTCAGGGCTTTTCCTGTCTTTCATCAGAAACAGGATGGCAGATGAGATGGGCCCCTGGTTGGATCTAGCAGGTTGTTTTTCACATTGCATCAACAGGTGGCTAGTTGTCCTGCTGTTATGGAGATAGGGAAACAATTACTGGATATGCTACTTGTAAAATCTGGTGCTTGGAAGGAATTTTCCAGGGTGGGATATACATTTCCAGATGCTGTAATGCTAGCTGCTTGAGATGTTGCTGCCTCCTAAAAAAAATCCCAGTGGGAAAGGGCAAAGACCACCTCCTCTTTTTCTCCAGAGTTCTCTATGGAATTATAAAGGAGTGGCTTCTCATTTTGCCCATACTTTTCAAGGATCTTCCAGACTGTTCTAAAGGAGTGTGGGCTCTCGTGATATAGCTCTTTGGGTTTTGTCAGTTGTTGTCACTTCTGTATCTACTTGTTAAATTTTTGGGGTGCAGTATGTAGCAATTTCTTTAGTCTGCATTTTCCCAAAACTGTTAGTGTGATTTGGTCCTATGATTTCAAAGGCAAATTTTCTCCATCCTTGTTGTTAATTTTTCCCCTTATAAGGCAAAAATATTATTTCACTGACACATTGTAACTCAAATAATCTTTTCTTTAAGGGAGAAGAAGACTTCCTGCTCCTGCCAATGTGTCTCAGAATTAAAAGGAAGTCTATTCAAGAGTGGGAATAAAATGTTGTAGCTGCTACTAGAAATTAACAGAAAATAGCCCAGGACAGCGTAAACCTGATTTGAATGTTTTTTTAAAAGCCAAGAGCTACAGAAACAAATAGCTCAATTTCTCAACACACTTGGTTTGCCTGGAGGAGCCTTCTAGAGGTGGCAATAAGCTCATGCATGGTGTTTTTTGCAAAAACCTTCCTTGCAGGGCAGAACAATCCTGGTTCGGTAAAAATAGGAAAGATGTTCCCTCTCCTTCTCCATGCCCTTCATTCTCTGTGGAAGGAAGGAAGGCTGTTTTCTGTCCCACGAGTGGAGCTTCTTCTGGAAGTCCATAGGCACCCACTGGGTGGCAAAGGGGTGCTTACTGCATTGGCAAGTGAAATGTTTGGCATTCTGCCTGAAGAGGAGTTACATTCAAAACAAAGAGAACAGGATTCAAATCCTTGCTTGGCCCTGGAAATACATGAGGTGACCTTGATCAGGTCACATTCAGTGTCATAGGAAGGAAGTGGCAAACTCAGTCAAATCTTGCCAAGAGAACCCAATATAACAACAGCAGCAGCAGCAGAAAAGAAGGTCTAGCAAATACGGTCTCCTTTTTCAGATGACAACTGTTTCTTGTTTGTAGCCTGTCTGTGTCTAAGAAAACTGAGGCAATATGCATGATAGTGGCCCCCTCTGCTGATTAGTAAATGAGCAACAAGGCTGCCCATGTCAGTGAAGGGTTACATGGAAACACACAAGCATTTAACAATGAATTGCAGTCCTCTTTCCATTAATACTGCAGGATGTCTCCCCTGCCCTAGTGGCTTGTACTTATTTTGAAGAAATGGGCCATATTGCTCAGCAAATCTGCTAACCTCTGTGATTGCTTATGTAACTTAACAAGCAAACAGCTGTTGAATCCAATATATGAGCCAGAAGAGGCAGGACAAGAGCACTTTGAGTGGGCTTATGAGCCTTGTATGACACAAAGAGGCTTATTGGAAGGTGTGCTAAAATTTAGGATGGTGGGAGGGAAGAAACTGAAAGCTATTTTGTGGCCTCAACATATTTTGATATACGATATACACAGAGAAACCAGGCAACAGTTTCTAATCTGATGGCACTGTTTACATTTGTGGCTGTTCTCTCCTTACATTGGATGGGTGTTGCTCAGCTAGAATTGCCATGGTGGAGGCAAGCTTGTGTGTTTTTAATAGCATTTACCAGCTGTGAGAAAGTGGCATATGTGTTGGATAAAATTATTGCATGGTGGCTTCTTGTAGAAGGAAAGGTTTGGTACACAGTACTATAGACAGCACTTCTGAAATTGGAGCGTTCCCTTGCTGTTGAAGCTTTCTTGCTCCACTGACCTGCCCTGATAATTAGAGTAAGGGAGGAAAGATCATCTGCTGTGAGAGAGAGCATAGATGATAAACAAAGTTCCTTTGGAAAGAAAAAAGGCAGCTAACAACTTTACTTCCTTTACCTTATTTTTTTTTCTCCTAAAAGAGGCTCCGCAATTTTTCTTAATGTATTAGGAAGACATGTACGCAGGGTTTTGAATAGGCAGGTTGGTCTGCTTTTTCATGCAACAGGCACAAAATAATGTGGAAGATGATTTGCATATATATAACTTTATGTCTTCATACTACTTAGCAAGAGAAACTGACTTCCTTTGGTTTACACTTACCAAAAAAACCACACAGTTAATGCGTGAGTTTTCAGCTAGTGTTGGGTGGAATTTTGATCATAAGAGGCAGTTAACAATCTGAAGGATGTGGTAAAGAATTTGAAACAGAAGTGGACTTGCAACCAAATTTTGCAGTTTGGAATTCTTTGTTCAAGAAATTATTTTTCTTGGCTTCCTCTTCTCTCCCTCCTTGTTCCCCAAACAGAACATCTGCATTCAGTGGCCACCAGCCTCGTTCAGTCCTCATTGGGTTGGCTCTGGACTTTTTCCTCTTAATGCTTTTTGTAGTTCTCTTCTTGTGTGTGAACGGTGCCATTATGATTGTATAAATAACTAACGCTTGGAGACTATGCTCACTGTTGATACATAAGATCTAGTGACAGTATAGCCCATCTCATTGGTAGTGTAGTATCTGAATTTCATTTTTTTCTCCTTGTTGTTTACACTTGATCTAGTTGTCATGTCAGTGGAATACTTGACCTAGTTATCTTTTCAGTGAGATGATTGTGGAGGAAAATGAGGGCCCAAATCCTCTTGAGGCTTTTTGCTAGTCACATTTTTTAATGACATTGCTAGTATATCTGTTCTTTTTATCGTCCTTATGCAAAAAAATTGATCAGCAGCACAGAGGCTGCAATATGGTATCTGAGTAGTATTCATAATTAATATTGGATTATTAATAGTAGCACTTCAACTTGTATAAACTCCTTACTCATAAATGTTCAGATAATTTGATACTTTTGAAAGAGAAGTAAAGCAAAATAAAAGAGAAACCACCTAGTTTGGTTCCTTCCAGTTTCTGATGCCAAAATATTCGATGAACAGATTAACAAATACTTTCATACAAATAACAAAATATTTTCACAACATTTCTCTGTCTTTTTTGTTTTCTGTAAATAGCTTGTCTTCTTTGTTATCTGATTCTGTCTTTTGTGAGCCAGGATAAATTGTAGGTTAAGTGTTCATCTTTTCAAGCACAATGAAATAATTCTTCTGCATGGACAGCATTAGATACTGTTCTAGACACTTGTGTTATCTGTCACTTGGATAATATCCCAGTTTTGCAAGGAGACCCAAGAATCTGTTGACAGTTGATTTCTATATCATGGCAATTCCTAGGTTCTGGCAAAGGTGCCATCAAAATATAGCACTTGGCCAAAACGCAGTGATAATTCTGCTTTCTCATACAATATGTGAAATCTAGGATTGGGAATATTGCAGTTCCTTGGGTAGTCTAAAGCCATTCATAGTGAGAACTTTTCTTTAGAGGAGTTTTGTAGAAGTGGTTGCTTATTTAAATCTGAATGTGTTGCAGACACTCAATATGAATTTTGGCATGCTGATGCAGACAATTCCCAAGCAATTAAAAAATCTTAGTGTCTTAGTTAAATGTATTGCTGCCGCTGGACATGTCTGTTTGAGTATTTTGCTTGTTTTCTGTAATATCTTGGAAAACTGGCATTCTGATGTCATCTCTGTGTGGGATTTCTCTACACCCCTCCCCTTGTTATGTGAAGCATCAGAACATAGGGAAGCCATCCAAGGTGTTAAATAGATGCGCTTTTTGGTTCTGAGTTTAATGCAGAAATGGCAATCCTTTGGATGTCCACATATTTTGCACTTCAGCTCCCAGAAGCCATAGCTGGCAATAAAGTATTGTGTTTATTATGGTGGAAAGCATCTGGATTAGCAAAAGTTCACCATGTCTGGCTTCAGATACTGTGTAGTTTCAGCCTTGTGCAAGTTCACATGGGTCAGATGGGTGACTTGCGACTCCCTAAATATCAGTGGATTCCAAGTCCTCTGAGACTCAGCCAACATGGTCAAGAATGATGGGAACTAGACTTCCACCAACACTGGGAGAGCAGCAAATTGCTCACTCCAATCTAAGAGCTGCTAGGGCATGACTTGGAAGCATCAACTCAATGGAAAATTAAGGGTGTTCTAGTGCCATTAACTGCAGAAGTTGCAGGCAGAAATGTAAACCAATTTGAACCCTTGCATGGCAGAAATACAGAGAGACTTGTTTCTTTCCTCTTTTTGTTAGGGTTTGGGGAAACCTGCATAGAGGAAAAGATTAAATGACTATACAAGTCTGAATGTCCGATAACAAATGAAGAAGGCTACACTCGGATGAGCTGATCATGGCAAAGGTGGAGAAGTCTCCCTGCAGCTCCGTGACATGAAATCCACTTTAGTTGGCATGGACTGTTTAAATAGTGATCCCATTCATTCTGATACTGAAAATGCCAACTTGGGACTGAATTGGGACTAGCATTGTTACCAGGTTCACACCCAACAGTCATTAATGTTGCGTTTTTTGAAATCCAGTTAAAGTTTTAGTTGTGCACTTTAATCATTAAGGTTTGAGATTTACATCTTTTTTTTAACTTAATAACATGAAAGAGAAGAAAAAATACTTGACGCCCCCTGGCGCTGTCTCTGTCATGATGTTGGCTGCTTGTTTTGCAGCTACTCAGAATTTTAACAGAGGTGTAGAATGCAGTTCAGGATTCACATCTTCCTAGTAGAAAATCTAGCGTGCTGTAGTTTATAATAGAGAAAGCCACAAGTGTCCTAATGGGATGGAGTGAAAACTTGAACACAGACTATAAATACCTTGGTGACAAGCTTCTCCCATCTTCCAAGTTTATATTGTGGTTTTCTTGTTTGGCAGAGTACATTTACCCCACAAGAATGCATAATAATTTAGTGAGACATCTCAGCCTGATATGAACTGGTTTCCTTAAGTCTACTTTTAGAAATTTCCCTGTTCTGCTCAGTGACTTTCATAATATAAAATGTGAAATGGATGTTTGCTTGTGTGGTTAGGTTAGCTAGAAAGTGCTGGTGAGGCTGGGGAGTACCTATGTTGTGTATTTCAGCAGGTGTGTGAATTACAGAAGCTTCGGTGGGTGGCAGTCATCCACACCAAAGGTGTTTGCATTCAGTGCATGCTAGAATCCTATTCTCCAATCAGCTTATATAAAATCAACTCAGTGATGTGGAAAACAGAAAGTATAATCCAAAATGGGCTTTTTTGGGGTTACCTGTGTTCTCCCTCTGTTCTCCCTCTCTCTCTTTCTAGGGGAGAGGTATTGGGACCTTCTCCCATTTTTCATAGGCTGAGAACACTGATAATAAATGTTTGTGGCAATTTAAGTAATACCCACAGAACTGCTGAAACAAACTAGGCAGCTAATTGTTTTAGGTCAACTAGACTATACCCGTATCCAAGGACATCCTGCTAGGGTTTTTCTTTCCTTAAGGCTTATGGCAGAAACATTCATTCTTGGCAAAATAAAGAGAAAAAATGATGACTAAACTCACATGTGTTTTTCTTGTTGAAAAACTAGGTCTTAGATGGAAGAAAATGTGAAACTTGTAAATGCTAGGTTTATTTTATTCAGATCACTTAACATGGGTTTTGTTGTTTCTATTTCTGTATGGTTTTTTGCATTTGGTTTTATTATATCCTTATACCAAAGCTCTATTTTTATGAACCTATCAGAGAACTTTAAATTCCTAGTGATACTCTGTGAGATTTACAATCTTTGCATCTGTCATCCTTATTGATGGCAAGAAGTAATTAGCACAGGGGGAAGACTCCAAGGTTCAACGTGGTACAGAAACCCCACAATGTACAAAAGACTTGACATATCCATTTTCTGTAGTCTAGGAAAGGGAGAAGATGCCCTTTCTGTAGGAGTGCTTACACATTAGCTTTGTGGTTATAAAATCCCTTTTCCGTTGTGAACAGGGAATACTGAAGTGCTTTCTCAAATCGTGAGTCTTTATTTCAGAAGCAGAGTTTGAAAGGCTTATGTAAGGTTTGTGAGATTTAAGGATGGGTAGTAGGAAATGCTGCAGCAAGCCTTGGTAAAAGATGTTTTATTGCAAGCTTTAAGATCTGAATATGGCAGGGGAAGAAAACCAATTTTTTTTTTGGTCTGGACTCTGCTAATGTGAACTGTTGTGATTCTGCACAGGATGAATCTTGTATCATCCTGGCTTACTAGGTGTCTTTAGGTAAGCCACTATTCCTTGACCTCAGTCCTTCATCTTGTACATTAGAGAGACCAATATTGTTACTGAGTCATAGAGAATTACTGAGTAATGCACATAAAACCCTAGAATAATCAAAAGGTTTCTAGTGATGCTTAAGTAATACTAATCATGCATGAGAGTTCAGCAAAATGAACTGCACTTTTTTTGTCCATCTGACCTTGTCATCCTCTATAGATGAAGTTTTTAAAACCAGTTTCTGACTCACTCTCTTTCTCTGTCTGTCTTCCCTTCCCCACACCTGACTGCTTTGTTTTTCTCCAGGATCTCAGTTTACCCAATGGTACTCCAGTAGACACTTCCAGCCCAGCATCTTCCTCCTCACTTCTTAACAGACTGCAGCTGGATGATGACTTGGATGGAGAGATGAGAGACCTCTTTGTCACAGTTGATGATCCAAAAAAACATGTCTGTACAATGGAGACTTACATCACGTATAGGGTCACGACCAAGGTATTAACAATAGTGCTTGTTTCCTGCCTATTGCAGCTTTTAGGCAACATCTATCAATTTCTTTTTAAAGAATTCTTTATTGTCTTTGCATCCTTGTCAAACAGTGTGATTTTTTAAAATGATTCCCCCTTTTATTTTCTGTATTCTGTCACTTCATTTAAGTGGGCAGCTTGTGACTTGCTAGTAGTTGTTGGACTGGATCTCCCATAATTCCTTACTGTCACTTATGCTGGTTAGTGCTGATGGGAGTAACAGTCCAATAACACCTGCAGGGCTGCATGATTCCCATTCTTCATTTAAGTATTTGAGGTGTTTTATAACAGTATTACAAAAAACTTCCCTTGTATGTATCGCACTGCAGCCTTCTCTAATTTAGATGTGCTGGGCTGCAGCTCCTCAGTTCCCGATAAGTATGGTCATTGGCCCTGTTGGCTGGAAATGATTGGAGTTGTAGTTAACACATCTAGAGGGCAGCAGACTGGTGGAGCCCGCACTATTGTGTTCCTTTTACTGGGGTTATGCTGGGGTTTAACTGATATGTGTCCTTATCATATTTTAACAGTGATTTTTTTTTTGCCTCATTTTAGAACTGTTAGCTTATTGTTTGAAGCAAGGTACTGACATCCCTCACTTATCTGATGGGTTGTGGATCACAGCACTGTTAGAAGGTAGAACTGGTTGAACTTTGTCAGTTCTTCTCTTTTTGCTTTCTTCTTGTAGGGAACATGTAGGAATTATGAAGGCTTGCTTGAGTCCACATGCAGTCCTGAGTGAGCCTCCATAATTCCCTCATGTTCCCTACAGCAAAAAGGCAAAAGGAGAACGACTAATGAAAGAGTGGATCCTGCATTGAAGGAATTGTATATGTCTATAATCTACAGTAGTTGCAATAGCATAACATTGAAAAATGAGTGAATGAAAAGCAGGGGATACCTAAACTCCCATTATTTGAATCAGCCTTAATAATTCCAGACTTATGGCCATGAGGAGACACCAAAATATTTTTATATATTTGGGAACCATGATATTTGTATGTGACTTACTACATGGCTCTGGTTCCCATATGTATATCCTCTTTTTCTAATTTCTTACTTCTGTAGGCTGTCAGATGTATGTATATTCTCCTTGAAATATTTTGTTGATGACGTGTGAAGAGATATGTGGATTTTATCCAAACTGTAGCTCCATTATAATCACTCACACATATAGGCCATCAGTTGCTAGTTGTAGCAGGCTTTGTATAATGGACATGCAAATGTGAAGCAGCTCATTGACTGATCAGATAATGTAGAGACTTCTTAGTGCCTCCAACATGTGAGCACCAATGCAGTTTAGTGGTTAGTGTATTGGACTGAGAACTGGAAGAACCAGGTTCCAGTCTCCTTCAACTATGAAACTTGCTAGGTCACTTTGAGCTACCTGCTGAGGAAAAGCAGACTATATATACAACTATATATACAACTAGAAATAAATACACATTGTTTGTGTCCACTAGAATGGGTCCTGTGTTTCTATTTGTCCTGATTTTCATGATAAACAGCTCTTGGGGGCTCTGTCTCACTAGAAGCACTGCCACATAGAAGCATTTTTCAGTGGCACCATCTTCCTGTTTGAACTGGGCATTGCTTCTAATTTATTTCTATTTAGGAAAAAAAAATTAAACCACATTTTATTTTTAAAGGAATCTCAAAGCAGTTAACAATAAAAACAGATACAAACAAACCAATTGCTAAAAATAATAAAATGATTAACAGTTCTTCAAAAGATGTACAAAACTCAGTTCTTTAAAATATATGAAAATTATATAATGTGCTAATTGTTTATATTGTCTAAGCTTGCTTTATTTTGTGTACCCTCAAATCTTTGGATGGGGTGGGGTGTATATAGTTTAGTTAAGGAAACTTAAAAATCAGGGATTACTGACAGTGTTAAACTAGTGATGGCTGGTGGTTTCCATTGGTGAATCCATCCTGAGGTTTAGCCCAATTTTTAAAGGAGATATCCAAGGTCGTGAACCTGTTCCCAAAATGGGTCTGAAATCTTTAAATAGGTCTTTGAATCTTTAAAGGTCAGATTCAAACCTGCAATGGATTCAGTGGCCCACTGACATTAAAGCCACGAGCCACCACTGGTGGTAACTATTAGGAAAATAATCAGGACTCAGAATGTATTGTGTCATTTGAACCAAACAGTTTCTGTTCCTGTAACCTTCCTGGGCTGCTGTTGACAAAGCAGTTTCACTTTGCAGAATGTAAAACTCTTTAGTAGGCAGTGCTGTACTGTTCTTCAATATTACTAAGGACAATGACTTGTTTTTACTTGAACTGCTGATGAGCATAGTCGAGGCATACGGCTGACAAATGTATTTTTAGAGGTCTCCCTCCCACATATCTCTTGGTTATGTTATGAAAATCAACTCTTAGGAGAGAGAAGGGGTGGTAGAGCCTTTTGCGTGGTAAGTTCAATGCAAGAATTGCACACCTGATTTTGGATGTTTGTGTATGTGTGTCCTTATGCTCTGTTTGGTGTTGATGTGATTGACTACATAGAGGTCTTTGAGATCTTTATGATACCATAACTCAGGTCATCGGCTGGAGTTGAATATTGGAGATTCAAGAACAGATAAAGGGAAACAATTCTTCATATAGCACATATGTGTGGAACTCACACAAGATGATGTGACAGTGGCCAACTTAGATGACTTTAAAAGGGAATTAGAAAGATCCATGGAAGATACAGTTACTAGTCATGATGGCTATATGTTTTTTCCACTGCAAGAGGTAGTATGCCTCTTTTTACTATTTGCTGGGGAAACCCAAATGAAAGGGTGCTATTGTACTTGTGTCCTGCTTGTAGGCTTCTCATTGCATGTATCAAGATGGACTAGATAGGCCTTTGGCCTGATCTATGATGTTTGCTTTAGTGTTGTTAACTCTTATAAAATAAGATAGGACCGTTTAGTCCCTCCAAGTCAAATTTTGCTTGCAGAATCCACTCAATGCAGTCATTCTGCAACATTGTCACCTGCACAGGTGTAAGCAATGTTGTCAAATTTTAGTTCCTTCCCATTGTAGAGGAGTTTGAGGGTTGTTTTTTTTTTACAGCAACCAGCACTCAAAATGTCCCAACTAATCTATTACTTTTTGCCATCAAGGTCATTTTGTCCCAGCTAATATCACATATCAGGAGGAAAGAAAGATTTAGCTTATGATAGTGGTAGTATGAGGACTGGAATTCTTACTGCGGTCAAGTAGTACAACACAAGTACATCAGACCTTGAAGTGAACCTTTAATACTTTGGACTTCTCATTGGGGGTCACAAAATACCCCGAATTCACTCATTGTAAGCATTTTTTTTAAAAAAAAATCCTGGTAAATGACGGTTAAACAAAACTAGTATGAAACATTTTTTTTAAAAAAAATGGTTAGTTCTTGTCTTTTATAACAAACCACAGAATTCAGTAAGAGACATAGAAATGCTAGCTGTTTGTATCTTGTAAATATGTCCAAAAAGAGAGTGTGTGGAACTGTCTTTGATGATATAGATAGACAAGGTTACTATTTTAAGATGAACTTTATTTAAAAAAAAATCAAGGAACACTCCACTCTGATATCTTAGAGCAGAATCTTTCATCAAGCACTTGTACAAGTAGAATATTGGGAAAGTTCTTGGCTTATGTATCAAAATATTGCCAGAGGCACGAATACTAAATTTTATGTTTTTCTTTCTCCTGTTGCCCAAGTGACTAAGCCTGAGTTATGATTTATACATTTGGCTGCAGGGAAGTAAACCAGATGAATGTGGTATATGCAACATCTGAAAAAAGTTGAAATGTTTTTATTAAGATCTAAAGAAAGTATCTTCTTGTGGTTATTGTTTAGATGTTGCATAGAGGTTTGCCCACTTTCAACATTCTTTTGACTTATCCTGACTTCACTTGCTGTCCTACCTCTTTCCCTTTTTGTCTTGTTCTTTTGTTCCTAGACCACACGAGCAGAGTTTGACTTGCCAGAGTATTCCATGCGACGAAGATACCAGGATTTTGACTGGCTCAGGAATAAATTGGAGGAATCGCAACCGACTCACCTCATTCCCGTAGGTAGTAAGCCAGGGCCACCAGTTGTTGAACACTTAACTGTTCTGCTTTAAAAAGTGCACATCTTCTGGTTTTACAGCAGTAATGGATTCAAGGTGTGTACAAAATGCAAAGGTTGATTCAGTAATTCTGTGGTAGAAAGCACACGTGGAGCACTCCAAAATAATCTTGCGATGCTTTAATTTAACCTAAGTAGTATTGTAGAGTAGACCTGTATTTTAGTTGCTTGCGAACACTGTTTCCTGATCACTGGACACCATACCCTTTTGCTTAGCTAAAAGCATGTCTTTGCTTAAATTCTAGAATTTCCTTGGTTTCCTGAAAGCTGCATATTTGCAGTAGTCATGTACAAGTTTATTGAATTGAAAATAATCTATGACATAGATACTCAGTTTTATGTTATCATTTTCAAGCTACTGTATCTAAACCTAGCCCCCTTTTTATGGTGAGTTACAAAATAAACTTTCCTGTTGGGTTTTTAAAAGGCCTAACTTTGCCTGTAGTAATCACCAGGATTTTTTAAAATATGTGCTCTATCCAGTTCAATTAATCTTGAATTAAGATTATTTCCTGCCTTCATGGCCTGCTGGGCAGCTCACATGTACATGAGCACTTAAAAAAATTGAAAAGTGCATCAAAGTAGGAATTTCAGTATTTATTTTTAGGGTATCTACATTAGCTAGATGTTTTGTTTAAACTGAAACATAGAATGAATGGCACCACTTATAGATTCTTAATGTAAATACTGAGCGTGTAAGGGAAATGAAGTAAAAGGAAAACAGAGACAAGAGAGGTCATTCTGTCAGAATAATAATATGACTATTACTAGTACACAGGTGTTAGATCTGGTGTCAGCTCACCTCTGCCCCCAGTAGTTTGAACTGTGTTATGTTCATGGCATTGAAGTCTCTGATGCTGTTTCACTGATGCCTTTGCTTGGAATATTCAGTTGCTCAGAAAACAAAGATATTGGCAATCCAATCTGTACGATATGAATATGTGATAGAAGGGAGTGTGTTTTGTTTTGGCTGGTTTTGAAACCTAGTATGAGGGTGGCCAATGGAAACAGATCCCGGAAGATTGAAAAGTTAAGAGGTAGATGTTCCAGAGATGAGAAACCCGTCAGAAGGCAGTCATGTAGGCAGTGAACTGAAAGGACAGAATCTAAAGGAGAATAAGGAGTATATGGAAGACAAGCCTAGAAGAAGAAGAAAACTAAAGCAAGAAAGGGCACTGAATATACTTCACAGCAATTAAGATGAGTGTGGGTCACTATGCTGTGAAAGAAGAGAAGAAAAGTGCTGGGTGGGTTTGTTACCCTGATTTCTGGGGTCCCATGGGGGACACCTCAGTGTGCTCCAAATAATGGGGAATGGGAATTAGCCAGAGCACAAGCTGTAGCAATGCAAGAGGCAGGGCAACTTAGCGAGATCTTAAACCCAATGTTTACAGGGTCAGGCCGAGTAAAAAAGCAAGCAAAATGAAATTATAATTGTGTTCTTTATTTAAAAGACAGTCACAGCGCACTTACGTACTCACTCACACAGACCTAAGAAAGTAAAGGAAGGAAATTTGATAGGGGATTTTGAGAAGGATTTTTCGGAGGAAATACTACACTTGATCTTGTAGCCCGGGTAGCCAGAAGAAATGCAGCAAGTATGGAGCAGAGATTCTCAGCGCGTGGAAGCTGAGGGGAAGGCTCGTCAAACGGAGCGGCAGCAAGGCGGGATGGAAGCCAAGAGCGATCCGAAGAAGTGCTCAAAATCAGGGGTCTTATAAGGAGAAATGTGCCTGTAGGGTAGTCTGTTCCCAGGGAAAACAATGGGTTTTGGGTTGGAGACAAAGCCTCTGAAAGGTCAGCACTTAAAATGATTGGATTTTGACGGAGTTGTCAATAGTGCAGACAGTATGCAAATGGGGAGTGCTTGACAGTTGAGTAGTCAGAAGTGCTAATCTTGTCAAGCTGCTTATTCAGGGCAGAGAATCTTTTGTATGCTCGGTGCATACTTAACTTAGGTTTAAAATGTACTTGCCTGGAGGTCTCCTGAAGCTGCGTGCCAGAGAATTACTGGCCTGCCTGGGATTTTTCGTGTATTTTTCAGCCGTTCGGCCATGTCTGTGTGCGTGCTTATCTGGGGGCCTCACAAGCACGTGGAGGGGAGCAGTTTGGAATGACCAATCTTTTGATATTAAATCATATTTAGTAGACCTTGGGCTCGGACTATAAACCACAGAAACAGGTTCGTCTGGAGGTAGTGTGCCTAAAGGAAGCTGAACAAACTCACTGGATAAAGCAGTGGTGGAGGGGGGATAGTGGAGGTAAAGAGAGGGAGAAAGCGAGGAGCCAAGGAAAAAAATAGGATGAGAGTAGGAATAAATAAAGAGTCTAGAAAGAGGACTTCTCAATAGTTTAGAGGATAGACAGTGCTTTGACTGCAGGTTTCTAATTACATGAGTTACAGTTTCAAGAATTCATCACTACATAATTTGTCCAGGAACTAGATACAAAGGTGGCTTATTTCTTTTATTTTTCTAAATCTTTCTTCTTTGCAGAGGTATTTATAGTGGCATGCACTAAAGAAGAACAGATACAAATGCAGTTATTCAATCTGTAAAAACCATTGATGTTGCCATTCTGAGCTTGAACGCTGATATAATTTTTCTACCATCTATTACTAGATGCTCCTAAGCTATTACCACAGTACTTCCTTTCCCCCAATTTCTTAGAAATCATCAAGAGAAATTGGCAGTTTTATGTGCACTCTTTCCAATTTTCTTTTGGAAGAGCATCTAGGATTTTAAAAAGTTGGTGGCCAAGCTTTGTAAATGTTTAAAAGTGTTGATTTTTAGGATGAAGTTAGCTACAGAGAAAGCAATTACGAAACATTTGAGTATTACTAAATCACTGATCACTTAATCCAGTTATTTCCAACTAGAATAGACACACTGAATCAGTGGGAAGTTGGTAAGTCAACATTTAATGTAAACTCCCTTGAATCAACAAGTCTGCTCTGTTAAGGACTAACAATAGGATTTAGCCTTTGGTGACAGTCCAAAGCTCATCTGTGGAATATCTGCTTTGCATACCTAAGGCCACAGATTATCAGTTAGTGAGGCCTCACAGATCTTGCCTTCAACGACTAAGGAAAACTTTGTAGAGCTTGTTCCAGTTAAATTCCACTGAACTGTGAGGCTAGATTGTCCCAGCGTAACATGGCTCCTTCTTAATGTAGATTTCCCATTTGTACAGAATGCTTCTCTCTCTCATCCTTTCCTTTTCAGCCACTGTCACTGGTGAAAAATAGTTTAAACAAGTGTTGCAGTCTCATTGCATATATGAAGTAATGCATGCAAATTTGATCTCCAGTACAAAGAATGAATATTGCAGTTTTTATATAATATTATTTCAGATAGAAAATAAAGATTGTGGTGTCAGCCTTTATGTTTTTGCGTTGATAACTATTGATTTAATTATTCCATAGGTTAGTGTACTGCCCACTGTATTCAAAGAGCATACGTATGCATTCTGTACAGGTGTTTGGTTACATCTTGCACCATTCTTTTTTCAGTTCTTTGCAGGAATGGCTATTGATTGCTTCTGAAGGTGAAATATATGTTTCTAATTTATCTCTCTGTGATTTTTCTCTGCTCCACATCCAGCCCCTCCCAGAGAAATTTGTGGTAAAAGGAGTTGTAGACCGCTTTTCAGAAGAATTTGTTGAGACAAGGAGGAAGGCCTTGGATAAATTCTTGAAAAGGATTGCGGACCATCCTGTGCTTTCTTTCAATGAACACTTTCATGTTTTTCTTACTGCCAAAGTAAGTGAATTGCATCCATGCAGAAAGGTGTATTGAGAGGTAGAGTCTGTTATTTCAAAAAAAGACAAAAGATTCATTGTGAAGCAATAAAAATAAATGTTAAAGCATGACTCTTGAGTTCATCAGATTACCACATCTATTAAAGGGCAGCTCTTTGTGTCACTATCTGGTGTACATTAAACCTTTTAGGAAATGGTGTTGTTGCTAACACTTTACGTTAGAGGCTAGCTGGATCAAGGTTAGATGGAAGGAAATGGAGACCTTTAGTTGGTAGAAGAAAATAGGACTGAATGAGCTTCTCTAGCAACAAATCTACTTTGAACAAGTTAAAAGAAAAGATTTCCTGGATCAGACCAAAAGCCTGCCTGTTTCAGCATCCTTCCCTTCCTGTGGCTAACCAGACATGAGAGGCATAGCTTAGGGATGTGAAAAACAGTCTTGATTTTGTTGCTGTTTTCCAAATTTTGTATGCGTATTCCTTGCATGTGGAAATTCCTCCCACGTAGAAATTCCTGTGCATTTTCCAAATCCATGTCGTGTATCATGTTTACTTATGCACTTTCCCCAAAGTTTGTATTTTTGTGTGTATTTTCCCATCAACTAAAAAGTCTAAGCTTTTAAAATTGTACGTATTTTTCACTTTAGAAAGGGTGGATAGGAACTATTCTATAAACAGATTTCTAAATGTGCAGATTTCTGAGCCAAGGTAAATTTTGTCTTGCAGTGAGTCTTGGAAGATGTGAAATGTGTAATTTCAATCAGAACCTTGAAACCACTGAAATTCTTTTCCATCCCCACTCCTGTAATTCCCATCAACTTGTATGCAAAGATGCCTTTGAACCTGGTGGTAGCATATAGATGCCATTAATATCAGCAACACTTGATAGCTTTATCTTTCATCAATTGCCTAAAGTTAGTGGCCATCACCACATCTTCTGGTAGAGAATTCTGTAGCTGAACTCTCCTTTCTCTTACTTCATTAAAAAAAACTGCTTTATAATGGTAGTATAATTTGTGCCATCTGCTACTTGCCTTCACCGCTCTTATTAAATATCCTTATATATCACACAACTGGTTTCTTGATTTGTCATTTTTGACTTATTTATTTCTTATTTTTTAAAATATTTATGTTCTGCATTTTATCTGAAGATCTCAGGGTGGCTGACCATGAAATCAACTTAAAACAATAAATAATTACAAAATTTTAAAAGATTAAAAATATATTAAACAGTTTTTTGATATAAAGCCAGACATTTAAAATCATTAAAACAGTATTGAATGATATAACTTTAAAACATACGCACTCTGGATAAATCAGTTTGGACTGAAGTTTTAATAAAAAGCCAGATTTTAACTTGGCACCAAAATGATTCTGAGGTTGGGGCCAGTTGGGCCTCCAGAGGGAGGGAATTCCACAACTAGGGTGTCACTGCAGAAAAGGTTCTCTTCTGTCTTCCCACAATGTATTTCCCCTACTGATGGGATATGGAGAAAGGCCCCTCTAATAGATCTCCAGACATATATAAAAACAGGCACTCCTTCAAGTATTGATATATCAGGTATCAACTACGTCAGTACCTTGCTTACCACAAGCTTGTCTGAATTGGTAAAGGGTAGCTGGTACAGCCTATGTTCCAGTATTGTGTATAAACAAGGCTACTTTTAAAAATGAGACCTTGGAAATCAAAAGATATGTTGTACTACATAAGAATCTGTACATTTTAATGTTTCGTGATGTTCTTTACATAGAGGAGTCCATAGTTTAAGTCTGTTTTTTATAAAATCAATATCAGAGTCACTCCTGTGTTTACTATAAATAAGAGTATCTAACTTGAACATGTATGTTAGCTTCTTTTCGATAGTGGGATTTGTTAGTTGCTGTTTGCTGAGGTTTCACATTGGGAACATGGTGCTAGACTATAGTCCTGTTTTAATCCAGGCTAAGGAATTATTATGAGTAAGAGCACAACTCAGCTACAGAACTGAGGACTTGCCTTGGAGCAGGGCAACAAAATTTACGAAGTTTCTTTCCTTAATTCCAACAAAGTAACTAATCTAAATTGTACTTGTAGACAATTTACATATGACCTGAAGGCTGCAATTCTGTATAGGGTTGACAATAGAAATGAATATATATATATTTTAAAAATTAAAACAGAGAAAAATTCTACTGTACAGAGGCAGATGTTGAAATTTGACATGTAAGTTGCTTTAAGCCTAGAGACTGGTTTTGATTTGCTTCCTCTTATTCAGTGCATTCATGCTTCAAGTACAAAACTTCCTCATACATTGAATGCCTGTTGAAAGCTTGAAAAAAAAAATCAAAGCTTTTGTAGCCTCACTGAGAAAATTAGCTCTTGGTAATAGTGTTCCTCAAGTTTCTTCTTGAACATATATACAAGAAAGACACAAGATATAAAGTAAAAGGCTAATTAACTATTCTGTCACCACCAGGATCTTAATGCTTATAAAAAACAAGGAATGGCCTTGCTTTCCAAGATGGGAGAATCTGTAAAATATGTCACAGGAAGCTATAAACTAAGAAGTCGACCACTGGAGTTTGCAGCCATTGGTGACTATCTCGATACGTTTTCTCTGAAGCTTGGGACCATTGACAGGATCGCACAGAGAATAATAAAGGAGGAAGTTGGTGAGTAGTGCATGCAGGTTGCCTTGTAATGTCATTCATTTTTTTTAATTGCTTAAGGATTTTGTAGTAAGGATCAGAGAAGGATTTATCCATTCTTGGTTGTAGTTTTTTAATCTTATGCTGCACAAGGAGCTGTGTAAAAAGATTTTGGACAATTATGGAGAGCATACTGAGTATGCAGAAAGTCCATTTAGAATCATGAAATTCCTCCAGATTCTTAGCTTCTCCACCTTACATTGCAACATATTGCTTAGTTACAACATTACTCCCAGACTTCTGGACCTTCCTTTCCAGGTTTTGATTTTTTTTGTTTTTGTTTTTTTACAAGATTTTGCCAAACATGAGTTGTTTGTCATCTGAAACTTAAGACTTGTAAATTGTAAAGAGAATAATCTCTGGTGCTTCATTAAAATTCAGAAATCAAAAATTCATGCCCTCTTTCTCACTTGCAGAATACCTGGTGGAATTGCGAGAGTATGGTCCTATTTACTCAACCTGGAGCGGGTTAGAAAAAGAGTTGTCAGAGCCTCTGGAAGGAGTGTCTGCTTGCATTGGGAATTGTTCTACTGCTCTTGAGGAACTAAGCGAAGATATGACAGAGGACTTCCTGCCTGTTCTAAGAGAGTATATGCTGTACTCAGAGTCCATGAAGGTAACACAGGACTTGTGTGAGGCAGATGTTCCTAATAAAAGAGGGCCAGAAGATCATTAAGTTCTGTGGGTGGCTTTCAGAACTATAGGAGTCAGATTCCTTTCTTTGCAGAGCAACAAAGTTATATCCAGTGGTTAAAGCACAGGATCTAACTGCATAGAAGACATTTTTTCCAAAGGATTACAAAACAGTATACAACATAATTGTAATAAAAATAATTTATGCAAATTAAAAATGTAAACCATAAAATTAATCTAAAAGTTTAACACAGCACATGAAATATGAAAACAGGAAGACCTGATGGTCAGATTCTGGTCCCCAAAGCTGAGATGAACAAATATTTCTTGTCCAGAATTTATACATTTGTCCATTTCTAACATCACATTGCCACCACTGAGAAGGCCATTTCTCAGGTCACTGGGCTACATGTTCATGAGTTAGGCCCTTCCAGTATGGAGGAAAGTGTGCTTTCTTGTGTGTGATCCTAGGTTATTTGATCTGTGTACTCAAGTTCTAATGGCTCGAAATGGACCTGGTAGATTACAGCCAGCCAGAGGAACTCTTTGAGGATCCCAAGGTCCCATCTAGCTGTCACATTCAATAGCATGATAGACTGGAAGCTGCAGCTGGTTTAGAATAATAGTATCTTCAAGAGGGTAGTGTATTACACTGATTTAAAAGTGTAGTTAATAGATTATGATTGAATGAACTATCTTTAAAGCCAGTGTGGTCTAGTGGTTTCAGTGTTGGACAATAACTCTGGAGACCAGTGTTGGATTCCCCATTTGGCCATGAAAACTCCCTGGGTGACCTTGAGCATGTCACACACTCTCAGAATCAGAAAAGCCCTATGATAGGTTTGCCTTAGAGTCACCATAAGCAGGAGACGACTTGAAAGCATACAACAACAGCAAACTATGTTAGCCAAGGAATGCCTGTATCTGGCAGAGCGGCTGTAGCTGGGTGTATTCACTCCTTGCGACTGTATCTACCTGTACTTCTAGCCACAGCTTTGAGTAAAAGAGGAGTACCCTCAAAGTCCATCCCTTTACCTTTAGACCAAGTGTAACACTATCCAGAACATGGATAGTGGACCTGGGAACCACCTCCCCACAGCACTTCCATCCTGCCAAGATTCAGCTTTAGTTTATTGGTCTTCACCCTTCTAAATCACTGCCCCCTGACATGTGACTTAGTGCTTATACAGTCTTTCCTGATTCAGATGGGAGGGAGGGAAGGAGTTGTGTGTTATTGTGGTGCTGATGAAATGATATCCCAGATCTCTGGATGACAGCTCTCAGTGGTTTCAAAGAGATCAGAAGAGGGCAGTTTTCAGCAACCCAAATGCAAATTGCTCAATATAGCCAATGGTGCAGTTCCCATTATCTTTCCTCACTGGCTATGTTGGCTTAGGTTGATGGAACTTGCAGTCCAAAATCTGGAGGGCTGCAAGTTGTCCAATCCAGTACAGGTGTTAAACAGCTTTTATATGGAAATGCACATCATGTTGTGACTTTGCAAATTCTGGTTAAATGGAAGTCTTTGTAAGCTTTAACCATGATTAAGCTCCATGCCAGCTATCCTTAGGGATGGATAGGGGAAGTTAATGCTGGTATTAGTGAATTCATTGACTGAATGAAGCCTGAGGATGTGTCCTTTGTTCAGAGACTGTGGTGTACATGTTCTGCCTCCTAGCTGTCATGTTGCATGAACCACAGTTAGCAGGAAGAGAGTGCTTATCCTCTGTGCGATGTAGAAAGGAATTTTACAGCCTTTCTTTTTCTTTATCTTTAAAGTATGCCTGTGAGCTGTGTATAAAATTGCTCTCCCTGGAACTGACCAGAGAGGGGATTTAGCTCCCCAGCTAGAGGTATGTGCAAGAGTTTAGTACACGTGACACACTGCTTTCAGGCTCTCAGCCATGAAGACAGACTTATATGTCTTGTCTGTTGGCCCTCACACCCTTGCTTTTTATCTAGAACTTGGAAGAGAGGTTTTTTTTGTTTGTTTTTTTGGCAAAATCTCTTGGAATCTCCCACACAGCATGGCTAGTGGCCATGTTGGTTGGCAGATTCAAGGAGTTGTAATTCAAAAAGAAATATTTCCAAGCTCTGCTTAGATCCATATTAACATTATTTCTTTTACCATGGCACTGTTTTAGAGAATTCACATATGACTACTGCTTGAGAGGCTCACTCAAATGTGTGCCTCTAATGTTCCAATTATGATACATAAATTATGTGAGGGATAAAAGGCCTGTTAATGCTAAATGCTATTAATTTTTTGGAAAGCGAAGTACTAGGAACTGTTGTGATGAAACAGAATATGCTGGGCAGAGTTAGTATAAACAGTCCCTAATGGAATGTTTAGATATTAGGTAAGTGGAGTTAGCTTTAAATATTTATAATTGTTTTACCATAGAGTATAGTTTAAAATACATGCTTAAGGTGTGTGTTTGGTTTTTTTTGCTTTGTGGGCACATGCATTCAGCTGTCTTCTCCTGTTTCTGGAGAAATCACAACACTGTTTCTGCAGTCTCTTTAAAAAAATGCTGAAGACACATATTAACAATAGTACATTAGCATCAGTACAGTGTTGGGAAATCACATGACCATATGTAACTTTTTTTCTTTTTTTGCAAAGTTTCCCTTTGTAAATTGATGGAAGTCCTTGACCCGGGTTCTCCCCAGCTGTCATTTTATAAGACTTTGGAAGAAACTCTAGCTCTTAAGAATCCCACAGCCAGCATGCGCAATGGGTATGTTGGCTGGGAGAAGGGTTCTAGGAATTAGCCCAAAATACCTTTGCCAGCTTAAAACTGAAAATTAGCAAGCCCAGTAAAATTTCTTTGGAGGGACTATAGCTCAGTGGGCGGAAGACATGCTTTACCTACCAAAGGTTTCAGAGTCAATCCCAGTTATCTTCCCTGTTTGTTTTTTAAAAGGGCAGATGCTGTAAAAAAGCCCAGAGAGCCAATATCAATCATAGCAGACAATGCTGGACTAGATGGACATACAGGCTGACCACTCACAAGGCAACTTCCTATGCCTTTATGGTTTCCTTTTCTGTGCTGTAAGAGAATTGACCTCAACCCAAATCTAAACCCAATGTCTTCTTTTTGTTACGTTCCTTCATGTTGACACTGGCTTTTGGCAACCCAAAAGCCAGTATTTTAACCAGTTTATCTGGTAACATAGATAGAAACTAGGAAGTGTTGGGAAATATTTAAGGCACAAAACAAAGACGGGCTGTAGGATGGGTGGGTGCTAATCATAAGTAGAACTGCTCATAAGTCGACAATTCTGTTTTAATTGTAGAGACTAATACTGTGTAGAGAAGTGAATTTTTGAATCTCTGTACCCATTGTGTTTTCCAACTTTATCTTGAGTCATTTGCTTGTGTTTTTAATTTCTGTACTTGCCCAGTTGAAGATGGATGGTGTTTGATGAGGTAGTGTAGGGGGCAGAGTTAAAGGATTATCTGATAAGGTCACACATACTGCATTTTCTTTCATAGCCTTTTCAATTAAATTCTGAGCTAGAATAGTAGAATTAAAATTCTGAGCTAGAGTAGTAGAAAAGCCACAACAAATCTAAAATGCGGGTAACATAGTATTTCCACTTTCCTTTTAGGTTGTGAAACAAGATTTGTCCCAGACAAGCATACTCTGTTCTCTGTGTGGAGTGTTAGTTTGACCCGTGCTTTTGTAACGTAATCTGGTTATTAATGATTAATCCCTAAATGAAGCCCCAGCATAACTCTTCAAGCCAGCTTCTTTTAGCCAAAGACAGCTAGCTTGTTGATGTTTTACATACTTGCCCCAGAGTCAAAATTCCTGCTCAAGTGGAAGTCTGCATCTTTACGTGTCTAATAACTGTATGCAATAGCTCCATATAACTGTTGTGCTCTGTTTGCCTCTTAAATCAAGCAAAATAAATTGCGTTTTGAGCTGTAGATGTTCCAGATTTCATACCTTAAATCAGCCTTCCTCAATCGGCTCACCAAACATCTTCTTGCAGGTAGCATGCTTAATAGATATAGTTGCTGGAGATAGTGAGAGTTATAACCCAAAACATCAGATGAGTTTATGGACATGTTTCAAAAGAAATTACTCCAGTTTCAGGTACAGTGGCTGACATCCCGTTGGTTACATACCGTAAGCATAACTGGGGCTTATACCTGCATAAATGGTTTCTTTGAACACTGTGCAAGGAAGTATCCAGAACTCAGAGCCAGGGCCTGGACACTCTTCTCCAGTCCTTAGGGCAAGGGGGAGGAATCTCAGGACAAGAGTGATGTCTTGGAAAGTGTGTCTGTTTTTCCCATTTCTTGGACTTGGTGTTTTTTACATGAATACTATACTCTTGGTAATTATGGGTATATTATGCTTTTCATGCCTAATGGTATAATCAGCGATGCCATTCATAACCTCACCAAGGCCTGCCCCCTAGAATATCACAAGCAGTTGTCCCTAGATCTTAGATTTTGGCCTTGAAATCTTAGGGTCTAGAATAGCCCTGACCTGGCAATCCTGTTGAGCAGTGCCTTGCCTGAACCTGAGATTCCCATATCAAGGCAACTGTACATCACAGAGCTTGGTGGATTTTTTTTATATTTTTGAAAAGTGGCCATGCTGGATTCAGGATGCTGGCAGTAGTAGTCAAATAAGTAATTTTTCCAGCTTTGCTATGGCACTATAACAAGAATCTGAAAACACATTTTCACTCTTCCTTTCCTCAGAGGTTTTGAGGCAGATAATTCAGATTCAAATGTTTTTTTTTTTTTGAAGCAGCCAAGTAAAACACCCAAATAGGAAGAATACAAGAAAAACAGAGCCATGCAAGATCACTGGAAATTCAAATGTTAACAGTTTGAAAAAATGCCAATAAATGACATCTCTCAGGAAAGTGAAAGTTGCTTAAAATGGCAGGTAACTGTCATTCTAAGTCTTTCTAAAATGAAAGGCCAGAAGAGAGAGAGAGAGGAAAAATGACTCCCTCAGGAAGGTATTTAAGGCTGAATGTCCTGAAGAGTGTTTGGAAGGATTTGAGGTAGAGATAAGAATAGCTGTCCATTCCATTTTTATTGTATGTCTTAAAATACCAGCTGCCATTGTTATCTGATTGAAGTTCTGTATCAGGTTGTGAAATTTCCTCATGTCCCCTTTCCTGCTTGGAAATCCCTTATGGGTGCAATTTACAACACATTTTTCTTTATGTACATGCTTTGTGCACTTTTTCTCCATTGTCTAAACTGTATGTGCATTTTTAAACTATATGCAGTTTTGGTTGTACACATTTTTATTGGAAAAAGGGAAAGTGAGGAATCTGACACCTGCAGTTTTGTCCCAGTGTCAGGAAACTGAGTGATACTACACTGAGGGGGCATGAGAAGAAACTGAAAGATTAACTTTCCTTAATAGTTGCAGAGACCATAAATTAGTTAAATTCATTAAAACAAACTTGGCTAATGCACACTGTGATTTTAAATATTTTGCAATTTTAACTGTGTGTTTTTTATGTGAAATTGTTAGCCATCCTGAGTCCTCACTATGAAAAGTGAGTTATAAATTGATCAAACAACTTTTCCTTTCCATCACTAGAATGCCATTTTAGTTGGGAACAAGAGTGAGGAGGAGGTCTCCTCTCTTAATAGGAAAAATATATTGTGATGGTACTGTCCGTTAAAGGTGTTTCAGGCTGAGCTACTTCCCTTTACTGCTATTGATCGTAGTTGTTATGATGATAAACCTCTTGAGGAAACTGAACACAGAAGAAATGGTTCAATATAAGAAGACAATGGGACCCTAGTTGTGGCCTTCCCCCACTCCACAAGCTGAGGGACACTGGTTTCAAGTGGTTTGAATGTGGCTTAGTGCGACTACCCATGAAGTGACTGCAGAGATGTACAAAAGTAGACCTTCATCTGTAATGGACAGAGCAAACTTGACTGTTGCATCTTCTTTAACTGCATCATATGTTTCTTCCCCCGCTCCCTGCTTTAGAATGTGTTGAAGAAAAGAGATCAAGTTCAAGCAGAATATGAAGCCAAATTAGAAGCTGTGGCCCTCAGAAGAGAAGACCGTCCCAAGGTGAGTCTGTTTGGGATGTCTCTTAAAAGTTATCATCAAGTAGGGAGAAGTTTCTTGTATAGAATTCATTTACACCATTCAGTTTTTAAGGAAGACAATAACAAAATAACTCTTTTCATGGCTTTTGAGAACTAGGAAAATAATGTAATGTAACTGTAATGGCAATTAACTATTTAGGGGGGCCATGGAACTTGGTATAGTTGTTTACTTCTTTAAAAATTACTCAGAGTAAATATTCTACCTCTTAGACGAAGCTGTATATTGTAAGATGACAATATTGTAAAGATATAGTGGGCTATGATGACCAAAGCTTAGCTGGTTTTTAAAAAAGATAGATTAGATGCATTCTGTAAATAACTTTTGGTCTTACTAATGAACTGGAGCATTATATCCAGAAGCAAGAAATGTTTCATGCCAGAAAGAATTCTGGATAATAAAGTACACTATAGGGAAGATTGTTGCATTTATGCCTTGCTTAAAGCATCTAGAAATTGGCTACTGTTAGAAGCAATGTACTAAGCAAAACTGACCTTCTAATTTATTGCAGAATACTGCCCTGAATATCGTAAAGGCACCAGATCCCCTTTGATCTTGGAAACTAAGTAGGGTCAGCTCTGGTTAGTACTTAGATGGGAGCCACCAGTGGATACCAGGTGCTGTAGGCTATATTTTAGAAGAAGGAACAAGGAAAACCACCGCTGAGTATTCCTTGCCTAAGAAAATCCTGTGAAGTTGACAGGTGTAAGTTGACAGGTGACTTGAATTTACATACCCACACACAGATCTGCCCTTGCCTGTGTTTTCTGTGTGTTTGAGTTTGTTTTAGCCCTTTGTGAGCTATGCTTTTCACCGTGATGTCCAAATAAATTCTGGAATCAAGCTGTAAATGTTTTCAGAGAAACAATGCCATACTGCACTGGCTATGTTAATTTTAACTCATGATCCGCTAATGATGCTACGTCTGAGATGGAAATTTTCAGATGATGTCAGGAGACCTTGAGTATCAACTGAAAGGCAACCATCAGTTTGGTACCTATACCTGTGGGAAGTCTTAAGGCAGGCGTGCACATGTGTGTGTATATCCTTTCTTTGATCTGGGATTGGGAAGATTTGCCATCTTCTATTTGTTAAGTATCATTCATTAATCTACAGTGGTGGTGAGAGATTGTTTCTCTGTTTCCAGGTACCCACAGAAGTTGAAAAGTGTCAAGACCGAGTGGAGTGCTTTAATGCAGACTTGAAGGCAGACATGGACCGATGGCAGAACAACAAGCGGCAAGATTTTCGGCAGCTACTCATGGGAATGGCAGATAAAAACATCCAGTACTATGAGAAGGTAATTCCTCAAAACAGTTCCTGAAAATAGAGGAGCAGCTGAATCTGGATTGCTGGCTGGTTTCCCTGTATAGATGCCTAACTCTATTGAGTTTAATTATGATGCCAAGTTCTTCCTAAGGATCACAACCACTCAACATGTTTTTCACCATTCTTATTCAAAGCTGAGTCAGAACATTTGTAGATAATGATGTATCTATTAATAAAAGCGTTTGCCAGTTGTTGAGAAAGTTGAACAGGTTGGCCATTAAGAGTAGAGAATGCCGTAGGCTATTCAGAAATGTTTCCACAGCTGTTGCGAAGCTGGGTAGGAGCTTATTTGGTGGTAGAGCTCTTGCCCAAAAGTGGTAGGAACCTGCCTGTCAGTACTGGGATAGCGCTGCCATTGGTCTGACCCCTCATACAAAGCAATGTATAGATTTTATCAAAACTGCCCTTGCTTCAGATGCCATTTGAGCTTTGTTCTCTTTCAAGAGGTGTGGTATTTCAGTGGACTGTTGATTCTGCAAATATGTTGTTATTGTGATGTTGATGGTCATTTCTGACTTATGGCAACCCTAAGGTGGTTTTCTTGACAAGGTCTGTTCAGAGGTGGTTTGCCTTTGTCTGCCTCTGAGGCTGAAAGGGTGGGTTTCACATGGGTTTCTGTGACTGAGCAGGAATTTGAACTCTGGTCTCCAAAGTCCTAGTCCAATGCTCAAAGCACTACACCAGTCATAGAATCATAGGGTTGGAAGAGACCCCAGGGGCCATCCAGTCCAACCTCTTGCCATGCAGGAAAACCCATCAAAGCATTCCCAACAGATGGCTATCCAGTCTCCGCTTAAAAACCTCCAAAGAAGGAGACTACCAAACTTCGAGGCAACATATTCCACTGCTGGACAGCTCTGACTGTCAGGAAGTTCTTCCTGAGGTTCAAGTGGAATCTCCTTTCCTCTTCTCCTGCAAATTCTCCTGCAAATTTGTACCACCCATTCAACAATCAGTGAAATGGTTTAAACTTGTTTAACTGGCTCTTGAATTTGCTTGAACTGGCTCTGGGAAGGCTTTCCACAACAGCTTGATCTTAAACCATTTCGCTGCAAATATATACAGTCATCCCTCCACATTCACTAGAATTAGGGACACAGAGCCCCTGTGAAAGTGGAAAAAACGTGAATAACTTTAGGCCCTCCCAAACCATATTTAACACACATAAAAAAGTATGATCACCATATTCAACCCACTGTGGATTCCTTTGAGGCATCAGGGTTCCTTCACATGGCAGAAATGGCTGGTTGGTGGGCTTACTGCCATCTCCACTGCTACCCCACAGCATTTTTAATAGGAACTTACAAGCCTCGTTTGCAGTTTCTCAGTCTCATGCGGCTTGCAGTCCCTATTGAAAATGTCATAGTGAGGCGGCAAAGGTAGCAGCAAATAATCCGTGTATAATAAACCCGCAAAACTGAAACCCACAAATGTGGAGGGCTGACTGTACTATCCATCCAGCAACGGTGAAATGGTTTACAATCGAGATGTTGTGAAAAACTTTCCCAGAGTCAGTTTAAGCAATATACGGGGCAGGGGCAAAGCCTGGCACCTCGTTGAAAAATGTTGCTACCGGTATATTTCACATACTCCCTTACCTTTAAAGTAATCCATAGTCCTACTGTGAGTGGTTATCGTGGTATGTCCAGAGGAAATGTATACGGCTTAAATGAATTCCATGCTCTGTGAAATGCTGCATTGGTAGGCCATTTGCCTGTGCCCTAATGCTTGCAGTTTCACAAGTCTAGGCTCCTTGAAGCTTGTTTTGGATAGAAGAACATGTGTCCAGTTAAAGAGTGAGTTCTCCAAACATCGTGGGAATCAAGAATATAGTTACTTTGAGTTTTAGTTGCTTATTCCTGATATGTGATCAGAGCTCTGTGCTGTGGCATTGCTTAGAAAAGTTTAAACTCCCAGAATCAATCCAGTCATCATGAGTGCTGAGGTGATTCTGGGTGCTGCAGTCCAAGACAGCAACTTTTTCAACGTATAAGTCGTTTTATGTGGCCATAAACCTGCTGACAGTGATGTAAAAATTGAACTGTTTTGTGGGGGAAAAGAAGCTTTGGGCAAAATAAAGGTGATATCATAAAGACTCTTGGACTTTTCTAGGTTGACTGTTCCAACAAAAACTGTTTTGCTTCATGTGTGAAAGGTACACAGAGCATTCTACGCAACTTAGGCCATTTCTGCACTAGACTGTTACAGTGCTATCATTCGACTTTCAACATCCTATGGAATCCTGAGGTTTGCAGTTTGGGGAGGGGCCTTGGAAAGTGGAATAATAGCACTGTAACAGTCTAATGCGGAAATGGCCCTAAAGTAGGAAGAATCTCCGAAGGTAGGGGGATAGAATGAACTGGCAGGACATTTTTAATTAAATGATGCAGGCAGCTACTGAATGGGAGTTCAGTCATTGTTGTTTAAACACCTCTCTAGTTGCTGATTTAAAATGACCACACTGAATCATTCATTTACTGGTGTTTTTTTTTCTTTTCTGCCTTTGCTTTAACCTAGTGCCTTACGGCGTGGGAGTCTATTATACCTCTGTTGCAAGATAAGTCTGAGACCAAATAAGAAGTCACATCTTCTCCCCTCACTTCTTTCCTGCACCGTGGACCTTGGGCTGTGTGCAGTACCACTACCACTAAACATACTGGAGAGGACTCTAGGCACAATTTGGTGTAATATCCCCACCCCCCCTTGGAGGAACAACACCTCTGCTGAATCTTGGGATTTGATCAACTTGAAAATGTTGAAACTGGACGTTTTTGCCATCTGTTTATTAAACCATCTGAATTGGCCTAGTGCACTCCTACTCAGTAAACCTCTGTGGGGGGGAAACAAAACAATGGCAACAACAACACAAAGACTGTTTCTTTTCTTGGACCACTTTATACTGAATGAAGCTGATCAGCAGAACACTAAAATAATAATAATAAAAACTCTTGAATGCAAGGTGCCAACATGACATCTTTTATTGATCCTCCTTTTCCTTCTTAGCCAAGTAAGGGCTAGTGGACCATGGAACAGCTGTGTTTAGTGCTTCAGAATCTCTTGGTTCCTCTCTTCCCCTCATGTATGGATAAAGAAATATGGTTTTAGAAGATACTTCCCAGATTCTTGAAGGTCTCTCTGAGTTCACTAGGGCTTTTCTGTATATATGTGTGTGGGGAGGAGGGAGGGCAGGAGATGGTATGGTCTTGGTTGAATGTATTAAAAACTTGTGGAATATTCATTAGGTAATCTTTGTTGTCTGACCTGTGGGTATGGCATGTAGTTCATATTGTTCTGAAGCCTAGCTAGCCATTTCTTGGGGGTAGCAAAGGGATGGTGTTGTGTGACCATACACAGGGCTATTCACTTTTTTCTTCAAAAAATAAAATAAAAAACTACTATATAAGTCCTTGGTTTCTCTCTTCTGGTACGATTGTCATGTTGTTTCTTGGTGACCAGAGTCATGCCACAGTTATTTTCACATCACGGCTTAATTTTACTTTGAAAATTTTCTTATATGTCAGAGGTTGGAGTGGAGTGGGGTGTGGAGTGGAATGAAGAAAGCTAATGCCATTTGTGCACATAATAACTTGCAGATTTCTTTAACTGACCAAAATAAGGAAGCTTGTTCATATCACATTTTATTTTAATTTTTTTTTCTGCCCAAATTTAGACGTTTCATAATGCAGTTACCTCTGGAATAGCTTTTCTTTCAGTCCCTGCAAATCCAAAGATCTAGTTTAATTTCCTGGCAGGATCTTATGGTCATAGCACCTTTATAAAAAACAAAAAAGAAGCGCCATAAAATTAATGAGTGAATTAGTTTATCTGTTGTACCAATCTTATAATGATAACTTGGCTTAATAACTGACTATATAAAAGGAATTCTGTTTTGGATTGTGGGATACTAAACACTTTTGTATTAACAACAAATACAAATTCTTACACCATTTTAAGAACTAGCAAATTTACAGTGCTACAAGCTTTTGAAGGCTAGAACTGGGTATCTCTCATGACTTTTTATAATTTATTATGCCAAATCTCTGCTGCAAGGCCTAGTCTGTGCTACATAGTGAAAACAAAAACCATGGCCTCCCCTCAGGACTGTGTTTTACAGTTACAGCAGTAAGCATACTGCTATGTAAATATTACTGTGTAAATATAGATGTCTGTTGCCCACCACCCACTGCTACTGAGTACGATTTGCTATTTTGGCAAGAATGGTGAAAATGTTAAAATATCAGATACCTAAAGTACACAAAAGGCAACTTAAAACTTCAATTTTATGGTCTAATAAATAATGTTCTCCCTTTCAGTCATTCTCAGCAACCTCCCAATTTGCATTTTCGCTGAAGAGATTGAAATACTTTGTGTGGTATACTTCTGAAGGCAAACTTTGGACAAACCACTACCTGTACATTTTCTATATTTGGTCCTCAACTGCATGTTACTTTCTAGTACAGGAAACTTTTTTGGTTCTCTTCTGCAAGGCTTGCTTTTGCCTCCAAATGGTGCCTGTTACCTCCAGCTTTTTCTGGCTTGTTAATTAAAATGTAATTTGAATTTAAATTAAAACAAGGCATGCCCAATTATTCAGACACTTTTTAGTCTGTGATACCCAGTTATTGGACCTTGCAGCTGTAATAGTGTGCAGACCACTTGAAGCTAGACTTCATTTCAAGAAATGGTAATTGGTTTCTCCATTAACCACTAGCCATTTCAAATTTTAATGGTAGTGTTTGAATGCTGTGCTTACTCCAGGTGGCAGCACTCACTTGGGTTACACTGGAGTAAAAATCGCCCCAAACAATCTGAAACGTAGGATGGATTGTAAGAATGCTGTACCTAGGAGTAGGTCTCACTGAACTTGGTGAGACTTGACTGGTGCTGCTGCTGCATCTGCATCCAGCAAGACTGACACTTTGAGTGTTGTATGCTCTGTAGTAATGGCAGCAGAAAAATGAGATACTGCATAGTGGTACTGCATTTGCTCTAATCTATTTTCCCAACTTCACATAGACATTTCTGCTGAGGGAGGTAACTTCAGACCTAAACAGACAAAAATCAAATAAGTTGTATTTTTCTGACCCTGCCCTGTTTGTGTATATATTGTAAGTTTTTCTATTTGTGTATAGTAAGATACTGAGAGCCAGCATAGTATAGGGGCTGGAATCTTGAACTAGGAATGCAGAAGACCAGCATTTGAATCTACACTGAGCTGTGGAAACCAACTGGATGACCTTGGGCAACTCACATTCTCAGCCTAAGAGGAAAGCAGTGAATAAATTTTGCCAAGAAAAACCTCATGGTAGATCAGAGTTGACTTGGAGGCACGTAGTAACCACAACAAAACTGTGTTGACAATTGATAAGTTGTTATGATGTCTGCCGTGAACTTACTAGGTAGCCTTAAGGATTCCACTGTTCCACACACACCACTTTTGTAATATCTCCCTGATGCCATCTAGCTTACCAAGGAGGTTATGAACAATACTGACATTGTATGAGAAGCTTTTTGAACACTGTCACCGAAATTTGGAAATACGTGGCTTTCCACATGTTGTTGAACAGCAGTTTCTATCAACCTTTACCATTGACTATGCTAGCTAGGGCTGATGGAAACTGCAGTCCAACAACATTTAGAGTGCTGCATGTTCACCATTTTTGCTGTGATTAACATTTTGTACTAAGTAATAGATTCTGGACTGATTGGAGAAAACACTTAAAATAGTAAGGTGTCTTTATTCTTTTTTTAAAATTGATTTTATACTGTAACATCACCCTTGATTCCCTTCTCAACACTTTTATTTTAGTATTGTGGCTAACTTTTCAGTTAAGTTACATAGTCATAATACCAAAATTAAAAAAAAAAGTTGAAAGTGTCAGCCAAAAAGACCCAAATGCCTTTGGAAGCCCAACATTAATTTTTTCCCCACATTGTCAATAAAATCATTTCAAATCACAATTTTTTCCTCTTTCTTTCTTCTAGCAATTTGAAATTTGTGAGACAATTTTCCAATTACAGCTAGTGGCTATACTCTATTATTCCAGCTCATCACAATATATCCCCTTTAAGTCTTTCTGAAATCATACAATCATAAAGTTGGAAGAGACCACAGGGGCCATCCAGTCCAACCCCCTGTCATGCAGGAACCCACATCAAAGTACTCCCAACAGATGGCTATCCAGTCTCTGCTTAAAAATCCTCAAAGACAGAGACTCCCCACACTCCAAGGCAGCAAATTCCACTGCCGAACAGCTGTGACCATTGGGAAATTCTTCCTGAGGTTCAGGTGGAATCATGCATAGGGGTTCCTTAAATATTCTGGCAGCTACTAATAAGTAATCATTTAAGAGTTTGTGGGATGCTTTTGCATTGTTTCCTTGAAAAAATGCCCAGGCAGGCCAGTTCTGCTATTTTCAGAACATGCTAGTTGGTAATAATATATGTGTTTCAGAGAATACATACCCAGAATTTAGACACTTTACTGCAGATCCACCATAAATGTTGATAAGAACCTTTTTACTTGTCTACAAAGAGAAAAAAGAATGGGTTCCATGTATGACAATCTCACTGGAATTAAGTGCAATTTATATAACATTTTAAATGTATTCTCCCTTACTGAAGCAGAGACACTTTTGAAAAAGAGTTTTCCCAACATACTATCCTACTTTTCCTTAGCTAGGCAAATATCCTGGTCAGTTTCCCATGAGCTTCTGAGACCATCTGAAGGACTCATATCAATTCAACCAGACAACTATATACATAGGAGAGAAATCCCTTAACATAACCATCCATTGTGTGTAACAACATGTCAGATGGGGTAAGCAGCCATTGAGCTTGAGTTTTAATAAATGGTTGCCTGATGAAATTACCAACCTGATGCCAAATAAGTCAATTTATTTTTGAACCCTTAAGTTGGCTCTTACACAGCTTCCATGAAAGTGGCTGGGCATCATTATAAATATCTTGCAATTTGCTTAATCCTATTTTATCAAAAAACTGTATGTGAATTTCCTATGTGAAACTCCAAATGACAATATAATGGTATTAATAATGAAATGCTAGGCATCAGAACCTCCTTTCTATGTTTCCACATTGTAAGTGCTGCTTTTAGAATATTTGACTGCATACATTTCACTGATTTAACCAGCTTTCTCACAAATGAGACTTGTTCAACTGTCTAAGAATTAAGTAATGGTTTTGCAGTTTGTGCCCATTGCTGAACATGCCTTTTGGTTATCAAAATAAATAAATATTGCAACTGGTAAGATTCATAATAATTTACTTAAATACCTACGAACAGGAAAATTCATAGTATTTAAAAGCAGTATCTCCATTCATCCCTTTGAGATGACCTGTATCAAACAGCTTTAGCCATTCCAAATTTAGTTACTAAAAATAAAGGCTTCTAATCTTGTCTTCCAAGTTTTGAGCATTCTGTCAAAAAACTCAAGAGTACATAAATAACAAAACTTGGGAAAAAGCATCATTCTTAATAGTTGCAATGTGACTTGATAAAGGCAATGTTAGAACACTTCATCATTCTAAATCTTGCAATATTTTCCAGATTAATCCATAATTGGCCTCAAAAGACTTGCTAGCTTTTTTAGTTATCTGCAGTCTTAAATAGTGGAATTGTTTATTGGTCAGAGGAATATTTAATGTGTGGGGAATAACTGGCTAAGTGGTAGGAGTTATACTGAAACAGCTAAGAACTGTCTTAAGAAAACCCTCAGTCCAGGTAATTTTGCAAAGTCACCAAGCACAGCCTTTAGATGTTGAAAGGCCTCCATGGGTTTACTGGTCATCAAACTTTTATCAGCACTGTAAAGATTGCCTGATTCAGTTTCTGGACCTCAAGCCCTTTAATAACTGAGGCAGATCTGATGTAATTAGCCAGAAACTTAATTACTAAAATGAACAAAAGTGGGGATAATAGACACCTCTGTTTAGTACCACTTGTTATTGCGATGGCTCTAGGATCGAGATTATTAATCAGTGTCTCAGTGAGTAACAAGGAATAAATTGCAGGAAAAGCTAAATTTGGGACCCAATTGATAAAATGAGAAAGAACTCAATAGGAAATGCCAGTTAATGACATCAAAACCTTTAAAAAAAAATCTAGAGCTATAAGAGTTTATGGGACCACTGAAACCTACAATAATTAATAATCCCATAGAATCATAGAAGCATAGAGCTGGAAGGCACCTCAAGGGCCATGGAGACCAGCCCCCCTGCCATCTAGGAATGCACCGTCAATGCATTCTGACAGAAGGCCATCCTGCCTGGTTAAAAACCTCCAAAGAAGGAGACTCCACCACTCTCCAAGGCAGAACATTCCATTGTTGAACTTGCTCTTACCATCAGGAAATTCTTCCTAATATTTAGAGGGAAATTCTTTTCCTGATGTTTGAAGCCATTGCTCAGTGTTCTAATCTCTGAAGCAGTAAAAAAAAGTTGCTTCATCTTTCATAGGACATCTCTTCAAATATTTAAACACAGCTATCATGTCACCTCCTAACATTCTCTTCTCTGAGCATACCCAGCTCCCTAAGCTGCTCCTCATACAGCATGGTTTCAAGGTCTTTTATCATTTTGGTCACTCTCCTCTGGACACATTCCAGCTTGTCGATAGCTTTTCTGAACTGTGGTGCCCAGAACTGGACACAGTATTCCAGGTGACCAGAGCAGAATATAGTGGAATAATTACTTCCTTTGACCTAAACGTTATAATCCTGTTGATACAATCCAGAATCTCATTGGCTGCATCACACTGCTGACTCGTGCTCAGCATGCGGTCTACTAAGACTCCTTTTCACATGTACTGTGGTCAAGCCTGGTGTCACCTATCTTATATCTATGCATTTCATTTTTTCTGCCCAAGTGAAGTATTTAATGTTTCTCCCTGTTGAAATTCATTTTGTTAGTTTTAGCCCAGTTCTCTAATCCGTTAAGGTCATTTTGAATTCTTATCCTGTCCTCTAACTACTCCTCCTAATTTGACATCATCTGCAGACAGACTGTGTATTGGATAAATGATGTATCTATGGAGTAAAAATCCAAACTGATTAGGGTATATAGTATTTATATAAAGCTGGCCAGTCACGACAGATACAAAGATCTTACAGTCTAAAAAGATTAGATAATAATGGTTCATTTTCAGTGGATCTTTACCAGGCTTTAATATGGCAATAATTCTGATGTGTGTACAACTTTCAGGAATTTGGGCACCCTCCAGAGTATAATTAATCTGTAAATGTGGGAGCAATCTTTTTCTAAAATTTTGGTGAAGTTTCCCTTAACAACCCTTCTGGCCCTGGAGATTTACTTGGTCCTTTTTTTTTTTAAATCACCTCTTATATTTCCTCCAAAGAAATGATTTTCTCTAGATTTGCTCTAGTTTCAGCAGAAAGTGGGGTGACTCTGCCTCATATCTGGTAAACCTATAATATTCTTTATATTCTCTGGAAAGGCTTTATAAATGTTTTCAAAATAAGAAGGAAATTTATCCAAAATTATTCTGGGATCAAAAAACCTTTTCCCTTTCCCTTCCATTCAGGCTACTATTTTATTTTCACTTGCTGTTGTTTAATCGACTGGCCAATAGTATGGATACTTTACTGTTAAATTCATTTAAAAAATGCTGCAAATGTAACATTCCCATCATGGTTTTATTAATATCAAGTACATTTAATCCAGCCAATTTTTTAATCCAGATTTCTCTGTATTCCATTGGAGCCCATCTCATGGAATTTACTGGACTGATCTTTAATTTCCTGCTCAAGGGCTGCCACCTGAGCGTTATTTTTAGGTTTAAGAATACTCAGTTCTTTAATGCACAACTCACACATAACACTCTTCATAGCTTCTGAATACATATTTGCACTGATAAAAATCAGAGACATTCTCCTGAAAATAACATTCCAAACCTGTGTGCAGGTTTGGAATCCCATTTAGTCCACATTTGCTGTAGAAAAAGTAGTTGTGACCTTATGATCTAAGCGGCCTTCTATAAATAGATAGCATCATCAAATAGACAGCATCATCACACAACTGAGTTGACAATAATAATGGAGTAAATCTTCATATTGATGTGGGTGTGACTTGTAGAGAGAATTATACACTTGCAGAGACAGGGGTGTTATTTTGATTATTGGCATATCAGTGCCCCATGATATTATGTAATAAGTTCTCTATAGTAAGGATTATATCTATTCTGGTGAAAACTTTATGAAGTGCAGAGTAAAATGTAAAATTATGATCACCTGGATATAATTCTGTCCATATGTCTCTCATTCCATAAACCTTGATAGTTGAACGATTGCTCCATATCAGCATTTTTCTGCAGAAGTAAACATTTAGAGAGCCAGCAAGGTGTAGTAGTTTGAATGTTGGATTACAACCCTGGAGACCAGAGTTTGATTTCCTGCTCAGCCATGGAAACTCCTTGGGTGACCTTGGGTATGTCACACACACAACTCCAGAAAACCCTATGATAGGTTCCCCTTAGTGTCCCCATTAGTTGGAAATGACTTGAAGGCACACAAGAACAGCAAAGTTTGTTTTAACTTTTTTGTAACTCAGCACTGCTTAAAGCTCTTGAGCCGATTTCATGAAGATTCCAATTAAAATCCCTAACCGTTCTCCCAAAGGCAGAATTATTATTTTTTAACCTTTCTTTTTTAAAAAAATCCCATTTAGTCCACATTTGCTGTAGAAAAAGTAGTTGTGACTTTATGATCTAAGCGGCCTTCTATAAATAGATAGCATCATCAAAGTTCTCTGGATTTTATTTGAACTGAAAATTTCCATGTACTAATATAGCATCCCCATACAATTTATTAGCACCAGGGGCCACACATTTTTTATCCCATTCTCTGCCTGGAATTATCGTATTGTATTGTAGCTCCATGGGTTTCCTAAAAACAAAAACAAAAAACCCCTGAGAGTTTAAGAATTTTAACTTTCCTACAGAGCCACATCCCCTTAATTGGATTGCAGGCTTCCTTGACTTTCACGCTAACAGCTTCAAATTAGAAGACATCTAATTAATGCACATTCTAAAGAATAAATAGGTTGATCTGCAACTAACAAAAAAGAACGGACAACTGTCATCCCCAATGCCCTTATCTTCTCTCTCCATCCTTCATATCTGATCCTAGCCACATATTCTGTGATCTTGGCTTTCTCACTTCCCCATAGAGTAACTATAGTAATTCTTCCTGCAGAAGAGTTCTCTCTAAACTCCAAGCTGAAAAACCTACTTAAATCTACCACTCAATAGCCACTCCAGCTATGAAGAGAAGAAGCCTGCTCAACTCAACCACAAAACCTACTTGTAAGGTATGATTGAGAAGCTTTACCAGACTCTTTCATATCGCCCCCTTCTACATCTCCGGAAATCTCTGGATATTAATTCTCTGTCACTACAATTTTAAATCTCCTCTCATTTTAATGTGATAATTGAATTTTTACTTCTCACATTTTTGAGAATCTTTTGTGAGATGTGGCTAAGTCAAAGGCAGCAGATGCTGTATTCACTACAGCTTTGAGTACCAAGTTCTGGAAATTTTGTGTCTGATAACTCTATCCAACCTACCACTAATTCTAATTTGAAGTTTTGCAAATGTTGTACTAGGTTCTTGTTCAAAAAAGCATACCTTCTTCAGCTTCAGCTATGTTATACATTGTTTGATGTCTGGCAGATGCTGTTTGTTAAGCCAGTCACAATTTTATGGCTGTGCCAAGTCTGGTACAGATAAGATAGGGAATCCTCTTTCAATAAGGAAACACTCAGGAATGAATCACTGTTGAGTTGTTACTAGCAACCTTTGCATGCTCAAAATCTTGTCCTTTGACAATCTATATGTATGTAGTTGTTATTGTTTAGCCTTCCAAGAGCTCTTATTATGACTACAATTTGTAAAGTTGGCAATGTAATACACATTTCCGATTGCAGAATGAGAATTCCTCCTGAGTTGCTTTTATTCAACTGTACAATTCGATTTGTATTGGGAAGTAAGAATGTACTTAAACTTGCACACTTTTATTGCTGTCATCAAGAAAAACGTACCTTTCTTTCTTGGACCTGTAGCCATCTATCTCACATGAACATGTAACTCATCTCAACTTAGACTGTTAATTTTTTGAAAACTGATACAGTACTCCCTCCATATTTGTGGGTTTGACCTTTGCGAATTTGATTATTCGTAATGTGCTTGCTTGCCTTCCCCTCTATTCTCCTCCTCCCTTTTCCTTGGGTTTTGCTGGACTCAGAGAAGGACGACAAACATCAAAAGAAGAGGCAAGGAAGTAGGAGGAGGCATATGTGTGCCCTTTTTCTCCCCTCCAGAGCTTCTCCCTATTCTCTTGACTCTGGCCCTGGTGGTGAGAACTTGCTCTGAGGCAATAGGCAAGGGAATAGGGGGTAAGAAGGCTCCCGCGAGCCTTCCTTCTCTCCTCCAGTTTAGAACCACTTCTCTACTTTAGTACTCTCTACTCTAATTGGCAGAAGCTCTGCATGATGCTACCACACCATACATCCCCACTCTGCAGGATGTGCCGTTTTCATAATTCGGGGCGTATTTCATGGCTGAAACACATGTTTGAAAGTGCACTGGCTGTACGCATATGTCAGGTCAGGATTACCTCAGACATGATCAGGTCATAAATTCAGAGAGGATTAAGTGGAAAAACTGATGCTAATGTGCTTGGGATAATCATTTCTAAAAACTGTAAGTTGAGAGTGCTCCCAAGAATAAGGGCAGGCAAAACTGCCCAGGTGAAACAATCGGGAACTCTACCATGAGCATATCCTATGGAGACCTAGTCTATTCACACTACCTGGCCAAAACAATAAGAGACATGAATCCCACCAATGTTTATCAATGTTAAGACCCTCTCAGACTCTTTTGTCAGCTTCATGGGAAAGCCATTATTGCTTTGTCCACACACCCTCCTACGGGGTAGGAAATAGGGTATATAAACCCCAGCTCCAATCTCTTACATTGGGTATCAGGCTGCAAGTGATCCCCCAGACTCTCCTTTCTCTGTGCTACCCTCAGAATCTCGCTTGAGCCACTCCGCTGCAGTCGTCTACTTCTACTTCAGGACTGGTAAGTATCACTCCTTCTACCTAAATTCTCTCTCTACCCAACCTTTCTCACCTCTCTCTTCAATAGCCTTGTAGGATTCATCAGACTGCTTGATTTCTTGTGTGTGTCTATTCATTTCTAATAAAGCACTCTGTTTAACTTTTAGCTGGAGTCCTCTCTACAGTTAGTAGGGTATGCACAGGTGAAAAGATCCTGCCATTACCCTTCTCTCACAGGCTGCCTTTGAGCTATAATTCTCCAAATTCGAAGGAGATGCTGGTATTGTGGATAGACCCCTAAAGTCCCCCACCTTTTAGGGTAACAATGGCTTCATGTGAAGGATTTCCTCATCTCCTACAAAATGATCATTTCAATTGGAGGTGTCAGGAACTGAAACCAGGATCTACAGTGTGCAAAACAGTACCTTTGTATGTTGCTTTGGTTGCCACCTGATGTCCTTTTTCAAGTAGATCTCTAATTTCATCTTGTATGCCACTATGGTTGCAACCTAATGTGTTTTTCAAGTATCTCTCTAATTTTAACTCCCCTCACAGTTGGCTCTAGAGAGAGAGACATGGGCGTGCCAGACATAATTTTGCTTTCTCCTCAGGATGGCATTGAGCCAGCTGAGCTAGGAGCCAAGACCATGTTTAAAGAGACATAAGTGTGACATAAGAGAAGCCATAAATCCATTGCTGAATGAATATGCTGTGAAGCTTCAGTTATGGCTCTATATTTTGTCTTTGGAATGAGAGAACGAGAATAATCCCAACAGCTAGCTGAGTTCCTGACAAAGTTCCTTGAGAAGTAAAATTGCAGTGTTTAAATGTGAAAGGAAAGTATGCACTGTGTACCAGTGTGCATACTTCAAAAAAGGCACACCTTCAATTTGGTTCCTTGCATGTTCTCAAGTATCTTGAAAATGCTTCTGTCCTCTTCACACTTCTGATAAATATGGGGTGTCTGATATTTTGGACTTCAACTTCTTACTGTCCTAGCCAGCATAATCAGTGGTAGGTATAGTCCAAAATATCTGGAGAGCCAACAGGTCTCCCTCCTCCTTGTAATTGGTTGTCATTCAGGAAGACTGTGCCAGATGTCCGGAAGTGAGAACTGCAGATGTCCTTGCTGGGCTGTAAAATGCAATCATGCAATAGTAGAGTGCCATCTAAGAAGCCGAGGGTATTGGAAATTTTCTTGTTATGTATGTTTAAAAGTACAAACAGCAGTTAGAAAGGATTCTAAATGCCATGGAATGTATACTTGCCACCTTTCATTTCCTATCCGTGAAGTCATTTAAAGGCAAAATGGAAGCAATAGTATTTTTTCTTTTTTAAAAAAAGGCTGATATAAGTAGAAGAACTACAGATCAAAGTGGCAGCTTTTGATGAGTCATTCCAACTGCTGCAAAACACAGTGTAACAATCAACCTAAAAATATACTCTATGTGGAAAAGTGCATTTGTATTGTAAGTAAACCCTGGCAGCTGAAATGGAAACATTAAAATGAAATAAAAAAAAATCCAGCTGTATGAATACAGTTTCTGTTTTTGCTCACCAAGTTTGCATATCCGTCAAACCCTCCTTTGATCCCATTGCAGGAGGCAATCTCTTAGGAATGACAAGGGTGAATGGCAATTTTGTACCAGCAACATGGGCTTTGCTGAGGAAACATCCCAGTTTAATTATGCTCAAATAAATGGTTACTACCCTGGTGCTAGTGTGATTTTTTTTTCCGTATGCTGATATATCTTTTTTTTTTTTTTAAAGATTGTCCTGGGCTTTCTTTGTAGTCAAAATCCTCTTTAAAGAGAAAATAATTGAGGATGCTGGAGAATTTATTTTGTGTGTACATCTCTAAAGATAATGCTTGGCATCCTGTTAGTAAGTTACTTGCCTTATGACATTCCAACTCACTTTTTGGGTCACTGTGTGGTTGGATTCCTTTTATGATTATGCAATGATAAAAAGCGCTCTCCCTCCACCACCTTGTAAGCCACACAGCTCCTCTCAGCATTCCTGATTGTTGGGGGATCAGTGGCAATGAATCCAGCTATTTTCCTTTAGCTATACATGCTGCAAAGATGTCTTTTCCAGGGACATCTCAGGGACTCCTAGAAGTCCCTGCCAGTGTGTGTGACAGCAATAACTGCATGTGTTGCTGCTGATCCCTCACTTGCTATCAACCCAGAAATGTCCGGATATGGCCATATTGAGGGGACTGTGTAGCTTGCAAGGTGGGTTTGGGGGAGGCTAGCATCAAGAGACATAGCTATGGAGACATAGTGGTGTCTGACACATATGTTTCTCAGTGCAGGATCTTGGCCAGTTTCTTTTAGCTTGACAAAAGAATTGGCCAATATGAGTATTAAAAGTATCTTTACTAGGGATGGGATGAATCCAGAATTTTCTGAATCCGAATCGGAATCCCTGGAAGGTCCCATGAATCTCAAATATTTCGAATCCTTTTTTAAAAAAGGGTTTAAAAAGAAAGGGAAAGAAGGCACTTACTGAAAAGTGTTTTTGAAGCAGACTTTGACAAGTCTCAAGTCCTGCAACAAGAAAGGCACTTAAAACGCACACACATACACCAGCCTCTAGTCCAGTCGCAATTCTGCACCCTGTAATCTCAAGTCAGGTCTCAAGTCCTGCAACAAGGAAGGCACTTAAAAAAAAACAACCCCACAAGTCCTGCAAAGGACATTCAAGTCAAGTCTCTAGTCCGATCTCAATAATTCCCAATCCAGTCTCCTGTCTCAAATCAAAAGAATAGAGATTATTATTACCTTGCAGAGGGAAGCAGCCAAAGGGCACAGGCAGCCCAGCAGACATAGGCAGCCAAAGGGCACAGGCAGCACGAAGGAAAACAGGCAATTTGAGGGAGAACAGGCAGCTGCATGCATGCATGTATGGCTTTATACCACGATTTTCACATGCCCAGGGGCCCACCAGTCAATCAGGCCTTTGGTGGGCTTGGGAGGTGGCAATTCTTGCTCCACATTCCAGTTTGAGCACAATTGTGCACAAGGCAGGTGGGGAAAGATGGGGGGCATGATTTCATGCTCCCCTCTCTCCTCCCAGCCTGCCACCGCATGATTGTGCGAGCTCAGGCCCCTGGGGCATGCAGGGACGTGGCAATTGCCAGCCCTACACGCCCCTGCAGGCCTGACTGGCAGTGGATTCAAAAGATTCCACTTGCCTATTTTGGCAGCCAGATTTGGATCCGCGAATCTTGAATCCTTCTCAAGGATTCAGGGATTTGAGGATCTGCAGATTCGATTGGCCCATCTCTAATCTTTACCAACAACAGTATGGCTGAGAATTGACCATCACAAATATGAATGTGTAATCTGGGGCTATGCATTTGTAACTGGTTTGTATTCAAGACTGCTGTGTACTCAAAAGTGTGGGGAATACATAGAGATCTTATAAGTCCCATAAGCCTAACTTTCCTGGCATCAGCCACTGTGAGGGAAGGGAGTTTTTCCTCCTGTCGATCAGGATGCAGCAGACTGATGTTTCCAATTTCCTCCTGCCAGTGATCACTAGTGCAAGAAGGTTTTGTGACAGGGATCCTGCTTTTAACTGTCACACTGGAGACTGCTCATAGGATGGAGGCAGAATGGTTAGCCTGCTATGTCCCAATTGACAAGAGAACAGACCCCCCCATTGTTCACAGCAGCTGCTGCCCAGAAAAGCAGGACTGTGGGAGTTGGGCCTGCAGAAGCTACTGATTAAAAATACTTAAGTAAGTAGAGATCTAGAACCTCAGCCCTGCTTTGTTTGGTATCCTAGCCTTATGAAGACTACCATTCCCCTCTTCTTCTTGAGACCACTTTAGCACAAGGGTGTGGATCTTTTTGTCAGCTCAAGGACTGAATTTTACCTAGCACCTTTTAGCTGAAAATCTCTTACTGCCAATAACTATGTTTTAGGAGTGATCCTTTAACTTTTCAGAAAAACATAAAATGTGGGAAATACCAAATGTCTTGGGAAAGGTGTTGTGGCCATATGTGAAAGGCTGGCTTTGGACCTCTGGAGATATATAGATGATAGAAAGAATTTATTTATTTAAATAAATGTATCTCTTCTGCCCTACAACAAAGAATCCCAGGAGGCACACAAAGACAGCCCTATCAAGCAGCAAAAATGGCTTCATGCCATTGGGTGCCTGCCCATAATGGCATAATCTCATGCTGAAGGTTTCAGAATAATGTTTTTTAAATCTAGACTGGGCCAGTCTGAGACCGGCTTTCATGTGAGTCCTCCCTACATTTTGCTAAGTAATGTGTGAACACTGGAACTACAATAGGGTTGGAAAGGGCAGTCATAGATTATATTCCACCCCAGATTATCAGAGCATGGCAGAGTTACCTTTCAGCCCACAAATAGCAATGCTGGCTAGAGGACTTAGGGAGCTGTGGTCCAAAACAGAATTTTGCCTGAACTTTGCGTATTACTGGTTCAGCATAGAAAGTATCCGTTATAGCCCCATGTACTCCCCCCAAGATTGACTGGCAAAATATTATTTAATTGGCAACTACATTAATTGTCATTGATATAAAATGGAATCTCAGGTGACTGGAAGGTCAAGCTGGGCAGAGGAAAACTACTGACTGAAAATGTGTGAATGCAAGGCAGGTCAGCCAATACCCCCTCTAGGCATAGCTGAAGTCATTGTGAGGCAGATTACCAAGCAACTCCAGAGATGAGGCTTAAACTGAAGCTGGAACATCTCTAAGCATATAATGGTCAAAAGGGAAGTTCCCACCAAAACAATGATTGTTTTAGCTCTGCTACTTCACACCTGCACGTTCCTCTGCATTGTCCCCCAAACCTCTCCACAATACAGAGCTATTATGACAGCCGTTACCTCTTTGTTAACTAAACAGTAAGACTATTAAGTCTGTCCGGACCCCACTGTTTGTGTTGCAATGCCCATTGTCCAGTTGTCTGGGAGAGCCATTCACACCTATGCCTGCAGGATAGATTTTGTGTATAAAAGCTCTCATTTTTGAGCAATTCAGTGCAGCCTCTCGCCTTGCTGAATGCCATGCTGTCGCTCTGATTCCCAAACAAAAACTGTCCTTAGGTGCAAACCTAAGCCACATTGCTGCTTTAGTCGCTCCTCTCCAGATGGGTAGTTATCACCCAAACCCTAAAATTCTTCTATCCGCAACTTTCCTCCCTTTATCCTTCAGCTAGCTCTTGTATGAGTGTGTGAGTGCTTGGATCTTTTGTGTGCATGTGTGAATCTTTCAATAAAATACGTTTGAGATTCTCTGGCTGGTTCTTTCCTCAAAGACCCCATAAACATTGGTGGAAAGATTCATTAAATTACCCCCTCTTGCAGGCCTCCTAATTTTGATCTAATTAAGTCCCCTCAGTCACACGGAGGTCTTGGCATTGTGGGTGGACCTGTGCATTATCTACATTTTGGGGTTACAAATCCACACTGGGAAATTCTCTCTTATCACTATGGTTTAAGAGACATCATGAAATTAAAACCTAGAATCAAAGAGGTGGCTTTTTAGTTGTGAAATTCAGCCCCATTACCCCTATGCTTCTCAAATCACATTTATGGCAGGATTAAAGATTCTAGTGTAGACCTAGAAATCATCTATTACCTAGGTTTATTAAAACAAACCAAAAAACAGTTCAGGCCTTGCAGGTCCCTATGTGTCTACTTCTTTCCTATTTATTTCTCTGTGTTCCCATACATCACTTTACCTTAGTCCTCCTTTTTCTTTGGCTCTTCTCATTTCTGTCTCCTGCATCCACTGGGATAACTCCAGCTGAGTAATATTTCAAGCAGCTAAACTAAAACCAATGGGATTTGGTTATAGTTAAAGTGTACTCCTGAAATTTATGCACCTTATATTAACAATGGCTAAGGCTAGATCCAACAACCTAGTTCCTGATGTTCTTGCTTTGTTTCTACTGTCTGTAACCATCTTAACTTATGATGCATCTCCCCTTCATTTTGTCTTTCTTTCTCTTCTGTATAAAGTCCTCCTCCTGTATAAAAATGTTACAAAGTTTTTGTGTAGCACTTGCTTGCCACAGGGCCTTATCACATTTATCATACTACCAGACCAATGTCTTATTCCTGGTTCAGGATCAGTCCTATTGCATAATGTCATTGCTCATCAGCAGCTATTGCTTTGCAATGCATTTGAAATGTGCCTTTTTTTCATGCAGTAAACAATCTGTTAATGAACCCGTTTCCTGCAATAAGCCAGTTAGCTGTGGGGATGCAGTTTCCTCATAGTGGTTCCTTTTAACTGATCTGGGCATGGTGTGGGTATTCACAGGTTGTCCCTCCCTCAATCCCAAGAAGATCTCTGCCCAGTATCCTCCAGACCAATCATGAGGTGTGGGGCAGAGAAAAGGACTCGACAATGATACTGTAATGTGGAGGGAAGAACATCGTGAATGACACTACTCATCTGCAGATGTCAAAAGGCTGTGATAGAGAGTGTTAATAACCTGATACCATAATGGGAATGACTCTAATAGGCTTCCAACAGAGCAAATAGTATTAAGGTTATGGTGTCATAAGGCACTTTCCTCTCTTTTGTTCCCCTTCAAGTTTCATTTTTCTCTGTCTACAACCCAACATACACTCTTTTTTCATCCTCATTGCTTTTGAGCTTTTTATACCCAAGGATCACCTTCCAGTCTCCAGCTACTCCATATGTGAGATTTTAATTCTACCCAAACCTCCATCATAGAAGCTGGACTTCTCCCATCCATAAGGAATTCATCATTGACAGCTACCTTATCAGCACAACTAATTCCTGTCAGGGGCTGTATTATCATGAGTCCAATATGATATAGGTAGTTGCCATTTATTGCTGTAGCTTAAAGACAGGTTGGCCGCATCCATGAGAAAATGTTGCCAGTGCATCTGTTTCTGATTTCTGTATTTGCAGTTTTCACAATATTTCCACAGCCAGTACAATGGGTCTGTTCTTTATTCACTTTTAGCCAGAGGTACAAAATGCTTGCACAGGTTTTACAAAAAAAGAGAAACTGTAGTACAGGGGATCCCTTAGCACCAACTTTAATTACAGTGAGTAAAATGATAGCTAGATAGCTAGATAGATAGATACTCTAAAATGTTGCTTTTTTGAATTGTTGGCAGGTTCCTACCCCCACCCCCCCAGAAAACCAGTCAGCAACTCAGGAAAGCAACATAGTAGTACGTCCACTAGATAACCTTGGACAAGTCACACTCTCTCAGCCTCAGAGGAAGGCAAAGGCAAACCCCTTCTGAACAAATCTTGCCAAGAAAATCTCCTTATAGGTTTGCCTTAGAATTATCACAAACCATAAATGACTGGAAGGCACACAACAATAGCAACAACAACAACAATGACAATAACAATAACCCCACCCATCACCAGCCTTAACGTAAACATGCAGACTGTAGCTTGCATGGAATCACCCTGATTTCTAAAAAATTGGTTAAAACATGGGCAATAGGAAGCATAGTTCTCTTTTAAACCCACGTGGATGGCCCTTTGGTTTTTAAGAAGGATTTTTAAAGAGTTTTTTTTTTGTAAAAAAAAGTTTATTTCTGGCCACTTCTATTTTTGGCAGGTGGACATGGTACAAACCATAGTTGGTTAAGAAAGAGAAAAATTGGCCCCAGACACTGTGAAGTTGTCTACACTGTCCTAGGTAGGATCTCAACATCCATGCCAAGGCTATCTGATCAGGGCAGCTTAGGACTTCACTGCTGCCCTGCCTATTGTAGCATATACCCAACATCTCCGGCACAATGAATGGAGTGTGTTTATATACTGGGCCTGGAAATAGGTAGTGGAGATGGTTTGCCTCTTTCACATAATATTTTCTGCTAAGACTTAGGCGTACAATGACTATGTCTCTCTTCAGAAGGTACAAGAAACCACGGTAGGGGGGTAGTTTGCTTCTTCCTTCTGCACAGCTCTCTATGGGCCAGATTCTCCTCCCATAGCCATGCATAGCCTGGGGCACGCCAGAGTTTATAGACACCCAGTGCTTTGAAAGGGAACCAAGATTCAATCCTCCTGAGTATTTAAACAAGCAATGCAAGAATTTAAACAAGCGACAAATGTTCGGATTGGGGAGTAAGTCAAATACTTAGGAATAGTGATAACAAAGAAAAATGTAAATCTTTATGAAAATAACTATAAACCAATTTGGAATAGAATCAGACAAGATCTTAATAAATGGCCAAATTTAAAACTATCCCTGTTAGGTTGAATAGTTACCATTAAAATGAGTGTACTTCTAAAACTAATGTTCCTCTTCCAAAATCCACCTATTACAAAGCATGAAGAAACTTAAAAGATGGTATAATGAAATTCATATGCTTGGAGAAAAGACCAAAAATTAAATGGAGTTCTCTATTAGATAGTAAAGAATTAAGAGGGCTCAACTGCTCAAATTTCAAAATATATCACCATGCCTGTGCTCTGTCGTGGGTTCTAGATTGGATAAATCTAAAAAACAGAAGAATTCTACAGTCAGAGGGATTTAACATAAAGTATGACTGGCATGGTTACTTAGGATATAATAAAGCCATTATAGACAAAGTATTTAATAAACATATCATAAGAAAATTGTTGTTAAGAATCTGGAATTTATATAAAAGGAAACTTTATAATAAAATCTCATGCTGGATATCTACTCAGGATGCATTTCATAAGCAAGAACATCCATCATCAGGAAAGTGGTTAACTTATGAGGATTTATTGGATAGTGAAGCAAACATGATACTTTTAAATCCCTTGAGGTATTGGAAATGCAATTGGTTTTTATATCGACAGTTAAAAGCAAGATTTAGAATAGAGATGAATATTGAAGTACTGAGGAAAAAAGAAATGGCTTTGACATCAAATTAGTAGATGTAAGGATCATATGATATCATTAATTTATAAAAGTTTGTTGAAACTAGAATTAGAGAAAGAAATTATTAAGGATAATATGATTAAGTGGGCCCAAAATCTGGGACATACAATAGCATTAAAGGATTGGGATAAAGTGTGGACAGTAAATTTCAAATTTACAAAATGTATTGCTCTTAACGAAAACTATTACAAAATGTTTTATAGGTGGTATTTAACCCCTACAAAATTAGTCAATACATATAAAAATATCCCTAATAACTGTTGGAAATGTGGTGAGGAGCCATGTACTTTTTTTCATGTCTGGTGGACATGTAAACTGGCCAGAGTATTTTGGAAGGAAATCTATAACCAAATTAGAGCGATAATGGGTTTACAATGTCCTATGTCCCCAGAGTTATTTGTATTAAATATATTGAAAGAAATTAAGCCTAATGACCAAAAGAGACATGGAAGAATACTTTTGTACATGATAACAGAAGCAAGTTTATTATATGTCAGCAAATGGAAAATTAAAGAAATTCCATTGTCTGAAGAATGGTTACTCGAACTCCTCCATATGTATCAGATGGATATATTAACCATGTTTATGCAAAACTGAAGTATAGATGAGCTGAATCAAGAATGTAATGTTTTAAAAGCTGAATGGAAAGAGAGAAGGGGGAAAATGTTTTTTCTAGAACTGTATATTATAAAATAGAATGGTAAACTTATCTCCTTCATTTATAATTTTACTACACTCATATCATGTTCTCTTCTTCTTCCTCCTCTTCTTCTCTTTTTCCTCTTTCTCCTTTTTCTCTCTTTACTTCCTTTTAAACTATAAATTTCAGTATCTTTTTCTTTTTGAATTTTAGTTTAAACTTGATTTTCATACTAGATACTTATATTGATACTTTAGGATAAGATATATAAAGAAATAGAGTGAATAAAGAAGCATTTAAAGAAGAGGATTACTTGGGGTAAATTAAATGTTAGGGCAACATTCTTTGTGTTATATTGTCATAGGCAAGCACAAATTTATTTATTTGTTTTTCTTTTGGACATAGTTGAATATTGAATAATTTTGTAGCTCAGGATTTATAGGTTTGATTGCTATTATTATTATTATGATTTTTATTGTGAGATATATATATCATTAGAAATAGAAGAGCTTAAAGGATGAATTAACCAAGAAAAGAATTAACCAAGAAAAGAACAACAGGTTGTTGAAACAGCTAAAATAAGAATGATATCATGATACAAAAGTGAAAATGTAAAGATCTTAATTTCTTCTTTATTTACCTATTAAGTTAAATGGAGATATGTGTTGTTAAGTGTAAAATGTCAAGAATAAATGTAAATTCAATTAAAAAAAATTCAGTCCTCCTCTCCTCTGCACAGGGAAGAGGGGAAAGAGAAGCAATCTCACCTGGAACTTGCAACCTAGCAAAGAGCGGCTGCTTTCTTGAATCATTCTTCCTCCTGTGTGAGAGAAAGAATGGCACGCAGGAGAAAACCCCTCTCTTGCCTCCTACCACTGATCAGATGTAAGAATTGGATTCTCTCTCCATCTCTCAAAGCCTGGGAGCCTTGAGAACAAGACCAAGAGGGACCTGGAACCTCCAGTGACCAGATTCCCAACCCTCCATGGGCTGGAGATCCTGCCCCCACTGTTCTCCAGGAGTGGTGGGTCGATCCCCCGAGGCTGGAAGATACAGACCTATTCTTGATATAGTTTTCAATTTGCACAACTGGAATTTCCAGTCCTCATGATTGGTGCTCTTGCCAAAGTCCTTGTTGGTTAGCAGGTAATGAAGTAAGTAGACTAATTCACATGAATGTTTTTAGTGGCACCCTCTCACTTAAGGGAGCTACCTGGGGCAGGGCCAATGGAGTGAATCAGGCAAACAATCTGAACACAAGGCATTTGATGTGAACCTGAACAAAGACAGTAACTAGCTCATTCTAAAGTGGTGGGGAAGTGCTACTTCCAGGGGTAGCTGGTAGATCTCTTCCTGAGGGGGTGGTGAATCCACTTCTGGTTTTACAGCTGCTCCTCCCACAAGCTGCTCCAGCCAGACCTTATCCTGAGCTCCTATATAACTCTGAGCAGCAGGAGAAGATGGAAAAAAATGAGAATGTATTCACTGCTCTTGTGGTAATAGATCCATCATTCACTGCTGAGTACTTCTCTACTGCCTTTGCATCCATGCAGAACAGGTCCATGGAACTGGAGCCTTTTCTGAACATGGCCTACAAATAGAAGGGTGGAATCTTAGCTCACCTAATGTGCACCACTGAATGAGAACTTGCATAGCAAAAGGGTACACCCCGCCATTAGAAAAGTCTCTCCCAGTGCAAATTCCCCTGCAGGCATTCTAGCCACCATGCAATGACTGGCTATGACAAGAGCCTCTGTATCTAAACAGCAAAGGGTAGCATCATCCCTAAAGCTGCTCACTAGTTTGGACACTAGGGTGCCACCAGAAAGAGCTTTTGTTGTGAAATCAGCCAGGTTTATCCATGGACTATTAAAGAGGGCCCAGATAACATCTTCCAACTTGGCTGTGTTCCCCCAAGACTTTGTTCAATACCCCTCCTGAAAAAGTCCATTAAGAAGGAAAAAGTGGAATAAGCAGCACCATGTCTTTTGATTAGTAGCACTGGGGGTGGGAATTACACAGCTGATGGACAGATTCCCTCACCACAACAGTTTTTTTTTCTGCCTGAAAAATGAGAATCAGAGGTCTCCAGTAGCAGCAATCTTCCTTTAAAACGAGGTGCTCTCTCTCGATGTCTTAGATGTGGACTTTTAGTCACTTCTGCTTCCATTCTGGGTCTATGGTAGCTCCTGGGGCAGAAAATTGGACCCCAGTTTGGGGGAATTTGGGCACATTTAACTGTATTTTAAGGTCACTGAACAGCAACAGAAGGCAACTGAAAGTACTGAAGTACTTTCCCAGTCACCTTTAAAATACCTAAAAGCAGTGTACTTCCACACAGTAATGTGACAAGTCACTTTTCGCATACCCAGCAACTCAAAAAAGAGCTGTGTTTCAAAAGTGTTAAGTAATGAGCTACTTTTAACAAGATACTCTGGAACCAGATCCAGGCAAAATGATTCCAGAAGCAACTCTATTCCTAAGAAAAAGCAGGAACAAAACAAACTCCTCTCTGTAAATGCTTTGGCTACTTTCTGTTCCATTTCTGTATCATCCTGGGCACATCAGATGGTAGGGAAGTTTCTAAAATGTGAGTATCTCTCACAGGGTAGGAGTCTTCCATTTTCTTTCACACAGTCAGATCTACCAGACTGCTTGGCGCTGGCGCAGTGACTCCATGTCACGTATATTTGTATCTCAACAAGGGTCAGCTCTTTGCTGCTCTCAATCAGTTAAAATCTCCAGTGAGCCAGAGGATACATGTTGCTTGCATGCTACGACACTGCAGGGGAGAGAAGCCACAGAAAAATGGAGTGGATTAATTTGAAGTGGATTAATTTGTACAATCAAAAGTACAATGGGTTCAAATCCCTGCTTGGCCATGGGAACCCACTGGGTGATCTTGGGCAAGTCACACTCTCTCAGCCCCAGAGGAAGGCAAACACAACCCCACTCTGAAAACATCTTGCCAAGAAAACCCTGTGATAGGTTCACTTTAGGGTTTCCATTAGTCAGAAACAACCTGAAGGCACACAACAACTAGAATAAAAGCAGAAACTGATGCCATTCCCGCACTACATTGTTATAGTGCTATTATTCTACTTCCTGTGAAATTCTGGGGTTTGTAGTTTACTGAGGCCAAAGAGCTCTCTGGCTGAGAATTCTAAATGCCCCTCCCTAAACTGCAAACTCCAGGATTCCATGGGATGTTGAAAGTGGAATAATAGCACTATAACAGTGTAGTGCGGAAATGGCCTCAAAATCAGTTTAAAATGGAACAACTATTAACAATGGCCAATGGCGAAACAATTTCGGATTAACATAAAATGGAGGAACAATAACAAAGACATCAGAGTATGGGGGGGAAAATAAAATAAAGGTGGGAGACAAAAAAAAAGAAAGAAAAGAAACATGAATATATGGAAATTGGCCAGTCAGCTGTGTGAACCCTAATCAGAGGGAGTTATTATTTAATTTTTGTATTTTTTCGTACTGTTTTGCTTAGTTTGTGTTCTCTTTCCAATTTCTGTTTTTCTTTTTTTTTTTTAAGGGTCTGAATATATATTTGCACAATCATATATAAAGTTTGGAAAAAAATGTACTCTGAAAGGACTGTAAAATGCAGCAGATAAGTTAATGTAAAAAGTATTATAACGTTATCTGATGTTTAGAATAGAAATGCTGCACCCTTACTCTGTATTAATAATCGAATATAATTTAATATCAATAAAAAAAATGTAAAAAAATCAGTTTAAATCCCCATACTGATCTTAGGAGTCCACACACACAGATACAACTTTGAGGAGGAAAAGTAGCTCCCCTTTGAATGACACTACTTCAAAAGTTACTGTTTGCTCTTTTGGCCTTATTTACCTGATGGGAATGAGGCTTAGGAAGCCTATACCACATGATAATAGGAAGCAGAATCCACTGAACCAGTCCAATGTATTTTGGTAGATTTTATTATAGGCGGTTAATGTCACAGCACCTGTGATCACCAGCGAGAGCTGCAGGAGAACAAACACCTTTCCTAGAAACAAAAGTGGAAGAAAAATACACTGAAACAGCACCTAAAACAACTCTAAACAATCATTCCTTTCACTAATAGCCTTTTTCAACAGTGACCAGTGTGTTAATACAACAGGCTGGAAGCCCCCAGATATTTAAGAGCTCTTGTCTCCCTTTCTGAGAAACAATCATGTCTTCGGACTGCAACTCCCACCTTCCACCACCACGGGCTAAGTTGGTTAGGGCAGTTGGAGTTACCAGGGATGTAGCTACTTGGGAGAATGGAATGGTAAAATGAAGGCATTGTCCCCCAAATAAGAATTCTGCCCCCCGCATTGAGATTTTTCTTCAGTGCCTCAAATTTCTAGTAATGAAGCAACTTCAAACTTCAACTGAGCACTTAGAAATACAGTTTAGGCATCCAAAGAAAGGGGGCAGGCAAACTTACCAAGAGAATGAGAATACCTCAAGTAGCATAGTTCTAGGGGTGAAAAAATTTTGATGGCTCATGCTCTACAATGCTAGAAATTTAGAGACTGGAGGAAAATTTCCTTGGAGCAGCAGAATTCTTATTGGGGAGGCATTTTGCACCCCCTTCCCACCTACACCACTGGGAGTTATGATCCAAACAACTTCTCCAGGCCTACATTTCCAAGCTCTGTAATAAGCAGTAAAAGTTTCTCAGTTATATAGAAGTAACTGGAATTGAAAATATATTGAGACACAGAAAGTGGGAATCAACAAAATTGCATAATCAGCTCTTGAATTACTTCTCACAGTAATTCTCACAGAGCTTAAGCAACAAGCCCTCCTTTTCTTACTATGAATAGGACAGCCAAAGACAACTCAGCTCTGGAAAACCCTATACTGCAAACAAATTCCATTTCCCATAGCAGGTATAGCATAGTTTGAGCTCAGAAAGGAGGTATCACAATAAAGCTGCCACCACTAATATAAAAGTAAAAATTGGTATCCCAGTAAAATGCATGTGAGAGCCCTAACTAATATAAGTAAAACTCCTATCAAGACTTTTTGGATGTGGGATTTCAGAAGCTTTATAGCAGAGCTTAGAAAATTGGCCAGAATCCTGTCTGGAAGAAAAATATGGGTAAGCACTGTAATTACAGTGTTAAGCAATATATCCTTGCATAAATGCCCCCAATCCCCACTTACTGGGAAGCAGCCACTGCAGTCCACTGGGGCCTGTTACTCTGTCAATTGAGGAGCTGTTACCAGCCTGCAGAACCCCCAGATTTGATATAATATCATTTAATTGGTAAAATATCTTAATTGGCATTGATGTAAAATGAACCCTGATGTGACTGTAAGGCCAGACTGGGCAAAGGAAAAATACTTGCTGACATGTGTGCTGCAAAGTAGGTCAGACATCCCCTCTAGGCATAGCCAAGGTCATTCTCAGGATAATCATCAGGTAATTCCAAAGATAATAGGCTTACGCTGAAGCTGTAACGTCTTTGCTACCACACAATAGCAACAGGAAGTTCCCACCAAACCACTGATTGTTTCAGCCCTTCTTCCTAGCACCTGGGTGTTTCCTTTCATTGTTCCTTTACCTGTCCACTTAGTACAACAGCCATTAATTCTTTGTAATCTAACACTAAGACCATTAACTTTGTCTAGACCTCATTGTCCATGTTGCAACTTCCATTGTTTGCTCCAACAGATAGCCATTCATACTCATGCTGTTAGGCAGATTTTGGGTATAAAAACCCTCTGTTTTCAGCAGTTTGATGCAAAGTTTTGCTTGCTGAATGCCACGCTGTTGCTCTGATTTACAAATGAGTACTAATTTTAGGTGCAAATCTGAACCACATTGCTGCTTTTTTTTTTTTTTTTTGGCTGTTCTCTGGGTTGGTAATTATTGCCCATTCCCTAAATTTTCCTCCCTTTTACCTTTGGTTAGGTCTTGCTTGAATCCTTTATGTGCATGATTGAGCTTCCAATAAAACACATTTTAGCTTATTTGGAATCTCTGACTGGTTCTTTCCTGTGAGATCCTGTAAACATTGGTGGAAGATCTCAATAAGTTACCTCCCTCTTGCAGGCCTCTTGATTGAGCTAATTAATTCCCCATTGTCAAATGGAGGTACTGGCATTGCAGATGGAACTCTGAGTCACTCAGTTTTTGGGGTAACAGACTAACTGACTGATGTTTCCATCCCCTCCTGTGAGTGATATTCGGTGCAATCGGCAGAAGTAGGACCTCTGTTGCAACTCCACCTTGTGCTGGAGATCGCTCACATGAGGGGAAATGGAACATCAGCCATTGGCTTCCTGACTTACAAGAGAACAGACCCCACTGATCACAGTGTCTGCTGCCCAATAAGTAGGTATTGGAAGACTTTGATGGTCCTTATTCTCTAAAAGAGAGGCTACATAGGGATCGTGAATACATAACGGCCATGAATGTGCAACTCCAGGTTACTCATTTGTAACTGTCATAGAAGATTCTGGCCTTCATGTTTTTTTGTTTTGCTACAATTTGCCATTGCTTTTCAGGCTGGGAGATTTTGACACCTGTGATCCAAAAAAAATGAAAATGAGGGGGACTGGAGGAGTCCTCAGCTCTGTTCTTCTTTCTGGAACTTCTGCACCCCTTCTCCAGTGTGTGACAGTCATGTTTTGGGAAGGGAGATAGATACAGCTGCAAGTTAGCGCTTGGAAGGTAAGAGAGGACAGGTCTAGCTTGATAGAGTTTTATAGTACTATGTCCTCTCCACTATACGCTCAGGATTAAAGTTACAGGAGCTTTGTCTCATATCCAACATGGCAATCTGAGACTGTTACATTTTGCAAGAACAGATTAACAAAGCTTTGTTTCTGACCATTTTAAAAAGGTGTGTTGGATGATATGATCCAAGGTGTTCTGCTGGTAGTGTTCTAAACTGAATGTTTGGATCTAAACTGAATGTTTGCAACATCAGACCAACCTGGAGATCATGCACACAGATTGCTCCCCTCCCCCATATTGTTTCAGTTGGAAAGTGCTGGGTTTTTAAAAAAACATAGTGCTGTCAAATTCAGCTTGCAGACTTCCCTGCCTACTCTCCTAGAGCATGCTCATAGCTAAATCAAATTGGAATAAGGAGGCAGTTCCAAATCACTGAACTTTTTTTCAGTTCTGGATATTTAACACAGATCACAGAGCAAAATCATAGGAACTCAGACTATTTTTGAATGAATTAAGTGCAATTTATTCTGAATGCAGGAAGTGCATTTTTTTAAAAGAATACTGAGATGGTCAAAGCAGCTCCTTACCATAGGACAATCCATCCACCTGTTTGGATAGCAAAGATCTGATGGTTGTCATGGGAATGAGGGCAAACAACATCACTGCACGAGCTGGAACAGAATAGAAGAAGATGGAAAAATGTCATCAGGCAAGAGTCCAAACCTCCAGTGCCTTCATTCAGGAAAGGAAACTCTGTGACTCTCCAGATAGTGTTGAACTGCAACTCCTATCAGCCCTCACCCACTGGGTATGTTGACTATGGTTGATGGGAACTGCAGTCCAAGAACATCTAGGGAAGCACACATTCCCCTCCCCAGCCTGAATAGAAGTAATATACAAGCTGAAAGGCCACAAGTTAGGCAAATATATTGCTATTGTTGTTGTTATCATCCCACCCTTTCCCAGTTCGGGACTCCAGGTGACTTACAAGAGTTAAAACAAACATGGCTAAAAATTCACAACATACAAAAGGTAAAAATGTTGGCCAGAATCCAGTTGGGGAGTTAACAGTGCCTAAGCACTCTACTTACAGTGCTATGCAGTGACTCCCATCCTGATCCTCCCAGTCTCAACTTACTGGGAAGCAACTGCTGCAATAGACAGAGGTCTGTTTCTCTGTTAATTGGGAAGCGGCCAACTGGCAGTCCCACCCCTTCAGGGTGACAGGCAGACCAAAGACCCCTGTTGCAATTCACTCTCCTACCTGAAATTGTTTGCAAGGTAGTATGTGGGATCTCAGGCCAGCTCTTTTCAATCAACAGCCATCAATTACAGGAGCTGCTGCCCAGTAAATAGGGAGTGAGGGACTTTCACAGTTCCTATATATTCCATAACTTAGAAGCTACATACTAAATCATGGATACAAAACAGTGACAAGTGTGTAGCTCTAGATTATGCATTCATAACTGCCCAACAAGATTCTGGCCACAATTAAACCATCAAAACATTAAACTGTGTTAAAACATAAACCGTTATAAAGAAAGCAGCAAATATATTACATATAAACATATGGGTGGAAAAATTATTCTAAGGCCATCCAAAGCTCCATCAACAATGCATTCAGAGCATGAACTGGAGAGTGTAGGGTTGAGCTGCAGCTGCCAGAATCTTCCAGCCTGTATGGCCATGAAAGAGACATGCAGGGATAACAAGATTGTATTACTGTAAACCAGTGCCACTCAAACTGGTGGTTTCTGGACCAATGCCAGTCCCTAACCCATTGGTCACTGGTCCCTGGCAAATTTTCAGGAAAGAAAGAATTCTACTCAATGGGCACAAATTTAGTGGCAGTCCCTATTGTATTAGAAAAAAAATAACAGCTGATTGCCCACATCAAATAGTCCAAGAAACACTGGCATACACAGTTGCTGTGAGGATGAATAAACATTACTCTCTAGCACTGTAGCTGTGGCTAAAAAAATACTTCATTGTGATGGTGGGGGTTCCAGTGCACAAGAGGGCTATATTGACCATCATGATGATCTGCATGGGAAGGTAGGGTATTGGAATAAATCTTTCTAAATGTTCTGGAAAGGCACAGGAAGCAACTATCTGGAAATGACTGCCACATAACACTTATGCATTTGAAATGACCCTTGACCCATCTTTGGTAGGGGCTTGTATATTCACCTTGAGGAACATGCATATCTGTTTGGGAAACCAGTGATTCAAGTTAAAGCATCTTTGACTTAGCCCAGCTTCCTGTATCAGTGTGATGAGCTACAGGTAGAGCTATTCTGCCTCAAGGGCCAGAATGCACTGCTGTTAAAGTACCTGATATATCCAATGCTCTGCCAGGAGGGCCGAAGCAAGAGCTAAGATGAGGTAGCTCATCTTTCTTCCATTTCTGGGATCCAAAGGGTGAATGGCTTCTCTGCCACTACAAGTTTTAAGAAGACATGTCTTTATTCCATCTCCAGAGCTGGCATAGAACTATGTCGAAGGTGTGGTTGGAGACTGGGAAGGCTTTAGGTCCAAAGGATCTGCCCATGCCACACCCTGATTTTCCCCTTTTTTACATCACAAAATGTTGGAGTTCCACCTAGGAGCCAAGAGCCATGAACAGTTCTCCTGGACTGGGATGGGATCAGAGATTTGACTTTCCCCTCTGAATGTGGACTTTTCTGGAGGGTGGGGGACATTTGGACCACAACCTAATCCAGTCTGTGAGGATTGGGTTCCCCTCACATTCCACAAACATGTACGCAATTTCCCACAGTTGTCTCTGCTTATTGACCTGAGACGAGAAGAAGGATCCTGCCCTCATCTCTGTTTTTCCCTCAGAGCCTGGCTGAGTCATAGCCAGGATTCATCTGGCTCAGACAAGTATCAGCTGAGAACACTCCTCTCCTTCATGCCTCTCCCTATACAGAGACAGGAAAGGTGGGTAATAGCTGAATGCTCTCAGGAGGCATGTGAAAGCACTGCCCAAGAGTGTTTCACTTCTCCTTCCTCTGTTCCAAAGACTGGAAAGTTACACTTTAAGAATAATTCATTCCTGTTACTTCTCTCAGAGTGCATCCAGACTGACTGAAAAGTCTCAGATTTTGTTCCTGTTCTTTCCAATTTTATATTGGCTTAAAATAAACCCAAGGTGCATCCACACTTATTACAAATACCAGAAAGTCCCAGATTTTGTTCCTATTATATCCTATTTTATTTTAGAGATCAATACATGTTCTGTTTACTTCCAAATATTTTCTATCAGCTTACAGTACAATCAAAGATTTTTAAATATGAGCTCCCCAGCTCAGTATATTTTAGCACAATATAGGATCAGAAAGAACAGGAACAAAATCCAGGACTTTACAGTCAGTCTGGATGTGCCCTGAGATGGTATAAAAAGTCTCTGATTGTACTGGCAGTTGATAGAAAATATTCTGGGATAAACAAAATGTATATAGATCTCCAAAATAAAATTAGAAAAAACAGGAACGCAAGCAGTGACTATCTGGTCTTTTTCATCTGTCTGGCTGTGCCATTCATGTGTGAAAGCTAACTAGTTGCTATTACTTGTTGCAACATTGGAGACAGATCGCTTGTTGCACTTGTGGTTACTTTACTTTTACTTACTGTTACCTTATATGAGAGAAAGAAACTTTAGCATTGGCCACAGAATGGCATAACATTGGGGGGGGGGAACCTATATCAGAATGTTTTTTAAAAGCCTTATAAAAGCAACTTCTGAAAATAACTAGAAACTGTTAGTCATTATATCAATAAAGTAATGTTGTCCTCGTTAAGTTTCTTTTGAAATACAATGTCATTACACCCTTTTTACTGAGAAAATAATTATATGTGACTATATGGTTTGTAATGGGTTCTTTCCAGTGCTGCTCTTCCTCTGCAAATAAGGGGGAGGAGGAGAAAAGATGAGCTCTTGAGTGATGTGCCAAGCTGAGAAATGTATGTCTGAGGGTGTGATTATACTTTCCTGATGTCACTTACCCCAGAAATAAGATCACGTGATCAGTACACTCAGAGCTGATTCACCAGGCATGCTCATGCAGTATGACTCTCAGCTGGATGTGTGAACTAGGTCACAATTATTACTGGCTCAGAATTATTGTTTTCTAGCTGCACACAAATAATCAACTGATTAATTTACTAAAATGTATTAAATGGGTGCTCTGGTCCAGTATAAGCCTCATGGGACATAGTTGGATTTATTTCTGAGCAGACAAGCTTTGGACAAGCTGATCCACTTTTCTTCAACCATTGTACATTCTGACAGATATTAATTTTTGGTTAGTAAACAACTTCTGCCTCTACAGCAGGACCTTTAAGTGCTTGGAATAATAGCCCATGGATTGTAGTCCAAGAGATGAAAGGAAAAGATTTCCCAGGACAGGTTGAACTGGTCCAGGAATACGAGGAAGCTCTTTCTAATATTGAGCAACCATGCTGAGGAAGCTATTAATAGCAGTCTGCTATTGTAGAACTGCATGCTTGTGTAGGTGCATAGTTTACTATGTGATGGTAATCAGAAACAGGTTTAGATCAATCAGAGCCACATTTCTTTCTCTAAGATCTACAGTGAGGTGGCACACAAAGACATTTTCTGCCACTGACATCAGTTGCAGCAACTGTGATGGCAAACATCTCCTCCATTGATGCAAGCTTGCCACTCACCTGTGCTGTTTGCAGTGATGCAGACTCAAGTTGATTGATTCGGACTCAAGTTGGACTTAAATCCCTTCAGTGACACGACTCGGACTCAACTCGGCAATAAATGACGCACTGACTCGACTTGACTCGGGACTTGTATATTTTTAGCGATAGACTTGCTGCCTCTGGTTCAATAACATAATACGTTCATCCAGAAACCTTACAATTTTGAATGCTTCCATCTCTTTTCGCCTACTGGTCAAATGATAATCTGTTTCAAGCACAACGTGTGGGTGTATTTCAGAGAGAACAGCAAATGGGTTAGGCAGTGGGCTTGAGGCAGGCTTGAGGTCTCCTCAGCAGCCTGACTCTGCTGCATATCAGAGGAGCCTTCTAAAATGTTTCCTAAAAGCAGAAGACAAGACTAGTCTCCCAAAGTACAGGGTATATTTGTCAGATGGATACAGCAAATGCATTAGGCAATGGGTTTTTTTGATTTGAGACTTGACTTGAGACTTGGACAAAAGACTTAAATACATCACTGGCTGTTTAACACCAGTCGAGAGCATGCACTACCCAGATCTATGTAATTGTTATTATTGACTGGAATTCAGCATGGGGCTTATGTCTTTTGTGAGTGGACCTATGTGCATGGGAACTACAATGGAATAGAGTTGCAATGTCCATATTCACCTGGGGTCTGCCTTGACATTACAATGCATGGAGATCTGTTATATAGCCAGTAGAATAATCGATGCACCATGGCCCTGGTGTACAATGGGCAACAATGCACATCGGGGCACTCCAAGACACTGTCTAGGAAGTGCGGGAGTGCAACAGGAGTGCCCAAGGGGCATTGCAGGTGCCCAAAAGGCATCAGAAATGCTCCAGTGAGCATGAGAAATACTCAGTGTGCATCAGAAGTGCCCAATGAATATCAGAAGTGTCTGATGCTCACCAGCAGAATCCAACGTGCATAGGAAGCACCCAATGCACTCCAGTACACTCTTGCTGGTGCTTGGATGCACAGTTTCAGAAGTCACTAACAGAATTTCATTGCGTCTCTGTGACATAGCTACAGAGTTGTAAGGTTATGAAATGTAGACCATGATGTAGAAGCTCAGCCATTGTTATTATTATCTTTATTTGTAGCTCACCTTCCCCCCAAAGAAACTAGGAGGAAGGTAGCTTAGAGCAGCCTTCCACAATCTGGGGCTTCCAGACAAGTTGGATGGTGTCCCCTATCACTCCTAACCAATCCTCTTGCTGTTCAGGGATGACAGTGATTGTAGTCCAGCATTCCTGGAGGGCCCCAAGTGAGGGGAAGGCTGCTCTAAGGCTGGTTCTGTGAATGCAGCAAAACAATGATTTTGGTCCCCATAAGAGGTGCTACATCATATTTATGAATGCTCCTCTACATAAACAATTTCCTGCATGCAGAAAATTAGTTCAAGAGCTAGGCAGAGTATGCAGTAATATCTTCGGTTAATTTTTGAAGAGTGATTTTTTTTTTAAGGATGAAGATTCAAAAATGTCTGAACTAGTATATTCTATTCACCTTCCACAACTTGACGCAGCTCCAGGGTTTTAGACTTGATATCCCATTATCTCTCCTAGGTTGGCTTCTGATGAAGTATGATGGATGTTGAACTTAAAAATACTCCAAGGCTCCCTGACTGGAGAAGGATGGTCTCTTTTATTACTGCATTCTGTTGCATGTGTGGGATTTGGGAGTGCTGTAATCACACACAGGTGCTGAATACAGTTTGGGGTACAGAATGCCAGAATGCTGTTGGGGACTTGTGTCTTTGTAAGTGGACTTACATTTGTGTAACATCTGCATCTAATAATGTTATGTTACAATGTACCAGAATTGACAACGTGCCCGATATACCTCAGGGTGTAATGTAAATCAGTGCATGGTGTGCATTGGTACACAATTGACACCAATGTGTGTTGCCATTCTGATGTGCTTTGTGCACCAATGTGCATCATACACCATTGTGCATTGGGTACTCTTGTCAGAGTCCCATTATGACCCTTCACAATTCTGTAAAGGGATGTCTTAGTGCTTCTGCAACATAGTTAGGTATATGTAAATTTATATAACATTTTACATAGGATTCCGGAGGTTATATGTAGAGATCAAAATATTACTAGCCCTTATGATTGGAAAAGAACGCTTGGCAATGTGAGGAAATATCTGGTGAAGTCTCCAAAACCAGAGCTGTGGCCTAGCATATGGTTTAGGCTTCCAAGGATTACAGCATCTCAGAGTTAGGAGAAACAGAATAACTGATGCACTGTAATATTACATGAATTTGCATAACCTATAGAAATCTCACAGCTTTAGTTCTCCTCCCTCCCTCCTTCATTCTTTTCTTTTTTGAAGCAGAATTTGAATTATCTGGTCTGAAGGCACACGAAGCCACATATTTCTCAATCTGGGCAAACAGGCTCCCTGACTAGGAGCCTCATGTAAGCTACACTAGTACAACACTATGTGGATCTACCCAGAAACAAGAACTATTGGGTTCAGTGGTATTAATTCTTGGGCAAACAATGTAGTGTATGCTTCCCAGGTGGTAAGTACAGCAAGCAAAACATACTCAGGCTAAAAGTACAATACACAAACAGGAGAAAAGGTATCTCTGACTCACCAACATAAAACAGGTATGTCTGTCGCACAAATGCCATGATGAAGATGCCAGCTGAGAAGGACACGATCCCCATCATGATCATGGTGGTGTCTTTTAAAAACTTGGAGAAAACCGAGACTCCCAGGAAGCTAGTGATAAAGATCATGTAGCCAGCAGCATTGGCATAGCCAATATATTCTGGTCCCCAGCTCAGCGGTTCCTTGAGCAGAAAAAGGGGCAGAACATCCATGGCCCCTGCAACAGCTAGGTCATACAAGATAGCTCCCATAAAAAGCATGGCAATGATGAGCTTCGAAGGCCTTTTGGTTTCATGGAAGGTGGAGTCTCCTTCATCATCAGCCAACTTACTTTCAGGATGGTCCATGTCCAAGGAAGGAGCTACTGAGGGAGAATTTCCAGGCTTGGGCACTTTTAGGACAAAGAGAGTGTAGATGAGGCAGAAAGCATATAAGGCAACACTGGAAGACACCAAGACTGTGCCATGCTGGTAAGTAAGATGGAAGCTGATAAAGAGGTGCCCTGATGCAATGCTCCCCACAAAACCAGCTATGCCATAGATGAGCTCAATAACAATGAGGCGCAATGACCTCCTGCTTTCAGAGGAGCCCTGGGATCCCAGAGCCATGATGCTAGCCCAGTAAGTGGTGTAGCCTCCTGTCAGACCATGCAAGATGGCAGCTCCATACATCACCTCAATGGGCCATTCCAAGAGGATCAAGAGGAGTAGAAAGATCCGAGAGAGCAAATAGCCAGCCAGGGGCACACAAATGGAGATCTTCCTGTTCTTCAGATCGCCGAGTTTAGCCAGACCATAAGCTGACACCAATGGGATCAGGCTATCCACCAGTTTGTAGATGATGTAAAAATTGGAGATGGCTTTCTGTTGCGCTGTCTCACTGGCGTGGCCTGAAGAGGGAAAGGAAGAGGAGTTGGTCTGGTTGTAGTAGTTCTTCACCACCAGCAGGAGCCCTGTGTCAAAGAAAGCGCTGGCAAGCTGAGCCGCAGCAACAACAGGCTCAATCCAGGTCCTCGGTTCCATCATCCCCATCATTGTAGCTCAGAATCACTGTCTGTTAGTCTTGTAAAAAAAACATATTCAGGAAGCACCAAGGAAAGATCGTGATCACAAAAGCTGGACTCACTACACTGAAGACAGAGGCAGAGAGTTTCTCCCAACTACCTCCCTGAACAGTGAAGCTTTATCTTCTCCTCCTCTCTCTTTCTCTGCCTCTCTTTTAGCCTCTCTCTCCTCTCTCAGATTACCTTTCTGTGCCCAGGACTACGCCTCCACACTGTTGCTCTTCCTGCCGTAGCCTTTTTAAATAAAAGAGCCACATGACTTCAGCCGGGGAAATGCTCTCTCATTTTAGAAAGTGAAAGAAGTTTGACCAATTGGTGAAGTACCTTCAAACCAGGGCACTTCCTTCTGCATGGGATACAGTAGTGTTTGGCTTTTGTGTGTGTGAGAGTTGATCAGTCTGTTTGGAAACAGAGACATTGATATGATCATGGAGAGCAGCAGTGAAAAAACCTAGCAAGACACGGTGTTTTTTTCCGTGCTGCTATCCTCTCTCTCTCTTCTTTTCTCTCTCTCAACACTACAGAATCCAATCCTGATGTGGAAGAAGTGGGAGGGAGGAAGGGAGACGTGAAGGAAAGATGGGGGGATGTAGAAATACACGTAGCCATTTGTCAGTTCCTTAACATGAGGACAGCTGTTAAACAAAACGGCAACAGCTCACACTGCCTGACTCAGCAGTCAGCAAAATCAGCTCTTTCCCACCTCTTCATCAGAAATGGCAGACATGCTCCCCAACAAACCAAATGCCCTCTTCCTACTGTCCACATTCCATAATTTTTAAAAGTAATGTATACAAAGCAGCTTTACCCCACTACCTTTTGGTAATTTTTTTTTAACTGCGAGACTGCTCATGATCTCACGGATGTGGTGACTTTGTTCATGACAACAAAGGCACCAAACAATCAGGTTTGGGCAGGTTTGTTTTCTGCTACAGTGGGATTCAACCGTTCCCCACCCCTGGATAGATAAAATATATTTTTGGGCTGAATGGAGGGAGGAACAGTTATCTCTTCTCAGATCCCCCTTCCATTATTTGTAAGGTATATAATTAACTACCTAGCAAGGATTAGCAAATGAGAGCAGGCTTTCTGTTGCAATAAAAATCTTTGTGATATTACAGCAGCAGAAAATGACACATTAAAAAGACACAGATTTATTGGCACTCTGAATTTTTTTTAAATCAGTGCCTGATAGTCTTAAACTCTTTTACAATAGCTGTTATTCCTCAGTACCTGTTATTCATCAAACAATAGCTGTTATTCCTCATGGTTTTTTTGTTTTGTTTCGAGTTCACTTCATGGATCCTTTCTCTGCTCAAATTGAAAACTGTTTTAATTGATTATGTAATGTTTTGTTATTGTAATCACTCCATTTTAATATGCCTTCATTGCTTTTAATTGTATTCTCTGTTTGTTGTACATTTCTTAATGTGCACAGCCGGTGTGGTGAGTTGAGTGTTGGACTAGGACCAGGATTCCAGTCCCTCTCAACCATGAAAACTCTCTGGGTGACCTTGGGCAAGTCACACTCTCTCAGCCACAGAGGAAGGCAAAGGCAAAGCCCCTATGACTACATCTTGCCAAGAAAACCCTGTCATAAGCAAGAGTTGACCTGAAGGCACATAAGAACAATGGAAACCTGCTGAAAGATATAATTAGCTATTGGAAATAGTGTAGAAATCCTCATTTTTATTCTCATCGGTTTTCAGCTTACTTCATTGAGGTGCATCCTGTTTCCATAAACAGAGGAAAGCATTTCTTCATTAGTAATGGCAGGGAGGGAATGGAGAGTTGCAAATTAAACAATGGATCACTGCTGCATCTTTGCCAATTAACCTCTTTTCTGAGTCAGACGATCCAACCTCATTTGGTTTTGCAAATAGGACAGATCCCTGGGCTAGGAAAGACCTTGACCTATTTATCTGTAGACAAGCAATTCCTAAGCCATGCCTGAAGACAATTCTAGGGATGGGCTGTAGCACACCTGAAGGTAAAAGCAGCAGAAACTAAGGAATGGGTAATTGCTCATCAGGCAGGAGTGAAACCAAGAGCAGTGACAAAAGGCTGGTGTGCTACCTGGCCATGGCCAAGCAACACACCCCGGGTGAAAAGAAGGAATGTACTTCTTCTGAATAGGTAATGCACAAATTTTAATCTATGGCCATTTCCGCACCGGGCATTTAAAATGGTGCAGAGCAACCTACGACGGAGGTCTTCTGCACCATAGAGTGGACTGGGGTGGACTACTTTTTATAGTTCCACACCTCAGTCCAGTTCTGCGCGACCGGAACTGGTCATGCAGCTTGATTTTAAAAACCTCTTTGGCCCTTTCTGCACGTGGGGTGTGAATCGGGCAGAAATGGGACTCACTGGATTTTTCCTGCAACCGGGCGAGTCTGTCGCGAAGAGCAGCAGCACAAGTTCATCACTCCGCAGTTCTCCAGCATCCAAAACGGCAGCGTCCGGTTGGTGGAAGCTCTCAACCGGAGAAGCTCACCAGCCGAAAGTCCGCCCCCAGAAGATGTGCAGGCACACACTTGCGCGTGCCTGCAAATCTGCTCCAGAGCACGGCGATGGAGCGGGATGGGGTTGCCCGCTCCGTGCTTTTTAAAAACCTCAAAAAAGAGGTTTTTAAAAAACACGCTGCGTGACCAGTTCCGGCCGCGCAGAACTGGACTGAGGTGTGGAACTACAAAAAGTAGTCCACCCCAGTCCACTCTATGGTACAGAAGACCTCCGTCGGAGGCCACTCTGCACCATTTTAAATGCCCGGTGTGGAAATGGCCTTTTTTGAGGCCTATGAGAGCCAGTGGGGTATTTTGACACTACAGCCTTGAATCCCCACTCAGCCATGGAAACCCGTCTTGGGCAAGTCACATTCTCTCAGCCCGAGGAAGACAAAAGCTGAACAAATCTTGCTGAGAAAACCCTGCTTTAGGGTTGCCAAAAGTCAGAAGGCACACAACAAAATGTAGAATTTTTAATCGACCTTTTATCAACAAGACATGTAATGGAAAAGCTGCTGCTGCTGCCTGAATCCTCTAGCCAGGGTGACCAGTAGTTATATTGGCTGCAGGATTTTGGTGCCCCTCCAAAGTAACTTTTTCAAAGTTTGGCACAAATTAGCTATAGAGGCTTTAGGAGTTAAGGCTCAGTACTGACACATAGATACAAGTGTCTGGAATTATGAAACTACCAAAGGTTCTTCCATATTTTATAGTCTAGATAGGATAACTGATGAAGACTTGACATAGTAGATTGTTGTTGTTGTGTCTTCAAGTCATTTTTGACTTATGGTGAAGCCTGATGTTCCAGAGTCCCAGTCCAGCATTCAAATCACTAAATTGTGCTGGCCTTCTGGATAAATGCTGAGCTTTCACTGCTACGGCTTTCATTTTCCATTATAGAGAGGGCATGGGCAATGACCTGGAAAGTGCCTAGATTGTGCCAGGGCAGAAAAAGAGAACTAAACTGAAATACTAATTTGTAGTTCAATTCCCTTGTGCTTGGGATTTTAACTGCATTATAACCATGTAGAGATCCAAGTAGAGCATTATTCAGAGCAGATGCTTTGCCCGGAAAAGGTTCTGGGTTCAATTTCTGGTCTATATAGCTGGGACTGGGAAAAATTCCTGTCTGAAATTCAGAAGACCTACTGCTGATCAATGTAGACAATACCAAGCTAGCTGGCTGACCTGGTTGACTCAGAGCAAAGTTCAGCATCCATTGTTTCTATGTTAGAATGGTGGTGTATGAAACAGACCTGGCAACATTCTCTCTCTGGTTGTGTGCATGTGGAAAGGAGATGGTGGGTGTGGAAGGGAAGAACATCATACATCTGTGTAGTACTTTTATGTATATGTGTGAAAGAATCAAGGTGCATCCCTTGAAGATTTTGCAAAACACCAACTAACTCCCCTCCCTTTGCCAGTTTAGGGCCTTACTGCTCTATGCAGCACCCAACTTCTGATGCCATGTGCAGCCCAGTAACAGAAAAAAACTTTCTTTTTTGGACTATGACTGTCAAAATCCCCTAGCCACCCTGGCAGGTGGCCATTGTTGTACTCAAACACAAAACAACTTTTCCAGGCTCTCAAAACAGGCTGCAGCCACTGAGTGAAGAATTAACTCAAATGCCTCACAAGATGGCAGCACAAATCCATTAGAAATCACTGACTTCTAATCAGTGGAATCACTTCTTGTAGAGCTTCATTTGGGAATTATTTTCCAGTCTCCTGGCCCATCAGCACACCAACCAGTAGAAATATCAACATAAGATTCTACCCCTATAGGGATATTATATTTCCATGTTTGATGTACTTTCAGACTATTCAGAAGTGTCTTATTAAAGCTTTTGGTTTAGAGAACTAGAACTTCATGAATTTTAAGAGGTCCTGGGTCACCTAATCAGTGAAACTGAAGCTGCACGTGTGTTCTGCTTCCTCTTTCGCTGCCACAAAGATGCAAACCGAGTAGCCATCTACTTAGTGGGATAAGCTCTGCTGAGCTTAAAGGTATTTACTTCCAAGTAAATGTGCTAAGATTACAAATCTAAATCCAGTTGATACCAGGGGAACAAATTAGTTGCAACTGAACAAAACTCAAAACATTCAATGGATCCTTGTTACCTTTCTTCACCTGGGCTGGGGTTGAATGTTTGAGCCATAATGCTGCAAGAGAGTGCACATCTCTCCACGTATGAGGTAGTTTCCCCTTTCCAAGAAACAAGTAGAACACACTTGTACCTTTTGTTCTTGGCATTTCCTCATATGTGTGTGTGAAATGAAACAACCAGGGCAGGTATGCCTTGCATAAGCAAGCAAAAACATTTTTGAACCTTCTAGAGATCACTTGAATGCATCTCCCATAATGCATCCAAGAATGATTTTTTTCCCTTTCATCAGCTTTCATTTTTCTTATATTTCCATTTTGGTGGCCAGGTTTTATGGATCTACGCTTCCTTAACAGGCTGGTGGTAGCAGGTGAGATAGGCTTCTCTGCTTTCTCCTTTCCCCAATTTTGTTCCTCACTCACTCAGGGATTTTGGAGGCAGTTGCTATTTACCCTTGCCTGTTGTAGGCAGGCAGGCATCAGCTAGAATGGTATCCCATTCTTTCCCAACTCAAGCATTATTGCCTTGTTTGCTGCAGACACGCTGCTTAAACCTGACAGCAAAAGTCTGTTTCTTCAGCCCTCATTTCCTTTCATACCAATGGTGATGCTGCTAAAAATTTTTCCAGCTAGACAGAGGATGAAGGGAGAAAAGTACAGCTGGGCAGTTGTGAAAAGGCTTTGTAAAAAGGAGTTTCCTTGCTACAGGTTTGTTAACTTAAGTATGCCTGTACTGTTTTACATCATTTCTCATATTTTCCAAGAAACACATCATCTGGCAAACTTAGCAACAGCCAACTTTGGAAAGCTGGTGACAATATTATCCTTCACACAGGATGGAAAACTTATTGCACTATACAACTTGGATTTTTATGAGTTGGTCTAGGCTTCTAAGATAAGAATCACCTAGATATAAAAGATAGGTCACTGGCCTTTTCCACAATGTAATTTAGTGAAGCATTATTCTCTCCCAGCGGTTCAAAACAAATCTGCTTCACTTCTAGCCGAAATTTTGGGCAAATGCTTTACCAATAATAGCCGTACTACTGGTTAAAGATGACTAAGACCACATCAAGCTCACAGAATTATTCTGTGGGCCTCAACTAGTACATGGCTATTCTCAGCCAAATGAACAGCCATCCCCTCCTTGCATTTAACAAACACAAGTCAAGTTTAATTTTTAATGAGAAAATATATACTTGCATTGTATGCCTCACAGTTACTATAAAACAGAAACAGTGTATAACAATGAAGGGATTAATATATACAAGAAACAATGCATTTTGCAACTGAACAACTGCTTATTTGTAACAACAAAGGAAATGAGATACTGCTGTGTTCAGCATGAATCTTTCTGGACTGAGAATGAAACGAAGTTGAAACTGAATGTTTACTCTTTCAACAAATAATTTGAGGAAAAGATCCTAGCTATTTTTTTAAACCCAAGCAGCATCACAAATTGTAATGCTTAACTTTTTGTTAGTGCACGGTTCAATTATATCAGTATTCAGTTAAAGAAATTTTTTTTTCTCCTTGTACAAACAAAGCCAAATGTTGCTAACAGTCCCACTATCTGTCTGCCATCTATCTACCTACCTACCTACCTACTTAATCTATGGTAGTCAAGACCCCATAATTCCTGAAAGAGAAACTGTCATAGTTCCCAATAATAAAATTATTGTTATGTACCTTCAGGTCATTTCCAACTTATGGAGACCCTAAGGTGAACCCATCACGGGTTTTCTGGGGCTGAGAGTGTGTGGAGTGTCCAAAAGGTCACCCAGTGGGTTTCCATGGCTGAGTGGGGAACTGAAGCCTCGTCTTCAGGGTTGTAGTCCAAAGCTCAAACTGCTACACCATGCCGACTCCCAATAATAATAGTATCAACAATACCTTACCTGGAGAAATAGCACCCCTCCTCCTTCTATCAAAATCACAAGATACTATATACAAATCTAATTTTTGCCACTGGGGAAAAATGCACTAGAAAACACCCAAAGATAGAACAAGATACTATGACAAATGAAACATAGTTTGGAAATCACTTTTTTATTTTTGCCTTTAGAAAAAGGGGAATTTCCTTAACAACTCCACTTTCTTCATGTTGACTGCAACCTAGGAAAAAGGGAAGAAAACATCCATTTCCAAGCAGATATATAATCTTTGGTTTTATTTCTCCCCATTATAAAACCGCCGTGTCGCAGAAAGTTGCACAGAATATCAGTTGTTTATTCATCACATCCATGCTTTATCTTTCAGAGAATGCTAGCTTAATTTTAACAGTATTTTCAGCACAGAATCTCACTGCTTCTTCACAATTCTGAGGTTTTTTTTTGTTTTTTTACCTTGTTTTGTAAAGCCCAGTCCTCTGGAGTTTAAATAGTCTAACTTGATTGTATCGGCAGTTTTTACTAATAGCTGAATAAACCCACTGGAAATGTGAACTAGCCTTTGCTGGCCAGGGACAGAGGTTCTTCAGTGTGAACAGCTCCCTGGCTCTTCCATTTTTCTGGTTGCTGTGTGTCAGCCCCCTCTTTCTACTATTTACTTTTCCTCTTTCCCACTGGGTATTTAGACTGTGAAAATTCCTTGTGTGCAACCCAGCCAAATGTAAGCAGTTTCAAATCCAACTGATTTCAACAAAAGACAGTTAAAAATATGTTCCTATGGACATTGATATAACAGTATTTAACTTCTGGCTGGATTGCACCCAAAATTTTTACTAAAATATAATAAGAGCACGTAAATCTTAAGTATCTTTAAAGTGAAATATTTCCTTCCACTTGGATACTAGGATTCACCATGCCTGGTACTGACCTGGCTTGTGATCCAGCAGTGCAGCCAATGTATGTTAGTGGGACTCTGCTATTGCCAGCTACGGCAGGGGAAAGCACTAATAGTAGACATGGAATTAATATGTTCAGTTCTCTACTGCTCGCAATAGAAGCTCTGTCTAACATCTTGAACTGTGGCTTGGAGGTCTTGCTCGAAACGCACCACAGGCAATGCTATCTAAGCAATAAGGCTATTTGTATCCAAACATTTATACTTTATTTTTCCCACACAGAATATGGAAAAGAGTCTTCTGCAAGGCTGTTGTATTCATTATACTGCTGTATATGTACATGGAAAATTACCGGGAGGATTCCACTTATTTAAAGTTTCAAATTCCTTGTCTGTCTAATTAAAAGATCAGAACACAACATCCCACTCATAATATGAAACACAGAATAACATGGGATAAAAGAAAAAGATACAAAGGGTCACTATTTTTTTTAACCTCCCTTTAAAAAACTAGCCAAAAGTTCCATTTGTTTTAAAGATGCATGTACCATTTCCCCCCAAGTGTCCCAAATGTGTCAGATTCTAGTCTAAAAATTATGAGTTTCCATCACTACATATTATACCACATTCCCTGAACAGAGGAAGAATAAATTGGCAGCTTCTAATAACTATGCCAGACTAGAAAGCACAAGAATAAATATCACATTTCTTTTCTAAATGCCAGATTACAAAACCGTTCAATACTTTCTGAAATGTTAATTCATGCGAATACAATATTAGGTCAGCTTTGTTATTATTATTACAAATACTGCATCAGTTTAGTGCCTTTTTATATCCCTTTTAATACAAAAAGAAATGTTTATACCCCTAGAGCTGGCAAACAGCTTTGGAGAAAATAATCTTTACAACCACATCTCTTCACCATCCTAATGTTCCAGCTTCTCTCCCCCACACACACACGCACACGTGCACACACACACACACACAGCATATTCCTTGATCACCGATCCTCACCCTACATTTTAACTACAGCTCCTATATAATCTTTTAGCTCTGAAAACACTGTTGGAAAAGCAAAAATAATCCTTTGGCCTTTCTTTTATCTTTTTGTCACACTCTGTTACCTTCTCCAACTTTTCATTTCTCAGTAACAGAAAACACCCCTCTCCAGCTCTATTAACAAGAAAACCTTTATATGTAGCATAAATATAGTTAAAGATATAACTATTTGTCTTTCATATCCCTCTCTCTATCAGTCTGATTCGAGGGTCAATTATTGCCTCGTAAGAATACTCAAAAGATTCTTGGATTCCGCCCTTATCTTTCTAACTCAGTTTGATTGTTCTTTACAAACTTTATTATATATCCCCTGCTGCACCATCGGAACAACTGTTGTCCATTAAACACAGATGACAATGCAAATATGTACTGAGAAAGAAGCAGTCAACCGATTACTGCAAGCAGACCTCTGAAACTAAGACACCCTGATTTGGCATTTCTTTCTACCTGTTTTAACCTACTTACCGATTTGTGTAGCAGTACGGAAAGAAATATGTAATAAGCATACTGATTATGGTATGGAAACAAGAGATGGCAAATTTGAAACTTTTTTTTTTTTGCCTATGATAAGTTACGAAAAAAGGTGAACAGTCTGCCAACTGTCCATCTTACTGTTCACCTTTCAAAATAATAGGAAAAAATGTATTTTATGGCTAAATATATAGATTATACATTCACATTTGCAAATTAACAGTCTCTTGTTCGCTTATTTTTTCCAAACAGTTAAACTTGCTTCAAAAAGTTCACCCTATTTCTTCAGAACAGCAAATATATATACATATCTATCTTGATACGTTATGGCTATTTAGAATATAAGAGAATAATAGCCCTGCTTTAAAATGCTGTGGATGGGATGAAGAGTTCAAACCATTCTTGAACAGCTTTGTATTTCCATATGAGGTGCTCTCATGACACAACGTTCCACAAGCCAAGCTCCTTTTATTCCAAATACAAGGCTGTGAAGAAGACAGGTGTGCATTCTTCTTAATCTGAAATGTGTTCTCCTCTGGGATTATGGCTGTTGCAGTTCCTTATCTCTAGTGATGACATCAGCTCTAAAGAGAGATTCTTCTTCTTCAGTTTATTTTTTTTTTGAAGGGGGTAAGCAGACGATTTTTTGAGCATAACTGTTCTGTGTGTTTGTGCGTGTATACATATGGATTATATACAATACATATGGACTGTTCCTGTCTTGAACATGAATTGCAGAGACTGGTAGAGTTATAATAAATATCAGATTAAAATGATGTAGCTTTTAAAAAATTTAAAACTTTGCTTTCCTATTTTGTTTCTTAGTCTCTGCAATTTTTTTTTTTAAAAGCCCTCTCATTTTGTCAAGAGAGCTATTCATTTTCTTCCCGGTTGGCATAGATGCCAGCTTCCCACCGCAGCGCCAGGGCACTCTTCCTGCGACTGACTCTGGTTGCCTCAAGGACCTGAGGGGGAAAAGAAGAGAAAGAATATCATTCATTTGGTTGCCCTTTTCCAATACAGGCAGGCTGAAAAGGTAGCCCCTGAAAAGTTCTGTGCCATTCAAAAGGTCTTACATCAGCAGAAGTTGGATGACTAAAAAGCATATTTGTGTCACTCTGCATTTCTTACTTACTGGGACAAACATGTCAGCACAGCTACAGTCTAAAACTATATATGACACTGAAGCAGTGATCATTTTTACATTTCCAGCTTTGATGTTTGAATTTAAGCATGTCAATGAAAAAAACCAACACATGCAAGGAAGAACAAAGAAATAATCTGGATGAACACAGTCTCAGTGCGAAACACAAGCAGTGTCAGGACCAAGTGAAACTCAGCTAGCTGCTATGGTCTTCTAACCAAGGCCCAAAGCTCAGTGCTAAAATCCACAGAAAACACTTCTTCTCTTAGGAGCTGGCTCACCCTAAGCCTTACTTTTGTAAACCCTTGATAAATAACCATCACATTCAGTTTTTCAGGTGATTGTGGGATTGTTTTTCAAAGCCATGAAACAATAATAGAACAATGGGAACAACATGCAAGTAAACAATAAAGCATCTATACTCTTCAGAGAACACTCATATTCCTTCTTCTGGGTAGTTCCCACTGCTTTTCTCCCATAAGTTGCAAACAGAATCACAATTGATGTTCTACATTATTGGGATACATTGAAATATTTTCTGCACCAACACTGGGCCAGACAACTCCCAGAAGTCCAGGGGCTGCATCTGGGCCTCAGGATTTTGCAGCTTGGTGTCTTCTCCATCCCTTGTCCTCAAGCACCAGGCAACCTATCATACCTTCTAAAGGCCATGACTGGCCCTTTCACCCCATTTTACCTCCCTGACCTATTGTAGGCATGTTGCCCCTCTTTCTTTAAAAAAAAAACACAAAAAAAAAACTGGAAGGCAATTGGCCATTCTGAAGCTATTGTTTTTGGAGTTTAAGGGCTGTAGAGTGGAGGACCACGGGAGACTACATGCAGCCCATGAGCCAGACTTTGACCACTCATGATATACATTATGGCCTCCACTCTATAGGTGCATTATGCTGGTGCAAACCCTGTACGCACCTGGGGATTGCACCAGCAATTGACATTTCTGTTGCTCATGCAAGGTGCCCAAGACCTCTTCCTGTGGAAGCAGCAGCAAGGACAAATGGTGGCAGGTGAAGTGGTGTTGGTGGGGAAATAGCTGCCCAGTACGTGATTCTCAAGAAGGGCTATCTCTAGCTTCCTGTCACTTCATTTCACTGCCAGAATTTAAGGTGGTGCTCAAAGCCAGAGGACTAGGGTAGGGGTAGCTCACAAAATTACCTGTTGAAAACCGCACGTGCAATTTATCCTTCCCATAGTGCCCAACTTCTAAATGCCCATCTCCCAACATACTGCCTCCAAATGGCTTCTAAGCCCAGCACTAAAGCTATAGGAAGTTCTGGACAGAAGTGGCCTCTGTTGGGAAACACATACTAGGTGAATTCTTCTTCTGGCACAAGTAAAAATTTTAATTTATGCAAAAAGAAGTAGTTTCTAAAATATTGGATTAAATTTGTTTTTCAAAGAAACTAAAACAAACAACTATACAATTATAGACAACTACACAACTCCCTCCACATTCACGAGGTTTGGGGCATAGAACCCTTGTGAAAGTGGAAAAATTGTGAATAACTCCCCCATCTGCTCCCCCTCCCATTCACTGCTGGGATTCCCTGCTTTCTTCTTCCCATGCAAAATGGAGGGGATGGGATTCAGAGAAGGCTCCCAGGAACATTCCATTCCTTCCCTGGAGCTCCCTCCTTCCCCTTCCGATGCATTTTGCCACAGCACAGAGAAAATGGATGGGAAGAGGAGGGGGAACTCTGCAGGAGGAAAGAAAGACTCTTGGGAGCCTTCCCCCCCTTCCCTTTCATTTTGTCTCAGCGGGAGTTTTCTGAGCTGGGGAAAAATGCATGGTAAGGGGAGGGGGAAACTCTGGAGGAGGAAAGAAAGGCTCACAGGAGCCTTCTCCCCCTGCCCCATCTCCTTCTGTTTTGCCTCGGAAAACTTGCCAGCAGCAAAATGTATAGGAACGGAAGAGAATTTTTTTAGGAGGGGAGCATGCATGCTTGCGAATAAACAAATTCGCAAATGTCAAATCTGCGAATGTGGAAGGAAGACTGTATAAACTTCAACAGACTATAATGATTTCCCATAAATCTGTATTAACAGATTTTTTTTCTTTTCATGCATCCATGCCAGATACATTTTAAAAAGACTGTGTTCCTCAAAAACAGTAAAGATGAACCAAGTGTTCATAGATGACAAAATAAAAACTCATTTCAAGAAAATGCTTTAATTACAGAGTCCTCCTTCTCCTACCAAAAGTCAGAAATTCTAAAATGTAAATTAAAATTAAATTAAATTAAATTAAAAAGTGAGTGGTTGTTTCTACTTCTCTGATAAACAAACTCAATTAATTATTTTTGGAATTGTTTGTCTTTGCATGACATGAAATTTTAATTTCTTTACATTTGTTATGTATACACGTCATACAATCATTGTTTTCTTGACTCTTTTGCTTTCATTGATAAGGATAATTAAGCCATACATTTTTTTTAAAATTATTTAATTATTTAAAGACCTGTGTGTTATGTATGAGCCTTCAAGTTGCTTGTTGATTTATGATGACCCCATGAATTTCATAGTGTCCCCTTAGGCAAGGAACAATTAGGGTTAGTTTTGCCATTTCCCTCCTCTGAAATCTAGCCTACAGCACCTGGTATTTGTTGGTCATCTCCTATCCAAGTACTAACCAGGGCTGACCTTGCTTAGCATCCAAGACCAGCTGGGATCTGGGATCTTTAGGGTATTTAGGACCTAAATACCTATACCAGCCACTAATATTAGTATATAAACACCTGTTTGATTGATCTAATCAGCCTTATCTTTCTTTCTGGCAATTTTATTTTCAACCTACCAGGTTGTCTCTTGGTCTCCTATATTATGGGCACTCTCTTTATCTAGAAGCAAAATAGGGGATGTGTAGGGAGAGAGTGGCAATCTATAAGAATTAACTTAGTTATTGCAACACAAGGAAGCTCTGGTTCTACTGCACAGCAGCTTTGTTATAAATATAACACACCCTTGAGAACACTAGCCAAGCCTTTTCTTGGGAAAGTTCTTGGGAAATTCTTATTCTCCTGTGGCAGCTAATTCTGTTGAGAAATAGAGCTTAAAGAATGGACACAGTCTGTTGCAACCCTATACACAGGGCGTAAGCACCACAGATTTCAATGGAACTAAAACTTCTTATATAAGACCTCACTATGCATGTGGATAAAAGATGGTATGATATAATCATCATTCCTTGTGGCATATATCATGTGTTTTTTTTGTGTTTTTTTTTGGTCTTTGCTGGACAGATTTTGCAACATTATGAAAGTCCTAAAAACAAAGACAGCACCATAGGAAGAACAACCCTGTATCTATATGTGCTTTCTCTCACTGCCTTCTGTGCATGTAGCTATTTCTCTATGAGCCTCTTCCAAGATCCTCCATGGCTTAGAGCAGTTTGCTGCTAAACTGTAGCTACAAATAGGAAAATCTTAAAGTGAATAAAATGTTTTTTTTTTTTTTTTTTTAGTTTAAGTGCGTAATTTGCTCCTGAATTTCTGAGATGCATTTTCCTGAGTGTCTTGTAAGGAAAACTGCAAAAATGCACTTGGGAGGACATATGTGGTCTGTAGGCTGCGTGTTTCCTACTCCTGATAAAAATAATACTGAAGTAAAACACTTGTAATAATCACTCCCCACATACGTAGCTATTATTTCATGCATTCAAAGTGTGACCATCATTGGGTCTTGGTCGTAGTGCTTTTCTGTTCGTGAATTATGTGTTGAAGTTGTAGATGTAATTATTATGGGAGTTAGTCCTGCCACAGTTCAGCAATGAATTCCATTATTTTCAGTGGGAAAGAAAAGAACATACTTTAATATCTCCCACTGAAGTTGGTGAAGTCACAAAGTTTCCCACTGTGGGAATATCCATAGCTTTTCACACCAGGATGTTCACTGAAATCAAGGGGTGATTAAAAACTTAAAACTAGCTGGATTGTACTCAGGGGTTTTTATTTGTTAAAAAGGCTCATCCTAGGCTTTAACCAAAGATTATTAGTGGTAACAGAATAGAATAACCTTTAAAGATACAATAAGTTGTTATATAAGAGGGTGACTAAAATCCTGCAATCTTGGGCCGCAGTGTGTAACTTTAGGATGACGGAGCTATTTCACTGACATAGCAGGAAAACCATGTTAGAGATCTGTGACATCACACAAGGGGGCACCAAGCAAGATGTCCTGGCTAACCAGTGCCCCCTGTCTCTATTGGGGGCTGTTGTCTCCTCTCCCGTGCAAGGGCAGCCTGTCCTATAGACTGTCATACTATGGCATATCACAACTACTGCATAATAGCCACGCTGCTTGCCCTGCTTTTGCCATGGTCCCCATGGTGCAGCTGCAACAATGTTTTACTCTTGGAAATATGACCATTGTACAATGCTGCAGTTCTACACTGCACATTTGTAAGCTAGTTTACAACATCAAAAATTCCTAAAAGAATGCCAGCTGTGGCATGTGAGAGGTTACTATGCTTATTTATATGGTGTTTTCCCTTTAGTCAGGGAAAGGAAAACCCTTAGTTGCAATCTCTGCATTACATTAGGTTAGATTTGGTTAATTCATGTCAGGTCCACAAATATTAAATTTATCAAACATTCTGGTACACGTTAAGTGACACGATAAAAGAACAGTAGAAAAACTATGCCTACCATTCTGAAAGAAATAAACACAGAAAGCCTATTCTGTAGAACCGATATTCACAGTGACGTAGCTTTGAGGAGGCCAAGCGAGGACACTGCCCTTCCTACAATAAGAATTCTGCTTCTCCAAAATTAAATTTCCTTTCATCTACAAATTCTAGCATTACAGTAAGTTAAAATTTCACTTGAACATTCAGAAGTACAGTTTAGACATCCAAAGAAAAGGGGCAGGAAAAATTACCAAGAACTGTGCATACAGCAACTCTAAGAGCTCTAGGTATGGATGCTTTCCAAAATTTCACTCTCAATTTGGGACTAAAGGAAAATTTCACAGGGAGAACAGAATTCTTAGCAATGCACTCGCCACCCTCTCCAAATAATTACACAACTGAACACTCAGAAATTCCACTGGAAAGATTATGAATTTAATGTGTCCTCTGCAGTTTCCCACAACATGCCCACATCACTCATAATTAGCGACAAAATCACAACATTCAGGTCTACTGTGAAGACGTCTTAACATTAAATTAAGGACAAGATATATTTTATACTACCAAAAGATTCTGTGATGATTTTTCCTTGTTACCTAAGAAACACTGAACTTATGTTTATGGATCAGCCTAAATCTAATGCGTACAGTAGCCTTAACTTACCAAACACAGGATTTCCAGAGTGTTATATTTGCATGAAAATAAGTAAAATAAAGGTACTAATTTTTGTTCCTCTTAAATAAGTCATTTTCCTATAAAGTTATTAGAAATAGACTTTATTCCCTAACAATCAGAAGTATAAAAATAATAATACATCCTCTTAGGTAAAGTTTTACATATTATTTTTTCTTAAATATTTTTTCCTACTTTTTCCATTAAAAGGGGCAATGCAACAATTTTGCTCCAAATCAGTAACTTAAATTATACCTTCCAATAGAATGATGCCAGGAGAACAAAAAGTCCCCTTCTTCAGACACATGATTGCTATGTTTTTGGGGTGGCAAGGGAACTACTGCCACACAGTGTGGCTGCCCTGACAGCTGTGGGAGGATTATGACAAACATCATTGTCAAAGTGAGTGTACTGGACTGGTAAACTTTTTGAAGGGTCCACTTGAGATAGAAATCTAGTGCAATGTTTAAACAAACACACTTCAGTCACAGAAATAAAGTCTACATTACAACTAGCCAATTCTGCTCTCTGAGAAGTTGTTCCAAATGGAATACTCCCCCATCCACGTCATCATAACATTACCCCCAAATTGGTTGTTGAATACTCTTATCACTTATTATGAGCGTGCATATCTGGGAACCTGCTAGTTTTTCTTCCCCCAATTCACTTTCTGGTAAGAAAATATTAATTCAAGGGCTTGGATCCAGAACTAGTCATACAGAGTTCACTCACTGAAATCAATGACAGTCAGCCATGGCAGAATCAAATCCCATGGATTTTAATGTATCTACCCGAAACGTGAATAATTCTGTTTCCAACATGTAGTCTTTTTCAGGGAGAATTAGAAAGAAAAGTAAAGACCAACTTCTATAAATCATCATTCCAATAGTTAAGCAGAGCAGCAATGAAAAGCGGACTGTAGCAGCATGCATTTAAAATCCTCATGCAAAAATAATTATTTAAAAATCATTAAGCAAAGGCAAATGCTTGAAAGGTACCTCAGAAGTAACCTTGTTACACAGTAATTTACAGGTATACTGGCAGGAAAGGAAAATACCATCATTAGTACACAAAGAACAGAGTAAGAAAAGAGAGAGAGAGAGAAGCTCAAATTAAGTGGACAACTAGCATCTCTCTCTCTGCATTTGTCAGCAGAAGCAACCTTATTTTTTTTTAAAGAAACTGCCCAGTAAAGTTATAAAGCTTATTTAGAAATAAAAACAGAAGACAGTTGTTTATCAATTATCTTACATTAGCTTTTAAGTACTGATATAGTAAACTATATTTCAAATAAATTAACTACTTTCCCAAGTATATGAAATGGGTTCTTTATCTGGTTCCTTTAGAGAGGGCAGACAGACACAGAGATTTTTCCCTTTTAAGTTATTTAAGAAGAAATGTTTTATCAATACCTTGTACTCTCTCAGTGTTAAATACCAACGTTCATTTCTTTGCTCTTTGCTCTTGACAGTTCCTTCTCTTACAGCAATTATTTCTGATTGAAGAGCTCATGTTGGGAAGCTCACCCCAAGGAAATCCTTGGGTTGGAGCATGAGCTTCCAACTTCTAGATGCTTCTGAAGAACCTCATGAAGTATTCACAGACCACCTAATATCCTCTTTTTGAAGTCTCTAAGCTTTGACAAGAAACCAAGCTAACACTGAGTGCATATTCAATTCTGCTTTAATTGGGTACTATACTAGACATTTCTTGTTATTTTGCCCAGATAAAAGGCTTCTTTTTGGTATATAGGCACCAAGGCCAAGAACTCTCTGTAGTTTTTAATTCCTGCTTGTATGTGGAGAACAAAATACGACATCTCAATCTGAAGCTGCAAACTCAGAAGATGTTGGCCTGCGAGAAGGTTCAATGTGTTGTGAAGAGATGTCTCTGTAGCAGAAGCCAAGACATTGTCTTAACAGTTCTTCTACAATGCATTGGCATTGTTAGGTTCTCCCTTTTGCTCTGCAGACCACTAGGTAATAACCACATGCACTGTGGGATTTTGGGGAGGGGGGAAGAGGAGCCATACCGAATATAAAACTCTAATCTCTGTGAATCTTCTAGAAGCCAAAGGGGATTGGGGCTGCTTCTTCCTCTCTTCCAGTGAACTAATGTATTAGTGGTATGTCTTTCTGTTTCTTTCACGAAGCTTTTTAAGAAATACTCTTTCTGATAAAGCTCTTCAGAGACAATTTTGCTTCTTTGCATTCTCTGAGAGAGCTGAATATCTCTCAGCCCCATGCTTGGACAAGGGAGGGCTAACTTTTCACTGAGCTCAAAAACTTCACTATACCCTTCCTCAGTTTAACATTCTTCTCCCTTTCCAAAATCCTCCCTTTCCAAAATCCCAGAAGAAAAAGCTTCCCTTTAAATTTGCTTTTCCTTCAATGAGGACTTCAGCTCTCTCTGTTCATTTCCCTCGCCCTTGCTTACCTTACTCACACAGTTTACACAACTGGTGCAACAGCACTGATGTACTGCTTGTCCCTGGCATCCCAGAATCACCAATTTCTGGAATGTCATGATTATTTTCAGATCAAATGACAACTGGAGAAACCCCAGTGGGATATCCTCCTGTGCACAATCCCTCAACAGGTAATGGGCCAGGCCATAGGCCAGGGCTCTTGGAGGTTTCCCATTCACAGGGTGTCATAGGTCAAGTTAACTTGATGGCAAATAACAACAACCACACCCTTACAAGCTCCACTTTGAAGTGTACTCTTTGAAAAGGCCCATTTCAGAGCCCAGAATGGGTTTTTAAAGCCAGATTTTGCTTATCGCCTTGTGCACTGAATTCTACAAAGGTGATCGATAAGCATTTTATAAATTATTGTTGTTGTTGATCAATAAGCACATCATTATCATTATTACTGAAAAGATATCCCACTGTATATAAAGAAACAGCATGGGAGAAAGGGAATATGCTTACACTGCTCTCATCCATCCTATCCCGCCTCTTGGTTTTGTGAGTTTCGTAATCTTCCATAAGGGTCTGCATCAGGTTCTTGGGCTTTTGGGATCCTCCAGATTCATCTGATGCTGAGTCCGAATGCGAGGGGGGACCTTCAGCAGTTGGGGATGGAGGTAGCTTGATCTTCTCTATTTTACCTGCAAAGACCCAATCAAAATTTCCTTCTCTAGGTAACAGGTTTGCAAGCAGATTCTGAGAACAGACACCACACTTCCAAAAGGAAAGAGAATTTCATCAGTATGGGCTGGAGATATAATTGTTAAGTCAGGCAACTTGTTCTTCATTAAGAAGGGCTGTACTTGAACTTTTGCAGGTAGATTTCCAAGACTGGCTGTCCAACTCCGACAAGTAAAAAGTTATTTGTGTATCCCTAGCACAGTACACACACATCTGTGGCACTTCGGGGAAGAATCAGGGAACCATTTAGACCTGATACTACAGATTCAGATCAATACTACTTTCTTCCCTGTTGAGTGTTACACCACTTCCTGATCCTTGGTTTAAGAGACTAGAAACAAACTACCCCAACTATCAGAGCCTGGAAGGCTACTTTTAAACAATAATTAAGAACTGTAAGGCCTACAATGTAGTTATAGTTTTAAGAGTAACTCTTTTTGTCATTCAACAGTAATAAGAGCATTGCTATACTCACTGTGTTTTCAAAAGAACAATCGGAATACTACAAGATGCTGGCCAGTTATACACACACTTAAATAGTGAGGCTGCCCCCTGTAGCCAAAAAGTAATTAGAACATACAGCAGAAACAGAGTGAAGCTATCTACCTTGACATTACGATCATAACGTAACTGAGTGATGCCTCAGTTACTACAAAAAGTACTTGATTACAAGTCACTCATTATTTGTAACTAATTACTTTCAAGCTTTATAAAAAAAGATATGAAAGGGCTTTTTATATACCGAGGTTGCACTGTCCAGTACAATGATCTTGGCATTGTTGTCTTGAATGAGTGTTCAAATCATTCCTATAACCTAAGAAATGCCAGTCACAATGAACCTTGTATTCAGATTTTTTTTACAGGTTTCTCAGGTACATAAACACATGTGAGTACTGTAACTTAGAATGACTTGCAGTAAAAAGACTTGACTCATGAGATGAGCAAGATCCAGTTGCCACTCTCCATTCTCTTCCCTTGGAGCATGGCATTTTCAAAGAAATTGTTACTGGGTACCCATTTTCCCATTCAAAAGGTTCATAAGTGGAAGCTTCTCCAACACATACAGCCCTGACCTTCAGACTGTGTTCCAAATGTCCCCTTTTAAAAGGATGAAGTCAAGCCAGGGCTTCAAATACATTTAAACACATCAGTATCCAAGCAATTTTTATTATCCCATGCAGCAGAAGTAAAATACCTGAATTAAAAAGAAGGGAAAAAAAACCCTCAAAAACTCTGATCAAAGCTTGGAAAAATTGGTTTAAAAATACAAATGATGTGAGAACGCTAAAGGTATGTATTTGGGGACTATTTTTATTTTTGGTTTGCACTAATTTGTAAAAAGCATTAAAAGAGGAGTGGGAAAGATGCAGTTCACTAATTAAATTATATATGTCCATTTGCCTCTACTGGGTGTCCAAAGACCAGGACTGGGTGTCTATTTGCACACACAATTATCTCTTTAAAAATGCCTTGCTTCTTTTCTGAATCACCTGGAGAACATCTTTGGATATGAAGTTGGATATAAGTGGTCGACATAAACTAAAGAAATGATCCAACATTACCACAAGGTCCAGATAGTATATCTCATTGCATCATCTTAGTATTCTAAGAACAAGTGATTATGTCATACTGCTGCCAAGTGTAGAGTCAGAAGGGATCTACAGCTTCCAGCAACCTCTTAGGCAGACTCTTAAATGCAATGTATTTTCCTGTTGGATATGATACTCTGGCAGCCAGATTATATGTCATTTTTCATAGACAGTATGCAGCTATACCTCTCTTGTTTTACTCAAAAATGAGAATGGGAGACATGAACTGGACCTGGGCCTTAGCCTGTGATGTAGGAGGACTTTAAAACATTCATACCATGTTGTGGTTCTTCTGATCTGGAATGGGGTCTTTATCCCTGTAACTCATAAAAAGGGAGACCATTTCTCTCTGCAAACTGCCAGCATGGCCCCCCTGATCCTAAGGTACTTCAAAGGCTTAAATTCTCCCCAGGCTCCCATGTTGGGGTCTGTGATTGCGTTATGATTTTAATCCTTTACCTCTGAATGTATCAGTGTAATTTTGCAGTATGTGTACATTTACAAACTTCAAGCTCATTTCTAGGACTAAATGGATAAACACCATAACCTCAAGTCTTTTCTAAGCATTCAACAAATGTTCGCTAAGAACAGCTTCTGCAACGAGCCAGAACAGCTGTGGCCACTAGAGGTCAGGGATGTTGTGGGAATTATTCAGCTGCAGTGAAACAAATAAACCACACAACCACTAAAACATGCTAATTAAAACTAGTGCTGTTGTGTGTCTTATCACTTCAAGAGTTCAGACTGGTGTCTAGGTGCCACAGGGCTTTTTCCATAGCAGCACTTTGGTTGTGGAATTTTCTCTAAAGGGAAGTTAGGCCAGTTTCACCTTTATCAAGCATTCAACAGGCCACCAAAACTACATTATTTTGTGAGGTTCTTAGTTTTTAGACTGCGTTCATTCTGTTTTCAAAAACAATACAGTCATCTCTCCACATTTGCTAGGGTTAGGGGCACAGGACCCCTGTGAAAGTGGGAAAACCATGAGTAACTCTAGGCCCTCCCAAACCATATATAACACACAAAAAAAGTATGATCACCATATTCAACCCACTGTGGATTCCTTTGAAGCATCAGGATTCCTTCATAATGCAGAAGTGGGTGGCTGGTGGGGCTGATTACCACCTCCGCTGCTGCCTGGCATCATTTTTAACAGGGACTTACAAGCCTTCTTCACAGTTTCTCAGTTTCACAAGGCTTGCAGTCACTATTAAAAATGGCATAGGGAGGCAGCAGAGGTGACAGCAAATAATCCATGAATAATCTAATCCGCAAAAGTGAAACCTGCAAATATGGAGGGTTGTATTTTGTTGAACTGTGTTCTTATATGGCAATTTTATACTGCAGGAGAACACATGGGAGAAGGTCTTACAAACTGTGGCTGCTGAAAGCCCTCCCTCTGGAGGTCCACCTCGTACCAGCATTGGTTTCTTTCAAACATCAAGCTTGAGATACAGTAGACTCCCGTTTATCCGACGCTTGGTTATCTGACCATCCAGATTAACCGACGTCGCGACGGCCTGGGGGCGTGGCTGTGAGCATTTCCACGCTCCTGACATGCCCAGACACGCCCCCAAAATGGCGGCCGCCACAGGTGTCCAGGTAATCCGACCCTTTCGGTTATCCGATGCTGCGGCCGCCCATTTGGGTTGGATAACCAGGACTCTACTATAACACCTAAAGCTATCCAGACAGCTGGCGTTGGTGAGTAGATTTCACATCGCACACAAGCTTTCCTGGAAGAGCATGGCATTTTGCACAGGAAGATCGTTCCTTACACGCCTGAGCAGAATGGGATTGCTGAAAGGAAACAGATCTCTCCTGGAGATGACAAAGTGCATGCTGGCAGATGCTCATCTTCCCAGTAAATTTTGGGGTGATGCCTTTATGACCGCAACGTATCTCCAGAATAGATTGCCAAAGAAAGGTACCACACAAACACCATTTCAGCTATGGTATGGCAGAGTACCAGACATGAAACACATTAGAACCTTTGGAAGCATTGCATATTCATACATACCACAACAGAAGCGACACAAACTAGGTGCAAGAGCAGAGCAGACTATTCTAATTGGCTATGCTCCTGGAAGCAAAGGCTATAGAGTAATGAACTTAAAGGCTGGTGAAGTTGCTACCAGGCATGTAGTTTACTTTGATGAACAAAGCAGAGTTGATAAGAAAGGAATTGTCATAGACTTTCCAGATGAACGAGAGCCTATCTTAGAATCATTGGAAGAAGAAGAGCAAGATATTGAACCTCTCTTAGAAGTGCAAATGTTGCCTTCATCTGAAATACCACAAGCAGCTACATACACAACCTGATTCTGAACAAAGGACTGAGATGTATGCTGCAGAAAGCCAGCTAAAGGCAGAGAGCAGTACACTAAGAGAAGGGGATGCGATGGCTCTGACCTGAGCACTGGACCGGAGGATGCTGCAGAGACAGACCAGGTTCCAGAACAGGTTTCCAGATGTTCAATGCAACCCAGAAAAGGTGTACCAGCTCCACGTTTGTCCTACCTCGCAACATCGGTGTTACCAAATGAACCATCAAGCTTTGAAGAAATTGAACAGATGCCTGCTGTTGTCAAACACAGTACCATAAGATTGCTTCTCAGTCTAGCTGCTTCCAAACAAATGGATGTCAGACACCTTGATGTTAAAACTGCTTTATTACATGGACAAATAACAGAGGAACTGTACATGCAGCAACCTCTAGGCTTTGTAGACCAGAAGCAACCACATCTGGCTTGCAAGCTTAACAAGGGTTTGTATGGACTTAAACAGGCTGCTAGAGCTTGGAATGAGAAACTAGACACAATGCTGAAACAATTAAGCTTTATGCAAGGAGAAGCAGATCAGTGTCTATACACTAGAATCAAAGAAGGTTATTCAACCTTTATCCTGACCTATGTTGACGATTTGATTATAGCCACCAACAGAAATAAAGACTACTCAGAAGTTGTACATCACTTGACCAAAGAAGTGGAATTGAAAGAGTTAGGAGATGCAAAATACTATTTGGGCATGGAGATTCAAAGAGAACAAGATGGTTCTTTTCTACTAAGTCAAAAACAAAAGATTGCTGAACTTTTAGAAAGCTTGGGACTCCAAGATGCCTATACTGTAGCAACACCCATGACCACAGATTTTCTTAAAAATACTGAAGAAAGTGATGCTTTAGCAGATAACAGTCTCTACAGAACAGCAATAGGAAAACTCCTGTACCTGTCTACCAGCATAAGACCTGATATTGCATCTGCTGTAGGGATTCTGAGCAGGAAACTTAGCTCACCCACAAAGAAAGATTGGATGGGAGTAAAAAGGGTGGCTAGATACTTAAAAGGGACTACCAACTTTAAATTGAAGCTATCAGCAGCTAGTAGCAATCCAAAGTTAGTATGTTACACTGATGCAGATTGGGCTGGTGATAGTGCAGATTATCACTCAGTCAGTGGTTTCCTATTTTTGTATGGAGATGGCCCTATTTCTTGGGACAGCCACAAGCAGAGTGTGGTGGCTCTATCCTCTACAGAAGCAGAGTATATTTCAGCATCAGAAGCACGTAGAGAATTACTATGCCTTGATCAATTGTTGTCTGATTTTGGAATAAATGAAGAAAAACCAATTCAAGTTATGGAAGACAACCAGAGCTGTATTAAACTTTCTCAAACAGAGAAGATGACACCATGCAGCAAGCACATAGGAACAAGATACCACAAAGTACGTGAGCTCACAGAGAATGGAATGACCAAGATGATCTACTGTCCAATCACTGAGATGGTAGCTGATATCCTGACCAAACCTCTACCAAGAGATGGCTTTGAGAACCTGCGAGTCAAAACAGGACTTCAGGGGTGCATGCACTGTTGAGAAGAGGTGTTGGGAGTGGCAACCTCTGCATGTATAATTAACTGGCTAGTTAGTTTGCATGTTTATTGTAGGCATAAAGAGATAGCCTAGAGAAAACTTCTTGTTTGTTTTGGCCAACACCTCTTCCTCCAGCATGTACACATTCTTTGTTCTTAAAAAGGTTATCTTGCCATTTACATCTTCCTTTTGTCTTCGTCTTTTGTCCTGAAAGCATGCTCTGAGATCTCCTAACAGGGATTATTTTCAGGAAGCATGTGAGTGCTTAATTTCTTCCTACCTTCTTCCTGTGTACACAACCTGAACCTGTGTACACAAGATTTTGTGAGTAAACTTTTTTTATATTTTAACCAAACTGTATTTGTGTTTATTTTGAGCTAGATTAAGTGTGTTTGGAGTGAAGTGATAGAAGTGGAACTGGTAATCTGTTCAACTTCTGTTTTTGTGCAATTACTAAGATACTCTGCTGATTGAGAGTCTCATTACCAAAATCTCTCAATTCCTCAACACTTTGTTCAAATAGCATCTGTCCACTAGCCAAGTTATCAAGGATTTTGGCAAAGCTGACCATTTTATGGTGGCAGCAGAGTAGCTGGAAGTGGTGAGACTGCTGGTGGCAAAATACTAAGGCAGGGAAATCTAATAAGACCAGTAGGATCCCAGTGGGGATTGAAGCATGAAATCTACCAAGGCAGAATAATGTTAAAGAATACTAATGTTCCCAGAATGAGTATTGTTCAAGGCTTAAAGGTCTGGGGAAAAGTGTTTTTTTTTTTTTTTAAGCACCTTCTTGCTCCTGAAAAGTGAGCTCAGGCGATGAGGATATGACATCCATCTCCACTCCTTCCCTACACAGGGCAAACTACTGATCAAACAACAGTTCCTTGTATTTTCCTTTTATGCTGCTTATTCCAAAGAGGAAACTAGTACAATATCTTTAGACAATTTGCCCAGGAAATTAAATGCATGACCTTGCTCAACACAAAAGATCTCAGATGGTACAGAACAGTTGGGGTCCTTAAAACTGAATTGTTATTCCTTGTCAGTATTGTGTCTATTTTGGGGCATAATCTACCAAGGTTAAGCCCATTTAAGTGCCACACATTTAAAAGGGAGTTAAGCGCACGCAATAAAATTAACAGACTCAAAATGGAATAGACTGTATCTTGCGTGACTAAGATTAAGATAGCAATAGGGGTTCATAGCTGCATAGGTCAGATTACCAGTGGGGGACATCAACTTGTGTGATTGGGACACACTATAGATTAGGCAGTGGCTTCACGAGTGGGACACAGTCTATGTCTAATGGGCAACCAAATGACTGATGATTGCTCAGCTTCTTAAAAGCAGAAATGGAGAATTTTTGCTCTTGCATAGTCCACTTTCTTCCTAATGATCCCAATGATCTGCTGAACAAGAACGCATGCTCAGGATCTCTTAATAGTTCAGGCATAAAATAATCTAATGATCAAGCACCTGAAAATAAGTAGTTTCTTAAGGTCTTAAGAAATATATGATCAGATCAGATTAGAGTCTCAGTAGTCCTTTTTTTTTTGAGGACCTCAACAATCAGCAGGTTGTACATGATTTATCAATGGAATGCAATTTGCCTCATGTTTACTCTCATTGGGAAATGAGAATCAATCAAGGCATTATTTATAATCTAAAGCACAAACATAGGGCCTTTCCACCGTACACTGTTATAGTGCTATTATTCCACTTTCAACATCTTGTGGAATTCTGGGGTTTGTAGTTTACTGAGGCCAAAGAGATCTCTAGCTGAGAATTCTAAAGGCCCTTCCCTAAACTGCAAACCCTAGGATTCCATAGGATGTTGAAAGTGGAATAATAGCACTATAACAGTGTAGTGCGGAAATGGCCTCAGCTGGAAGAGCTGTGGGGAAGAGGAGCTGCCACAGCTGATCCCCTCGGCTTCTGCTAAATAAGGCAAATCCCTCACTCTGTCAAATAATCCTGGGTACAAGGGAACTGAGCTAGCATGGTGTAGTGGTTTGAGAACTGCACTAGGACTCTGAACAGCAGGTTTCCAATCTCCGCTTGGCAATGGAAACAGACTGGGTGATCTTGGGCAAATCACATTCTCTCAGCCTCAGAAGGCAAAAGCAAACTCCCTCTGAAGAAATATTACCAAGACAACCTTATGATAGGTTCACTTTAAGATTGCTGTAAGTTGGCAGTGACTTGAAAGCACACAACAACGGAATTGTTCAATGTAGTCACCAGCTGTGTTACTTTCTAGACTAACAAAAAGGTCACAATTTCTCTCCCACTTCAAGTTTTTCTTCAGAGTTAACCTTTCTCTTGAATCCTTTGGTTTAACTTCTCAATTGTAAAATTTTGAACCTGCAGTGATTTCCTTGATCCTCGTCACATTGGGTAATCTTTTAGCTCCTTTTCTTTCTTGCCTTCCTATCTAGTGAAGTTTAGATCATACAGTCATCCCTACACATTCACTAGGGTTAGGGGCACAGGACCCTCATGAAAGCGAAAAAAAAACATGAATAACTCTAGGCTCTCCCAAACCATATTTAACACAGAAAAAAAAGTATGACCACCACATTCAACCCACCATGGATTCCTTTGAGGCATCAGAGTTCCTTCACAAGGCAGAAGTGGGTGGCTGGTGGGGCTACTGCCACCTCCACTGCTGCCCTACACCATTTTTAACAGGGACTTACAAGCCTCATTCGCAATTTCTCAGTCTCAGGAGGCTTGCAGTCCCTATTTAAAAGTGACATAGGGCGGCTGCAGAGGTGACAGCAAATAATCCATGAATAATCAAATCTGCAAAAGTGAAACCTGCAAATGTGGAAGGCTGACTATAATATCCATGGGAAAGGGATTCTACCTTTCCCTTTATTTCAGGATATCAAGTGTCATTCACATTGAGAGCAATCTATTGACAATCTACCACTATCATGTATTTGAGTACATCTGAAAAGCATTTAAGATGTTTACTGGACACAACACACTTGGATCTGAACTACAGGAATGCCAAAAAGAACAGGTATGTGTACAAAAATTCTCACTAAATTTCATGGTTTTTCTAAAGAAGTAGTCAGGATGACTACTAGTTGACTGCATGCATTTGAAATTACATTACAACTGTTTGTCTACTTCATTTTTTAAAAACCTCTGCCAGTGTTGTTTTTTTTAATGTCACAGTTCTTTTTGTAAAGGACCATTTCTTTGGAAGAAAATTATCTTTTCAGTCCAACTGAGTTCTGCAGGGGTTATTCACAGGGAAACTGTTACAAGATTGTTGCCTGAGTCGATCTCTCTCTCTCTCTATCCCTCCCACACACAGTTGAGCCGTAACAAAAGGGGAAACTTCAACCTGCTTTCCCTCTTTGTGAAGCAACTGTTTAGTCAGAACACTAATGGGGTCATAAATGGAGGCTCAGGGAAAGCTACAGCTGCCATGAGGCATCAGTCATATCCTGTTAGGAATTTCCTGGTGTTCACAAATGAGACATCTGGTTTTATATATGGATCGTTTTGTCCCTCACTGAAGTTCTCTGAGCACAGCAAAGACGTACAACATACTACATTCTTCATCAGCTTAACTCTCTCCCTCTCTCTATTAATTCGTAAAGGAAAATGCCAAGTAGGAAGGATGCACACTATAGGGGTAGCATACATAGTTTAACAAGAGAGTATCCTCTAGCAAGAAAGGAACAGAAAATTAAATGGCCCAAGACTGAATGCAGATCAAATTCTGTGTGGAAACTGATCCTAAAATATCCCAAATGTTTGAACTATGTCCTGTTTCTCATCAGGAGAAAAAATCTGAATACCAAAAAAGGAGAACTGTTAACCTAATTAGAATTTAACAACACGCAAAGATTGCCAGAAAGGCCCAGAAAACCTCATATGCTTTTCTATAGTTATACAGCACAAGTATGAACAGCAGAATTCAGATTTGCAGAGCTCAGCAGTGGATGGTGACCACAGATATGAGAAACAGCAACTGGCAATTATGAATGCTAAGTATTTCTTTCTCTCTCTCTAAATCTAGCTATACATTTGGCTTTTTATAGAAGGGAAGTCTGATAGGGACAGTCAAACAAAGGGCTCATTCAGTTTCTACAATTATAGCACTATGAACTCTATTTTAACCATCTTGGTTCCACCCTATGGAATCCTGGATTTGCAGTTGAGGAATTGGAATTTACAGTTCTCAGTCAGAGAGTTCCTCTTGTGCCTCACCAAACTAGGATCCCCAGGATGTTGGATGCTGCTATGGCAATTAAGGTAGAATCACAGTGCTATACAGTAGAGTCCCCTTTATCCGATGCTCGGTTATCCGACCATCCGGATTAACCGACGTCGCGACGGCCTGGGGGCGTGGCTGTGGGCATTTCCGCGTCCCCAGACACGCCCCAACACGCACCCAGGCCTGCCCTGACACCCCCCCGACACGTCCCAAAAATGGCGGCCGCCACGGGCGTCTGGGTAATCTGACCCTTTCGGTTATCCGACGCTGCGGCCGCACGTTTGGGTCGGATAACCAGGGCTCTACTGTAATTGTGCTGTGCGAATGGGCCCAAATGGTGTAGTGAATTGAACAAACAGCAAGAATGTTGGTTCAAAAGCAAAACGAAATTATAGGTGACATGTAACATACAGTGTAGGGAAGGACCTACAACATCAGATAATAGCCTCAAGATTTAGGGCCCTTTCACATTATACAATCATGGCAATATGATTCTACTTGGATTGCCATAGCTGAATCCCATGGAATCTTGGGATTTGTAGGTTGCTGAGGCACTAAAGCTCTCTGGCTGAGAATTTTAAATGTTCCTCTATCACTGCAAAGACCTGAATTCTGTAAAATGGAACCACTACGGTTAAATTGGAACCATAGTGTTATCATTGTGTAATATGAAAGGGTCCTTAATATTACATTTTTCTGCAGGACATTTGCTAACTAGGATTAGTTTAATCTAAGTCATTTTTTAATATCAGAAATATTGTCTTTTTATTCAAAGACAATATGCAGTATTTCTTGAAAGGGACACCGAAAAGATCTGCTAATGCCGTTCTAAATATTACAACTTTAAAACTTTACTTAAATGAGTTTACAGGGTATTCTACATTTAATGGGAGCAGCAGAAGAGGAATTTAATCCTTCCTCCCACACTTGTACAATTTTTCTGAATATAAATTTCCCCCCAAACTGCTGTTAGTAGAATGAATTTACAGCTTATTTTTTAGAAGAAAGGAACTCTGTTTTTATAACCTGATTTTTAAAATCTGTTACAATCTACTAGTAGTAGAAAATGGCATGCGTTTATTCAAAACACAGAGACATTTCGGTTTGGTTTTCTTCAGTTCTTGAACAATGCCATGGAAATACAGCAGCTACTGAGCACTCCTTTCTCCAAATTAATTATATTGATAAATACACATTTTATGTTTTGCTCTAGAGAGTTCTTACTTTTGTTAAAGTAACCGATACTTTTAAATAATCTAACTAGGGAGAATAAATGGGGTTGACAGTGCCAGACAGTGGAGGGAGAATTATCACCATAGTCATCTGTCCCTCGACCCATCCACATTCATTTCAATATGGAGTAAGGCCATTTCTGCACTAAGCTGTTATAGTGCTATTATTCCACTTACAATATCCTATGGAATCCTGGGGCCCGCAGTTTAGGGAGAGGCCTTCACAATTCTCAGCCAGAGAGCTCTTTGGCCTCGGTGAACTACAAACTCCAGAATTCCACACGACGTTAAAAGTGGAATAAGAGCATGATAACAGTGTAGTTCAGAAATGGTCTAAGTTTGTGTGTACAGAAATGTTTCCTCATGATTAAGAACACTGGGCGGTAGGTTCTTGGGTTTCCTTAGGTTCCTATATGGAGATCAGCATACCAAGGTGCATGTAAGCTGGGAAGAGATTCCCACTGTGATGCCTCCCTCTGCAACAGAGATACATCCACTCTTTTACTATCCACTTTCTATAAGTGCTAATATGGTCTGTTTCCATTAGCTCCTCTAAGATGGTACATCTCATGCTATCTGATACAAGAGACCAGCAATCCACCCCACCTTCAAATTTACCAGGGACTGGTACCATATTTGTGCCAATTAGCTACAACTGACTCTTTCCTGGAAATTCACCAGGGACCAGCAGGTGATGGCAGAGGGACTGGCATCAGTCCATGGACCTACAATTTGAGTAGCACTGCTCCAGGAATTAAAGGATTCATTCATTCGTTCATTCATTCCCTTGTAAAAAGATTGCTCAAGCGTGGTTGTCTTTGCAGGCATGAAGTGAGAGGAAATGCCCCCATAACAGCATGTTTGAACATACTCTCCTCAGCAGGACTAGATGATACAGAAGAATTCCATTTCAGGACTGGATATATGTCTGTGGAGAGGAAATACTGAAATTGTCGGCAATATTTTGTCATTTTGCTATTTGTATAGAGACTTGTGTGAACAATTAAAAGATTACCACTCTTGGTGTTTCACCTAAGGTATTCAAACTGCAAAAATATTCACCATTATTTATTACCTGGCTAAAAAAATGTATTTCCTGAAACTCAGGAAGCCATTTGTGAAGAATAATACAGTGACAAGCATTCTGTGCGTTTTTCAATCAGTATTTGCATACCCTGAAGTGTTCTGGGAAGCTATTCTGCACAGAAACAAATGGGAAAGGCCTGCATGACAACTGTTGGCCTTTGTCCAACCAAAAACACTGCTTTGAGCCAGCCATATTTAGGGTTTTTTGTGCAAAACTGCTTTTTTCTATGCATAACAAAAACCTTAAGACAAAAAATATTGCGCAAATCCCAGCAATCTTGCACAAAAAACAGGCACAAGGTTTTGTTCCATGAGACTTCTTTATCTTCCCAAGATTTTTGTTGTGCAAGGCTATCTTGTTTGAACTGAAAACAGCAATCTTGCACAAAAACTACATGTGGCTGTCCAGAATTTTTTTTTTTTAAGTTTGTTGGCTTCCTTTGGAACATAACCTTAGATATGTGAATACTGGGCAAGAACAGGGCAGAAATATTGTTTTTGTATTCAGTAGAGAAAAACTGTGTAAATTATTCATCTTCATTTTGAGGACAAGAGAGCAAAATACTAACATCTCTAATGTCTGGTGTAGAAAATAGGGTATGCAGAGAACATGACCCTTCTATCAAACTGTCCTTTTTACCTGTTAAAATCTTTCAGCCTTTGATCTGACTAAACTATCATTAAATGCTGGCTCTTTAAATCTCTCATTTAATTAACTAACAATTTAACAGCTTAATTCTGGAATTAAGTTAATGCTAAAATCCCAACTTAAATGAATCTTGAGTTAAAAAATAAATTTAATTAAATTGCTCCCTTTCATCAGCAAAATTCTTACTTAATTGATTTTAAATAGTTTGCTCTTATCTCTGGCCCCATCAATATTTCATAAAGAGGAAACAGCATGCATAGAAGCATATACATAGCAGTCAAAGCTACTCTTCCCTTTTGTTCCATAGATATTTATCTACTAAACACTCATAATAAAGGTTCAAGGTATCAACAGAGACACAATACAAGCATCTTTCCGTAGCCTCAAGTGTTATTCTTGCCCTTATCCAGTTTTCTGGACAAACTGTTTAAAAAAGAACTTCCATATTCATACACACCAGATAAACAATATTAAACAAATTTCAGTTTCCATTAGAAGCACATCCATTTTCTTTTCAACTTAAGATTCACTATAATGCTGAAACTAGCTAAGGGGAATGGTGGTGGAAATCACCTGTGAAAGTAGCTTGCACCTTATATCTAAGTTCTCGTTGAATGCGAAGTGTGGCACAATTAAATGACATTCTGAGTATGTGACGGCAACAACAGCTTCTACCAGTCCAGTGTTCTGCACGGAATTCAATGATTGGGCAGCTTCTGTAGTGGACTGCTAACAGATGGCTTAGATTTAAAGAGAGTTACTTTGGAGCTACTAATAGAAATGAAAATTTCACTATCTAGCATTGTCTTTGTCCTCAGTGTTCTCATGGCCAAGAAGGGGTGGACCATCTATCTACATCAACTGTCCCTGAAGACTACCTTGAATACTATCTTAAGCAAATATTTCAAACAAGATGCAGACTCTGACAACCGTCACTTTTCTTCTTCTCCATAGTTTTTAACAACTTTGCCTAATAAAGGAAACCAGAGAACTACAAAAACTTACATAATATATTTTATCTTTTCTTTGTCTAATAAAGATATAATTGTGGAGTATGGTTTGGATTTTGTTGTAGTCCATACAACAGCAGCTGGAGGCCCAGCTTACAATGGTTGCCCAGAAAGCTGCAAAACTATTCAAATACATTTTTCAAAAATTAATATGCCTAATATCATATTTATGCCAGGCCTGTAAATCATATGTCACATTGAACTCCTAGGCAAGCCATGGAAGAAAAAGCATAAACAACATGGCATAAATTCAGTGGAAGAGCAATCAAACCATACTATTTTTTTGTTCATTTTACTTTTGAATTTCATTATCACACTAACTTTCTCTAACAGAATCTGCGTATCTTGCCCAGACCCTCAGTTTGTTGTTCTTAAAGATGTACAAGTGTACAATCAAGTCCAAGATTCTCTTTTAGGTATACTTTTAGCTTTTCAGCTACAATCAAGTTTTTTTAAAATTTTTGAAAATACATGAAAAATTACTCTAAATGGCCTAAAATCTACTGTGCAGCAGCAAAATCTGTAAGATGCCTTATTGTTTAAAATATGCCAAGATTACAATGTGCTAATTTCTTCACTTTTTTGTTGCATAATTGTGACATAAAATAATATTCCTTAGTTTTAAGGAAGAAAGGAAACAGATGTTTAGATATGCTACGCTGCATGGATGCAGCAACCCAGAATTGCTGACATTCATACACGGCCAACAAATTTGCCCATTCGGAAGAGGAACTGGCATTTGTTCTCAAAGCAGAAACTTACAGTTCCTCTTTCTGAAGAAACATGCCAATAGATGCAATTAAAGGTTAGGAGTAAGTGCCACATGAAAAATACTTTCCTTGGAATTAATCTTTTCTGATCTATATCATACCCTATTCTGTTGCACCATTTATCTTTCATGTGAAGGAACTTAGCAATTATAAGAGGCACTAATACTGGCTAAGATTCGGTGAATTTAAATCCTAACAATCCCAACAGGAGAAATAAAGTGTATTCCATGAGATCAAAGGACACGGAAGTACCCCAAATTAGTTGGATTGGGCATACAGATGATTCACATTCCCACTTTAACACTACAAAAAGCACAGTACCTTCTTGTAAAAGTACCTCTTGCACTGCATGATCTTCAAATCCTTGTCAGTTAAGATTGTAGTTAAGAGAGGTACAACTTTCTGGAATCCCTTTTCCAGGGAAATTGGTGAGGTCTCCTTTTGTTTTCAGCTAGAAGATCATACCTTTTATGGAAGCATTTCCTAGTTTAAGACAGTTTACCTAATTTTTAGATTTCTTCAGAGTTTTAAGTTGTTAAATTGTTACTTCAATCAAAGCTAAAACAGGTGGAGCCTGGGGCCTGTAACTCCCAGAATCTTCCATTCTGGAGAATTCTGGGAGCTATAGTCCAAAATCTCAGGTGTCCCCAGCTCTGCTTTAATGTTTGACATTACTTTTTAGGTTGTAAACCTTAATTTTTAGTTCTATTTCTATTGCTGTAAAATGGAGGTGGAAATTGGGTGCCTCCCCAGGTGCCCTGGTCAGCACATTCCAAGAGGCTACTTCTGAGGAAGCAATGAAATATTTCAGCTGGCATTTTATCTATTCATCCATATCAAAACATCAAAGACAGTTTCCCCCTGCTCCCACAATTTAACATTTGCCACCTCAGTTGTAACTTTTTTGGCCAGTTGAGCTTCCAACAGATAGTTCCCCACTTTTACTTCTGTTTGAGAGAACTTTTGAGATATTTCCTTCTATGGTTCTGTCAGGCAAGTTACGAAGAATATCAGATGTGAATATCAGACAAGTTTGAGGTCTGACACTTCAAATTAAGCCACATTGCTGGAATGGGTTCAAATTATAAGGCAATAATGCTGTCTAACCCCCTGTCCTCACCATTAATGTACCTCAATTTCAATTTACAGTGTTATATGCTAGAGAAAATGGAATTAACACTAGGCAACCAGATCTTCTTAAACATATTGTCAAATTAAGCCTGATTTCAAATTTTGATGCATTGATGATTGATTCATCATATGAGAAGTTAAACACAAAGCACAAACTCTTTTTAAAAAATTGCCGTGGCTGCCAACCATACAGTTAAAGTCCATGATGAATCTGTTATTCAAATTCTACCTAAACGTCTTTTAGCATCCCTTCTAAACAATTTAAATTTCAAGTAAAGTGTGGTATTGTTATGCCAGCCGTAGACTGACTCTGTCAGTTGAAAGGTGATCTAGTATATTGGTTCTCAACTTTTGGTTCTCCAGATATTTTGGACTCCAACTCCCAGAATCTCTAGTCAGAATCCAGTGGTCAAGTACAAGTCAAAAAGGACCAAAGTTTCCTGAGAGTCACTAACCTACTGGACATAATATATCTGGACTTCAAAAAGATGTTTGTCCCTGTCCCAGACACCCCCATATAGCTCCAAATATTAGGATCAGTCAATGAAACTGATGATAAGTAAGTTCAGGGCAGACAAAAGAAAGCAGTTCTAAGAATTAACTGTTGGTGGTCTCTTCCATAAGATACAGAGAATGGCTTTTAAAAGGAACAAAGATCTATCTCCACCTCTTCAGGTAAGATAGCTAACTGCAGCTTCTGAGCTCAGACACAGGGTTATCTTCAAATATCAGATGCCAGAGACAGGTAACAGGTGAGAGTTCTGTGTTTACGCCCTGCTTGTGGGCTTCTTGGAATCATGAGCTTGTCATTTTTTGAAATGAAAGACTATCATCTCATGGACTTTCAGGTCTGATCCAGCAAAGCATTTCATATGTTCTGCAAGACATTCCCTAGGTTTACAATCAAACAGAAAGATGAATATGAAAACAAAAGAGTTCACATTTGCTTGGTGAAGGATAAAACATCAAGCTCTTACCTGGCGCAGTTTTGTAAGACACAGTTCTGGTGGGCAGTGAAGATACACTCCTTGCAACAGGGCTCCGTGTTAACTGCATACCCTGCCTTTGTCTCTTCAACTCTTCTTCTCTTTCTTGGGCTGCACGGATCTCTTCTTCTATCATGGACAAAGTCCTCTGCTTTTTTGACCTTAGTTTGAAAGGCCCTACAGTCACCTCTGCTTCTTGCATAGCCAGAATAGAAGCTGTGCTCCTCAGCTCAGCTGCTTCTGAATACTTGCTGAAATAGCTGACTTCTGGCTTTGGTTCCTCCACAGTGACTGGTTTGGTGGGATAAGTAATGAGAGGTGGCTGAAGGGCCTGTCTTTCCCTGAGTGCAGAGTCTTGGACTGCTGAAGACTTTGGTGCGGCATCCCGTTTTTCTTGTACAGGAGATGACACCTGAGGTGGCTGAAATGTTGAATTGTGCTGTTTCTCAGAACACAGTGTCTTGTTTGTCTCCTTGACCTGAAAGTTTTTTTCATCTGTGGTGTCTTTTGCATGTTTGGAGCTCACTTTGCCAGCCTGTTCAGCTATGGCTTGCTGGATGGCATTTTGAACCAGTAGACCAGCCTGGTGTTCCAACTGCTCATCAATGAGCATGGAGTCAGAAGGAGAATAAAAACCATGGTCACTAAGTGACTTTGAGACACCTTCTCCTTGACATTCAGATGGTGTGTTAGCTTGAGGGGTTTGAGGCAAAGAGAAATCAGTGAGGGAGTTTTCTTGAAGGGCATTCATTGTTTCATTGGAGGCACCACTGTCACTGATATTATCCATGCTGAAGTCATTGGAGAGTGTTTCCAAAACAGTTGTATCCTGAGATCTCACAGACAATTCATCTAAACCAGAGTCTAGTTCTTCTGGAGGGAAAGACACATTGACTGACCTTGAGAACTGCTCTAATATACCCTGTTCATCATCTCTCACCAGAGTCAACACTGCTTTTGCACTTGTGAATTCACTATCTTCTGACCATACTTTTGTGGACTGGCCAGTTTTTGTGGGATCAGTGTAAGAAGACACCTGTCCTGGGTCACCAGAGATATTCAGAACACTGTTGTCATCTGAGATGCAAGAAACCTTCTCTGCCTTTACAATTGCTATATCATTATTGCCAGTCTGCACGGTTTGTCCACACACAGACACAGGTTTGGTAACTGAGACTGATCGCCGGTCCATTTGAGATGGGCCTATTGGTTTGTAGAATGGTTGGACTGTGAACATTTTGGGAGTCCCTGATCTCTTAAGTGCAGTTGTGTTGTTTGGCTGGCCTGAATTTTCCATCAATTGAAACTGCTTTCGTGCAGCTGAAAAATCTATTTGTTCTGTGACAATATCATCCTTCTTAATGTTAACTGGATCAGCTGGTGCAGAGGAATATGAGACATGTTTCACAGGCATATATGGTTGCTGCTGCTGCTTCTCTTTACGTTCTTTATATTTTTTGTGAGACTCCAAATGTTCCTCATCTAGCTGTTCCTCCAGGGTTTTCTCCTGGGGTGGGTTCCACCACTTTGCTGCTATGCCTGGGTTCTTCTTGACAGCCTGACTTCGGATGAGTTCTCTCCTCTCTTTTCCAGCTCTATCATTTCTTCAGAGGGCCTTACTTTACGTACTCGATAATTCTCTTTTGGATCCTCCTCCTCAAAGAGCTTGGATGGCTTTTTCTCTTCCTGAAATGCTCGGAGTTCAAACTTAGCTTCTTTCTTAATAGTGGCTAATACAGGCTCTCCATCCTTGGAAGATCTTGAGCTTGTGGAAGAACACTGACTCACTGGCACTTTCAGGTTGTCACAGTGTTCCTCTTGTAATACACCCACAGAATGGCCATTTGGTTTTAGCTTCCCAGATACTACATTCATTTCACTATGCTCAGTGACTGGTTGTCCGCCAATAACAATGAGGTCACTTTTATTGAGTGCTGTGGAATCATTTGTAACATGAATAGATGGACTGGAACCATCCATAACAATGGATGAACTTGGCTCAGGGGAGGAGGAAGTCATCCCGTTAAAGGGGTTATCAGTAGCAGAATCACAATAATTTGCTTCAAGCACCTCGTCAAGATATCGGATCTCTTTAGCAACCTCACTGTCTAAGGATTCATGTCTGTCTCTGAGTCCATTGTGACTGGCAGCAGGAGAAAAGAAGTGGGTTTGATTGTCTGCTGCATGTGCTGAAGTCCCCACTGTGATGTTTTTATGTTCTGAGGCAAGGGCTTCAATTTCCATTTTCTCTTCCTTTCTTGCACAAACACTAGCAGGCTCTAGGAAATTGGCACAACAACGGTCTCGCTCTTTTCTCAACCTGATGTCATCCTCAGAGCGTCTAGATGATTTCTAAAAGGGCAACAGAAAGGGTATGTGTAAGTAACTATGAAGTTCTGTGAAAACAGGTTCTCTAATGTAGTATGTCAAAAGCAAAGAAATAATAAACATCATATGAAGATAAAGTAACAATTTTTGTTATATAGCTTATACAATGTTTATAGTTTATTAGTTGGAAAACTGCATTTGAAATCCAGTTAAGCAATCACTTTGAATATCTCTCACTTGAATTTCTTTTTAATACTTATTGCTATTTGCAACTGATTCTTTAGTTCCTGAGTTACTATATAAGCATGTCAATTAATATTTTCTTTCTTTCTTTTTTTTAAAATTAAGAATGTAAAACAACACTTTTTTATCTGAAAATTTTGAAAGTTCTTTTGGAACATAATTGATTGAAACGTGGTTAATTAAAATTATACCTGAGAAAGAGGCATGCATAGTAGTTCTTTATTTCAAATCAAGCCCAATGAGATGAGATGACTGGTTAATTGCCTTTTTGAGAGATTAGAACCTCTTGGCCTGTGGTGCGGATGAATACTAATATCCAAGATCCAGCGAGCTACCTTGACATGCCCAAGGATTTGAATATATTTAGTGAGAATTACTTTTTGTTGGGAGACCTGTCTTCTCCCCCTTAACTTATCAAAGGCCCTTTCCTCACATGGGAAAGGAACCGTGCAAAAATGGAACTCACCGGATTTCTTCAGCATCCGGGCGAGTCCGTCGGGACAAGGAGCAGCGCGAGCTGATCACTCTGCACTGCTCCGGTGTCCAAAATGGTGGCTTCTGGTTGGTGGAGGCTCTCCACCAACCGGAGAAGCTCACCAGCCTAAAGCCCGCTCCCAGCAGATCTGCAGGCACTCACTAGTGCGCGCCTGCAAATCTGCACTGGAGTGCAGTGACGGAGCGACACAGAGTCACGCGCTCCGTGCTTTTAATTTCTGTGGAATTATTTGCAATGTTGACATTGATGTCCAAAGAAGAGATCATCAGAAACAAGCAACTCAATATAACTAAAAAAGTGAATATAAAAAAGTTGCCATTTATTTATGCATACAACCTTCAGAGCAATAATTTTTTTAAAAAAAAAATTATTGGGGCATGGGATGGAACCTGGGGGTCTCCAGATGTTGGACTCCAGTTCCCATCAGCCCCAGGCAGCATGCCCAACAAAAAGGATGAGGGGTGATAGAGAACAATAAAATCTGGAGGGCCGGAGTTTCCTTACTCCTGCTGCTGCCAAGGAATTTGGCATGAGTAAGGGATTAAAGATTTCAAAATTAAAATGAACAGCAAAGGCTATGAACCACAGTACTGACCCACAATAGCTCCTTTATTATCAACAGCAACTGCTGCTGCTATTAATAAATGAGGCACGAGGTCTGAAACACATGCACAATCTCTTATATCCCTACCCTAAGAGAAAGGAAGGACTAGTTCTTTAAAAGGGATGGGGTTTAATAAAAGATCTGGCTGAGAACACTAAAAAACCCATAGAAATTAGGAGCTAAATCAAATACTCCCTCCCAAGTTTAATTACAAGCAAAACAGCAAAACAAGCCATGTGGTTAGGAATAAAAACAGAACTGCCATGGAGCAACGAAATACATTTGCAAATGGAAAATCCACTAGTATTATTTTAAAAACTCCAATGGGAACTTTGCATATGTGCATTTATAAACCTTATTGATTTTTAAAGGAAAAGTTACACGTGGGCTTAAATCTAGAGTCTGGAAAAGTTACTTTTTACAACTACACTGCTCAGAATTCCCTAGTTAGGATAGCCAGTGGCCATGCGAGTTTTTCAGCTGCAGTCCCCCCAAAGTAACCTTTCAAGCTTGATTTGAACCTCTCCAGCTGAAGCTGGAGAGTCTGAGGCAGTGTGTCCAGTCTGAGGCAGTGCATTCCACCATCAAAATGCTCTTACTTTCAGGAAGTTCTTCCTAATGTTTAGATGGAATGTCTTTTCCTAAAGTTTGAAGCCACTGCTCAATGTCCCTATCTCTGAAGCAGCAGAAAACAGGATCGCTCCATCCTCCATATGACATCCCTTTAAATATTTAAACATAGTATCATGTTCCCTATTAACCTTCTCTTTTCCAGGCTAAACATACCCAGCTGTCTAAGCTGCTCCTCACAAGGCATGGTTTCAAGGCCTTCTACCATTTCAGTCACCCTCCTCTGAACATGTAACAGCTTGTCAATATCCTTCCTGAACTGCAGTGCCCAGAACTGGACACAGTATTTCAGGTGCGGTCTGACCAATGCAGAATGGAGTGGAACCATCACTTCCCTTGCACCTAGTCACTATGCTCCTATTGATGCAGCCCAGAGTCACACTGACACTTTTAGCTGTTGTGTTGCACTGCTGGCTTATGTTCAGCTTGTTGTTACTGCAGTTTCTAGGCCGGGCTTGAGGGATATTAGATATCACTTTGATATCAATAATTTGGCCTTCTTTACCTATTCCTCTCCACGTGCTGCGAGGTCCTCCGGACAAGCTCGCAGACAGGCACGGCCACTAATCGCTGTAACATTCCCAACAAATACAGGCAGGCCAGAAATAGCCGTCCCGACGCTTCAGAAGACCTCAAGGCAAGTACCGCATTATGTATGCATGCTACTTACAAAGGACTCCCTGCCCCGAGCAGGCAGATTGACGAGTCGAATACTCATCTGTCAAGCACTCTACGTTTGCATACTGGCTACTCTATTGATAATTCAAACTTAACTCAATCATGCTAAATTCTGACCTTTCGGAGGCTTTGTCTCCAGCCCGAAACTCATTGTTTTCCCCAAGTACGGACACTAGCCTGTGGCCACATTTTCCCCTATAAAAACCCCTGACTTTGAGAGCTCCCTTGGATTGCTCCCAACTTCCATCCAGCCTTGCTGCCACTTTGCTTGGCGAGCCTTCCCCTCAGTCCCACGTACTGAGAACCTTCATACCTACAAACTCTATCTTCAGAATTCCCGGGCTTCAGGACAGGTGTAGTATTACCCATACCAAAAATCTCCTCTAAAAATCCCTCTATCCAACTCCAACCTTTATTTCTCTAGTTATCTGTGTGAGTGTGTTGCATATCTTTGTTTGATTGTATTTTAATAAAACAACAATTATTATTTCACTTCTGTTTGCTCCTTGACTTGGCCTGACCCCGTACACATTGGGTAAAAGATCTCGCTCCGTTGCCCTGCCTCTCGTATTGCTAGCTTGTGCTCTTTGACTAATTTCCCCAACTTGTATAATTTGGAGCGCACTTATGTGTCCCTCACGGGACCCCCAGAAATCAGGGTAACATTGTGGTCTACTAAGACTCCTAGATCTGTTTCATATATATTGTGGTCAAGCTTGGTGTCACTCATCTTATATTTGTGCACTGCATTTTTTCTGCCCAAGAGTAGTACCTCACCTCTGTTGAAATTCATTTTGTTAATTTTGGCACAGCTCTCTGATCTGTTAAGGTCATTTTAAATTCTGATCCTGTCTTCTGGAATGTTAGCTAACCCTCCTAATTTGGTATCATCTGCAAATCTGATAAAAATGACCTCTATTTCCTAATCCACGTCATTGATAAAGATGTTGAATAGCACTAGGCCCAAGACAGAACCTTGTGGCACCCCACTGTCACTTTTCTTCAGGATGAGGAGGAGCCACTGGTGAGCACCCTTTGGGTTTGGTGAGTCAACCAGTTACAAATTAAGGAAATAACTCCTTAAAGACCTGAATGGACCATATAACACCAAAGATAAATGTTCCCTGCACTATAACCCACTCCACGTCTGAGCGAACACAACAATGGATGACCTGTCAGCTCCTTTATCAGCGTGCACTTCCTCCAAACATAGAATGATTCTCAGGAATGACCTGAATGTAGCATTGACATGTTTCATAATTTTTTTCTATTTATATGATTATTTATGAGACATAGTTTTGCCCTCAAACACACAAATTAAAAAGGAATAAAAATAAAAAAGGAATAAAAAGGCTGAATCTATCTCTCCCAAAGAACTGCTCCTCCTTCCTTATAACACTGGTTTCTCAGTATTCCCCACCCCGCCCCCATTCCAAGAGGTTGAAATATATTTCTGAAGTCTACGATACTGGCACTGAGACTCTTAATATAAAATGTAAGCCTTTTGTCTCTGGTCCTGCCAATGGCTGGAATGCAAGGAATACTCTGAAACCGAATTGGGCTCAAAGAGGTTGCTGTACACTCTTGAATTAGTTTAGAACACATAGAAGATCACATCACAAATCACAAGAAACCTTGAGCTATGCCTGCTAAAGACCCATGAACAGCCAGACTTCAGGATTCCATTAACAGTCCATATATTTCATAGATGGATGACTCACTTAGCAGAAAATACTGCAGGCAAGACATGAAAGTGGGATTTAGTGGAAAATTCCATGTAATATAAGGCTGGGCACAGTGCAGTCCACAGGCTGAACGTGTCCCTGGAAGACCTATTCTGCAGCTTGGCCCCAAGAGCTCCCCCCTCAAATTCTTTGGGGAAAAAGCCGGTTTGCCACCCTTGGAGGCTGTTTCGCAATGTTTAGGGTTGGTGGTCTCCCAAGACTTACAAAATACAAAAACAATCAAGCAAAGCTTCCAGAAACCAGAAGGGACCAGGAAACCACTTCTAGATTCCATTTCTTTATGTTTTAAATTTTTTTGGCTGGGTGTAGTCCTCAGAGATCCCATAGTCTCAAAACTGGTGCCTGGATCACCAGTGGTTGGTTGATCATCCCTGAAATAACCCAACTGGAAAAAAAATTAAGTATGGGTAATCGTTCTATCATAATCATTCTTTTAAAACCTGGTTCCCAGCTCTGGCTAAGGCAGGAGTAACATTTTAGATGTTGCAGAACAATTCTTACCACTCCTAACCATTGTGACTGGGACAGAAGTTTGCAGTCCAACATCATCTGGAAGGCAGCACAACCCTGGGTCAATGCAAGTAGTGTCAGATCCCCTAGTGTCAACTCCCTCTCCCTCTTAACAATAATCATTATTAAGACTAAGAAGGAAAATTAATTTGCACCAAAAAGTAAAGGAGGGAAGTAACCAAATTAATCTGCAGCCCACTGATGCTCTTTTATCCCAACTCATATCCATCTACCCAGTCAAACTATGTCTTAAGATGCTCCCCTCAGTTCCCAGAGTTCCAAACAAATGCTTGCAAAAATCCATGTGAGGTGTAAAGAGCCTGTGAGGCAAAGAAGCAACATGGATGGAAAAGGTTCTGCTCCCACTGAATCTCTGCTCAGTCATGTGCTTCTGACACACACACACAGAGAGAGAGAGAAGGAAGGGGTAAACCAACCAACTAATATGTGTCTTGCTTAAAACAAGTGAGAAAAAAACCCAAACAAGGTTACCCTATTCATAGGGGGAAAACCCTCTGCCTGTTCTGTATTAGCAATGTTTCAACACAGAAAGCATTGTTGAATAAAAATAGATGTTGCTGTCCAAATTTATTTCCTTCCTTGATTGATGTCTGAAGTTGTAGAATTATTTTACAACTTCTGCATTTAGCACAAAAAGCAAAGAGATAAAGAGTTTTTACTATTAGTTATGTAGGATAATTAGTTTTTTTAAAACCTAATAAAACCATCATTATATTAATTATCTCATAATCACTGAACAACCAAAAACCAGGACAAGCAATTATGGTATTTCAGAATTTCTAAAGTTGTGTCCTTATTATTATTAGAGTTGTGATTGTCCTTATAATTAAAATATATGTATACCCAGCAAGATGTACAAGAGGCTAATAGAAGTAGTAGCTAAAAAGCCTCTGAGCAACACAAGATTAAAAATGGCAGGTATAGAAAATGGAGGTAAATTGGGTTGAAGGAAGAATGTGAAGAAGTTCAGCAAAAAAAGAAGAGGAACATATCTTAAAAGATGCAAATACTTTGAGCATGTTTCTATTCTACATGAAACTGACTTAAAAAGGAGAATTAAGGGTACATATGAACATAAAGAAGTTCCACTGATGTCCATGGAAAGGATTTCACTGTTATTCAGGCAAGCAAGATATTTTAGTTCTCTTGAGTCATGTTTTTCCTGCAGAACTGACAGAGGACTAGGAATAAAAGGGAGGCATTTTACAACATTGTCACTCGGAAGAGTTGTGCACAAAGTCCCTGCGTTTCAGTGACCTGCCATGTATGATGTTGCTGTTGCCTTTTAAGACAGACAAAAATGGCTGTACAAAAATCATATCAACAGGTCTGTATTACATTTGTGTTGGTTACTTTCCCCCCTGCAAACAGGAAGTGGCAAATAAACTATCAGTAGAATCAAAAGGCCTTTCATGTCCATTAAAAAGCAATAAATACAGAAATACAGCACATTATTAACAGGCTCTCTCCATAATGAATGAGCTCTTGAAGGTGTGTAGAAGCAAACAAGACTTCAGCTACTGAAGTGGCAAAGTCTAGCCTTGCTAGGAAGGGACCACCAGAGCCTTGGACCAGCCTCTGAGAAGGCTGTCTTCCGTGTTCTCACCACTATTACTACTACTACTACTAATGGTGATAATGATGTATCTAAGAGTTGTGGAACCTAGATAAAGGCCTATTTAATATATTTAAAAACATCCATGAACACCCACTGGGTGACCTTGGACAAGTCACACTCTCTCAACCTCAGAGGAAGGCAAAGGCAAACCCCTCTGAAAAAAATCCTTGCCAAGAAAACCTTGTGATACGTTCACCTTTGGGTTGCTGTAGACTGGACATTTGGGGAACTCATGAACAGGGTTTGATTAATGTGAATTGAGGAAGACTGAACACAGCCAGGCAATTCATCAAAAAGCAACAGTAGTGATAAGAAGGTTTTAAAAAAAAAAAAGGAAATCAACATTAATCAAGCCAATTTATGTTATGGATCCCATCCCTAATGTGAAATTCTGCCTTTCTCCTCTATATATTCATAAACGCATGTCATATCGCCACTTTCTATAAGGAGCTCTTTATTCTTTTCTGGCTGTCACTGTATGGAAGACTCAGTAATCAAAAGCCTATTGATGCAAATGTAGAATGCCACCTATTAAATAATCATAATTATACTTTAAAAAGCTATTTTTAGTAAGAGCCAAGCTCTCCATACGCGCAACCCTTGTTTTGGCTTGTGATACCAGATGCTATGCAGCAGTGACATTTGTACAATGTTCTTTAGTAACACTGCAATTATTTGTGTCTTTTGAAAGCATTAGCATATTTTCCATTTTCTCAAAACTCCTATTCCAAAATATCTAAATGTCTTAAGAGGACAGCATGCAAAGAGGCAGGAACAGAAACAGTGAAGGATGGGAAAGAATTTTTTCCCCTCCAGCATTTTTTTTCAAATATGAATACAATAAAAATGTTTCTTGTGTGCATCTGTGTGAATTTATGTCGTGTCAATATGCCATAACATTTGCTGCTAGAAAGGAGGGACGTTGTTTTCTTCTGATATTTATTTAGTTGGCTGTTCAAGTTGGTAAAACCAAAAGGTTTCCTTACAGTACACGTGTTGCTTGTAGTTCAGGGTGTTGTAGTCCCAGTTGTAACTCCCTCCCCCTTCCAAAAAAAGTTTTAAAACCTCAATTTGTAGTCATATTTTGAATAAACCATACTTTTAATAAAACATGACCATTTTATGCCAAGGCTATATATAATGCATTTTAAGGTCCTCAAGTACCAAAGTGACTTTCAATCTGTAAAGGGTGCTAATATTGCATTTTAATTTTTTTCTGAAAATTTCTAATTTTTTTTTCTGGAACCCTCAGCCAGACGAAAAACTCATCCCCCCCCCATGACTTCAAAATTTCCAGATATCTGTAATATGTACACAGAGCTATTCAGTCTCTCCTTGTGTCTTTAATGAAGGCAAATCCATGGTTCCCAGGGCTGTCTCACTCCTTCACAGCTCTTATTGTTAGGAAACTTCTACTAAAGGTGAACCCAGGTGAACCCAGGAAGCAAGACACCTGTTCAGCCCATTAGCCACTGAAGGGTCTGTTCTCTTCCTCATACTATTTAATAGATATGTGAAACTGATGAGACAAAGATGCCAGAACTGTTTTTAAGGTGGGAGGCCTTAACATCAGTAGGCAGTTTGTTGTAAAACGCAGGGAAAAGACAAATTACCTTCCCTGTTCTTTATTACTGAAATATCCTTAAATGTGAAGACTCTTACAACACAAAGTGTTCAATGTCACTTTCTCCCAAGTAAGTGCATCTAGGAAAGATGGCAGGCAGGGTTTTTTTATTCCTGGGAATCCTCAATTATAACCACTGCCTTAATATTTTGTAGTGCTTGATCATTTAGTACACTTTTGATCCGTAATTGCTGAGGAGGTCAATTATATATGAATCTTGGTGGTCCAGTTTTTCCAGATCATTCTAGGAGGACAATGCCCCCAAACCTTGTCTTGGGTAGGGCTGAGCCTCCTCTGCCCCCCATTCTGGAGACTATGCACTGGGAAAGGCTGTCTATAGAGTTCTGGTGTCATCAGCATGAAGATCACACCCAGCTCTATTATGCTCTCTCACCACAATCCAAGGAAGCTGTCTCAGTTCTGAACTGGTGCTTGTCTACAATGGACTGGAAGAGAGAATGCTAACTCAAGCGTAATCCAGACAAGACAAGAGTGACCTGGTCAGTCAAGAGGTTGATCAGGGAGCAGAGAATCAGCCTGTGCTGAGTGGGGGTTACTCTTCCCTTGAACAACCTTCACAACCTTGTTGTACTTATTTTTAAAAATGTTATTGTAAAATAAAACTTTTACAAGCGATATTGATATGACTTTTGAAAAGTTATCAAACATTTAAAAAATCCATTGACTAATACATGGTAACTCGTCAGAAGGTGCATTAGTCAATGAATCTGTTAAGCATGAAATTTTCTTGCATTATAACAAAAAGCCTGGACATACTTCTTGATTCAACCCTGAAGTTTCTGTGATGGCCAGGAGTGCATTGCATGGTTAAGACTTGTGTGCCACCAGCAATTCTCCCCAGAGACTCCTCTGATCTGGCTATGGTGACACATGCCTTACGTACATCTTGTTTGGATTACTTAATAATGACGCCACATTTGAAAAGTGTTTGGAAAATCTGGCTAGTCAAAATTGTTGCAGTCAGATTAGCCCTGGTCAGACTAGCCCTGATCACAGACTAGTGATTAGGGCTAGTTACAGGCGGCATACAGCTCCACTGTAACACCTTTACAGGCTATTGGTCTGTTTCCAGGAACAATTCAAAGAGCTGGTTATGTTCTACAAAGACTTAAACGGCTCAGGTCCAGGATACCTGAAGGACTGTTCTCCCATATGAGTCCACTCAGGTTCTGAGACATTCAAGGAAGGCCCTTCTTGCTGTATTTAAACGTTTATAGCAATATGAAGTTTGTATCTCTTTTTAACTTTTGTAAGCCATTTTGAATCCCAGGACTGGAAATAAAAGGTGGGATGATAATTATTTTGTTTCCTACCATAAAAGAAAAGAGAAACATGTGTTTCTGAAATTCATTTTCTAACTATGGAAATTCAGCCAGAGAATATTATAAGGAGACACTAATATAATAAACAGCTTTCAGAACTTGAGGTTATTAGATAGACTGGCTACCAATCATGAGTGCCAAAAGAGCTATTTTCACTTTGGGAGTCAAGGTCTATTTCTTGAACTTCAAGTAGATTCCCTGTCTAGTTTTCCTGAGAAAATTATTTTCAGGAAAGCTGGAACAAGGAAAAAAAGACAGATAAACCTTATGGAGCAACATCCCAAAACTGGGGCAGGTGGTTTACAGACAAATTGTAACAGGTAAGATCCATTAGAAATTACTTAACAAAGAGGAAAAGAGAAAGTTACAAAGGAAGTAAAAAGCAGAGGACTCTGGACATTTTATGCCACAGAAGCAGCATATGGTCCACTGCCCTGCTTGTCATTCTTCACCATGAAATTTTCTGGCTGTAGTTGATCAGAGTTGTAGTCCAACAACATTTGGCCATGCTCACCATCACTGCTTTACACTTAAGTAATGCTCTGCATCCGAGGTAACACTAGGCTGGTTGCTTTGCCCTGGGTTGCAGAGCTATTATGTAACTTGCTGGGATTATTGGTAAGGAATTTACCAGCCATTTGTACTTCCCACAGCAAAGCAAATGTCATTTGGTGTAATCTTCTATTTGGCCTATTTGAGAAGGGAGTTGATGCAAAAATTTTAACAGCATATCTCAGGTTAACTATTTGCTACCTGGTAAAGGCAAGGACAACTTTTACAGCAAGTAAAAACCATCAAAGGGTCATGAGATGGTCTTGGATGCTGTGCAGAGTCAGTTTACCCTTTGTGGCATCGTAGGGACATCTGCAGGGTGGTACTGTATTTTCAAATACCCTCTTAGCAGGCGTCTCAACCACCTAACAGGACTGCTGTGAGGATAAAACAGATGGGAGGGAGAGGAGGGGGGCCATGCATGCTTTCACCATATGATGGGAAATGATGATGGAAAATGATGATGATGAAAATGATGATGGAAAAAGAAATTCTTTGGAAACTTTGTAGTTTTTGAAGATTACTCATAAACTGAGACATGCTATGCAAAAATTCTTATGTGACTTTTTGCACAGAAATGGCATATTCTGCAAGAGAAACAGCATGCTACTTCCCATGTAGAAAATGCTGTTTCTTGTGCAAAACAACCATGTGCATATTTTGTACAGAATATGTCCCAAACTGTGAAGATCCCTGACAGTCCTGGATTCTTTTCACTAGGCTTTCTTGATACTTGAGAAATATGTTTTTCAACCATTTCTCAGGAATATTCTTGGATATTCTTTTCATCTCTACACAGAACTATTGCTATTGTTCATCAGCTCCTCTGAATGTGACTGCCCTAAAAAGTATCCAAAAAGGCTAGCCATTGCAGATGTAACACAAGAATGCAGCCATTTGGTGGTAACCAATGACAGGTAAGCATGGTTTATTGCATAGAGATGCAAAAGGAGAACCTCTCTGCTATTTATCAAAATGGCACTACAGTCAGCTCTCCACATTTGCTGGTTTCATTTTTGCGGATTTAATTATTCAAGGATTATTTGGTGTCACCTCTGCTGCCTCCCTATGCCATTTTTTATAGGCACTGCAAGCCTTCTGAGGCTGAGAAATGGCAAACAAAGCTTGTAGGACCCTATTAAAAATGGTGTGAGGCAGCAGTGGAGGTGGCAGCAAGCCTCACTAGCCACCCACTTCTGCCTTGTGAAGGAACCCTCATGCCTTAAAGGGTGGGTTGAATGTGATGATTATACTTTTTTGTGTGTTAAATATGGTTTGGGAGTGTCTAGAGTTACTTACGGTTTTTCCACTTTCACAAGGGTCCTGTGCCCCAAACTCTAGTGAATGTGGAGGGATGACTGTATTTAAAAAATAAATAAACAAGAATAAGACTTGTGTCAGACCAGTCCTCCTATAAACTGGTTGTGACTTCCCTGGGAAGGGTTTGAAGCCCCAGTGGGGCACTGTGGTAGATTTCTCACCGACAATCACTGTGAGAAAGAACTTAGTACTTTGCTTTCTCATTTTTAAGGAAGCAGCTGTCAACTATCTCCAGATGCAAGCAAGATGTTCCAAAGAACCATTCACAGATCCATATAAAGCCACAGTACTGGAGACTATATACAATAAATGAAAAATAAAGCATGATGTTTAAAACCAGTGGGTCACAAACAGAGGAAGAACATAAAACACTAAAATGGTGTTATCATTATTATAAATATTGTTATTTCATTTACATCATGACTTTTCCCTAATACTGGGACTCAGGTAGGCTTCTAAAACATCAAGACAAATACAGATTAAAATATACTAAGAAATCAGTAAATATATTAAGAAATCAGGAAAAATACATAAAAGTTATTTTAAAATGAAATTAAACAGTCTATAGAATTAAAACTATTAAAAAATCCATTAAAAGTCAATAGAAAAAAATCAACAAGATAGCCCATCATTAAAAGCCAGTGCAGTCAATCCCTAAAAATTTGTTGGAATAAAAAGCCTTCTGGGTGGTGGCATGCTCAAAATAGGATCCTGTGAACCACAATACATTTTTTAAAATCAGTAACTGTAGGCAGCCAAATCTATTTAATTGGGACATATATACTGAGGGTTTTCTGTATCATGACTGAACTCCTTCAGTTTCATGTAGTTAAATCCAGGACTATTCTCATCACAGGAAATAAGTGTGTGTAGGGGTGTGTGTGAGGGGGAATCAGGTTTAAAAGAAAAAGGGTTATTGTATTTGCCGAAGTATCTATCAGCATATAAGACGCACTCCATTTTCAAACTGTATTTTTTAGGAAAACATTTTTATTACCCGGCCAAGGCAAATGCAGAAGAAAGGGATGTGTAAAAGGAGGGGCTGCGCTAGGTTTTCCCCGCCACCCTTCCTTCCGTTTTGCCTGGGTGGTGAGAAGTCCTCACACCAAGGCAAAATACATAGGAAAGGCGGACGAAGGCAAAAGGAGTGCTAGCGCTAGCACTCCTTTCACCCTTACTTTCTGTCATTTTACCTGGTTGGGGAGAACTCCCTGCTGAGGCAAAAGACATAATGCAAAACAACAGGAAGGAGGGGGTGAAAGGAGCACTTGTGAGAGCACTCCTTTCATCCCTTTTTGCTTTCCTATGCATTTAGGCCTGGTAGGAGTTACTTGTATCTGCTGGTGTGTAAGACACACTGGTGTATAAGACACACTCAATTTTCAGAATGCATTTTTTAGGGAAAACAGTGCATCTTATATGCCTGGCAAATACAATACTTGAGCGAGGGAAGTCGAACCTTCTTCCCCTCTCATGATGTACTTTTTGGCAGGTTCCCTTCCTATGTTATCTGTCTCAACTACAGTCACCATATGGAGTCACAGACTCAGTGCCCAGACAAAAAAAAAACTTGTAGGGAGGTAAACTACAGGGCACTCCACAACTCCTTTCTACCTTATTAGAGTAGTTCTATTGGGCAATATATGAAGTTGTCAGCATAACGTCTAGTTTGAGCACCTTAGTGAAATAAGAATGGATTCACTATAAACACTGACGTAAAAGCATTAGCCTAAAACGTTATTAATTTAGATTGCCAAAGGGCTTCTGTGTGTTTAGAAGGATCTTTTTTGCATTTTTCCTTAAAACACAGAATGAAGAGGCATAAGAGACATGTGCCTCATGATGGAAAATCTCTTTGAATCTCACTGTTAATTTTTAAAGCTACTGTTTTTCATTCAGGGCTTCAGATCAATTGCTGAAAAACATAAATTGGAGGTTCAAAACTGGTTGTGGAGCTCCTATTGACCATAGCCATGCTATCTAGAAAGAAGAATCATAAGGGCAAGTTAGACTCCCTTCTTGCATATAATACTATAACAGGATGCTGGCAAATTCTTTACATGCCAGTGGTGTGTCCAGGCCATAATCTATAATTTACATGAAACCAGCACTGTAAACTTCTAGTAGTTTCACTGTATCTTTTTACTGATGCATAACCACTAGCCTTGATAAACTGTTATCATCCTCTCAGCTCTTTTCACCAGAAGAATGACTTAGAAATCCTCTCATCTCTCTCCTTGTATGGACAAAAGACACTGGAAGAATAAGACATTCCCTTTTCCAGCCCAGCCCACTTCTCCTACTCCATTCTTTTCCCCAAACAGTCATGGATTCTCCATTTCCTGCTGAAAAAGCCACTAATGAAGTCACATGCAGCACATCTGGATTATGTTAAAGGTATTTATTTGACCAACAGTTTTTCATCAGCATTTCCTTAGACACAGAAAGAGAGACAGAGTCAGAGAACAACTATGCTAAAAGGAGTAAGGGGGAGTAATTTAATAAGCATGCTGTACAGAAACTTCTGAAAACATTAGTCTTTCAATAGGCAATACAGTAACCATCTCAAGTAAATTGTATGTATAACACAAAACCAAGATGCAGCTGCCTCTAAGAGCTCAAGTGAACAACAAAACAGAAAGGGAAAGTGAAAGAAAGAGAAAGTGTCATCATCAGCTATATTAAAAACGCATAAACCTTTGAAGTTGGCCACCAAAATAGAAATAAGAAAAGTGGAGGCTGATGACAGAAAGTCATTCCTTGATGCATTTTGGAAAAAGCTTTCAAATGGTCTCTAGAAAGTTCAAAAGGTTTTTGTCTATTTATGTAAGGCTTCCTGATTGGGTTGCTTCATTTCACATCTGCATACTGTTAGGTCTGAATAAAAACTTCTATAAAACATATAGAACTGCTGTTCCTTTTGTGTGATACAGGAACCTATCCCTGTTACTTTGTTGTTGTTTCTACTAAATTTTCTGTTAAATATGTCCAGGAACACATCTACTTTGTTAACTGAGGTATATGTGGACACAGTTTATTCTACTTGTGTTTGACAAATGCACACAGCTTAGATGCAGTCTGAAATTCACACATCACCATTTAAAACATTATGTGGTTTAAAAAAAAAAGTAAAGACAAATGCCATTTTTTTTAAAAAAATCTATAAACAGCTTTTAAAAAAACTGAACTGACAGAAATATGCAGGAATAAACTTTTTGTTTTACATGAATTGCTCAACCACTAGTGAATAAGTTAACTGGTTATAATGTCAGCATGTAAGGCAACTGTTCATTCAACCTATTAGATGAACAAAGGGGTGTAAAGCAGAAAGAGGAGGAATCTTGGAGAATGGTGGCATAAAGGCAGCATTCTGTGTTTGCTTTTAAACACACTTGAATACACTCCCTGTGTCAGTGGATGCATTATGAGAGAAAGAAAAAGACACACACACAGAAAGAAGGCAAAAGAAAAAGAGACCCCACAAGTGCTGTACAAATCAGAGTGGCTACTGTCATTGTGTCCCTCCAGTGTCCATTTTTACTCAGAAAGCCTCAAATAAAGAAGGAAAGTCACTCTTTTAAAACAGCATCTTCAGAACAAAGTAGTATGAACCTACAGACAACCTGAAATATATTACACACCACAACAGCAGGAGAAAATGCTGTTTTGAATAACTGAAGAGCAAATCTGCTATTATTTTGAGAAAAGTTTCTTCTAAGTTATTATGGACAATTTCCAAATTATATGGTGTGCAGATGTTGAGCATTTGCTCCATGCACACTAACTTCATTTTTTGTTTGGTTTTGTTATTATCATGGGGACAGGAGCTGATTGTTTAAGCTATTAAGAAAGGGAAAAAAATATTTGCAGCCGGCTACTGCACTATGCATGCATAGTTTGCAAGGCACAAATTCCTTAGAAACTCAGCCAGTCTTCAATGCAATCTTAAGGACAGAGATACTCTTTAGAAGTAAAACATTTAATGACAGGAGAACCCATGCTGTCTGAAGTTAGGGGAGAGGTTAGGGCAGAAAAAAATAAGCTTACCTCATTTCTCATTTGATGCCTAAAATCTTTGAAACTGAAGTATGCTTCCCTTTCCCCCCACTACAAAGACTTCTTTTTTTAGCTCATCAAAATCAAATTCCTTCTCTGCCTCCTTTATGGGACTGTGATGTCAGAAGGCTGAGGGCTGGTTTATCAAAAGGAAAAGAGAGAGAGAGAGAGAGCAAGCAGAAGTCCCCCCCTACACACACACACACTCTCAAACCATTCACACAAAGAAATGTTAGAAAGCAAATGTCAGGCTGGTTCTATGTTCATTATTAAAAAAAAAAGGGGGGGGAATTTCCAGCCTGAGCCAGTATGCTACCGTCATTGCTTCATAAGTCACTTCAGTTGACTGGATGAGACAAAGTACATTTGTAACAAAAGCACAAGAGCCAGTGTCGTGTAGTGGTTTGAGTACTGGATTCCAAGAGGTCTTGGTTCAAATTTCTGCTCAGCCACAGAAACCCACTGGTAGAGCTTGGACAAGTCACACTCTCTCAGTCTCAGAGGAAGACAAGGGCAAACCTCTTCTGAATAAAACTTGCCAAGAAAATCCCAAAGTAGGTTTACCATGGATCCCTATAAGTCAGAAATGATTTGAAGGCACACAGCACCAAGAGGTAAACGCCGACAGATCTTCAAATCACAATATAGTTCAAAGTTTGGAAGAATAAAGGGGTCATCTCAGTTATCACATTTATGACAAATGCAAACTGTACATGCTTTTCTGCAAAATTTTATTCCCTGAACCATGGGTGCAACTTCAGTGGATTTTCAAAGCCCTGCCACTGCGTCAAACAAGATACAGGTTTTTTTTCCGAGTGGAGGGGAATAAATCTGTCACAAGCATAAACATGGACAACCAGGATAAGGTTAGCAGGCAGATTTTTTTTTTAACCAGGGGAGAAGAAATTATATTTTTCTTTCAGGTTATTTAAGATGTCATTTGGATTGTTAATTCTCAATATTTTTTCTCTCTCTCTTTCACACACACGTGTACCAAGGAGAGAGGTTGAAGGGGAAAGGCAACTTACTTTGTAACGTTTTCTGCTTCTGTGATAATGCTGTGATTTCCCTTTAGACTGCCAAATATTTTATTAGATGCATTCAAACAAGAGAAACTAGTGAATTCTGAGGCAACAATTGTTGCTCTGTGGACAATGCAAGTGAACATTTTGCTAACCACATCTGAAGGGTTTACTTTCATGAAACTCTTATCTCTCATTTTTAGAAATTCACTATCTACTTGGAGTCAAATTGGAAGTTAATTGTTTTTTATGCCCTCGTAATTTGTGTGCATGTGTGTCAGGGGAGACACTTTTACTGGAACCATACCAAGTGGGAGGTTTTACTTTTCCCTTACAAAAATCAGCCATCCATTATCAAGATAGTGGCATCAGGACAAAAATGCTCAGGAACTGCTGGGGGTGAGTTGTTTTGCTTGGGCTCTAGCCCCCAAAATCTATTCCTTTATTTCTGCACTTCACTATGCCTGTGTCTTCTTTCCTGAATGCTAGAGATTTCCTGCATATTGCTTTACTCCTGTTTAATTAACTAGACACAATTTTGCATTGCCTGCACAGAAGAAGCCCAGATAAGTCTAGGGACCCTTTCACACTATGCAATTACAGTTGGCTCTTAACATTTACTAGGGCTAGGGGCATAAGACCCCCCAAAGCAGAAAAAACAAAATATAAAAATGTGTGTGTGTGTGTAGGGAGGGGGTCAAGGCACGATGGGGAGAGTGGACACCCAGGGTCCAAACCAGGTCAGGGAAAGGAGAGGGAAGGATGTGAGTTGGCCTGGTGACACCATACACCTTCTCTCTCATCCATCTCATTCCTTAGCTGTGTGGGGGGGCATTGAGAGGTTTGTGGTGCTGAGAAATTAGGCTGTGAGCTGTCCTTAGCTGGCCAGGCAACAGCTGGAGGAGGAACAAGACAACCAGAGGCAGTTCTTTGAAGGGCTGTACGGCCTGATCAGAACCCCTGAGAGGGAAGGTTCTTCTGGAAAAGAAGTGCCTGAGGTGTGTGGGGGGGGGCAGGGAGTGAAGAAACTCACAAATAATCAAATTCATGAAGGTCAAATCTGCAAATGTGGAAGGCTGACTATATAGTGCTACAATTCCACTTTGATGGCTGCATCCTAAGGTATCTTGGATTTTGTAGTTTGATGAAGCACTAAGTTCCCTGGCTGAGTATTTGTTGTGTGCCTACAAGTCATTTCTGACTCACGGTAGCCCTAAGGTGACCCTATCATGGGATGTTCTGGGAATGAGCTGAGTGTGTGTGATGCACCCTAGGTCACTCAGTGGGTTTCCATGGCTGAGTAGGGAACTGAGTTCCAGTCTCCAGGGTCATAATCCAATGTTTAAACCACTATACCACATTGGCTCTCTTGGCTGAGAACATCTTTCCACTGTGATTCCACTTTAACTGATATAGAACATCCTCTGCAGTCCCAGGATTTGCAGTTTGTGGAAAGGTATTCTCTGTCTGAGGGTGAGCTATAGAAACATACTCATTCATGGAATAGGATACTGAGTGAAAGCGTATGCCAGCCTTCCCAAAGCTAGTGCTCTCCAGCTATGTTAGACTACACCTCCCATCATCCCCTGTGCTTTGTGAAGCCTGGTGAACACTGCTTAGACTAGACTTTTGGTTTTGCTGCTTGCGGATCTTGCTTTCAAAGCTGTTGGTTTTCTTGTTAATTGGATCACTTTATAGTCTCTTGTATTTTTATACATTTTTAATGACTATTGTTCCTCACCCTGTGGCTGTCTTTTCTGAGAGGGAGGCATGTTTTTTTTTTAACACAACAAATTACAGAGTATCACCCATACAAGCTTCAGGGTATTTTAAAAATTGATTAAGCAAACATTTGCTTGACTAGAAAAAAAATATACCAAAAAATTCCTGGAAATTTCCTTTTTATGTTTTAAGGGACCAATCAATGGCTTTTACTTCTGAAGCAAAGGCTGTTCACAGTTGCAGGCGGGAATACCCCAGCTGCTTCCTCCTCTGTTCCATCATTTGTACTAATCTCAACTCAACTTATGATCTCATAAAAAAAACCCCCAATTTAATAGGCTTGTGTTTTTTTTCCCTTTTCAGTTCCTGAATTATAATAATTTACAATGATGACACATCAGCCTGTGATGCTAATAAAGGCTGGCGTAGGCTGATTATGCTGCTGTTTTTGCTTCTGCTCTTTGCCACTTGGGGGTCTTGCTTTCTAAGCTGATGGCTGGGGGAAAAGTCATTGCTGCAGTTTAACATCATGTTTTGAACTTTAATACTTGCTTAGAAACCAGGCACTCGCATGACAGGGACACTCTTACTTTGAAAACAAGATTACAAGGTTTAAAATATACATTAAGCATCAACCACAGTTGCTCAGAACACGTCATGCAAATAAAAGCAAAGCCGTCACCAATCTAAGTGGTAGGGAACCACCCTGGGTCGAAATCCAGCCCTCTAGGGGTCCCCATGAAGCCATTCCCCCTTTGCCATGATACCACTGTTTAGTGATTTCACAGATTTTTAATGCACCCTCCCCCAGGTTGAAATGTTTCTCCTAAAGCTTTGCTACTAACAGTAAAAGCTTTGATTCAAAATGTTTGGTTATGTCCTTTTATGTCTTTGGCTCTGCCTTCCATTGGAATGAACCCCCCAAGGACTAATCTGAAATGAATTCCACCCTCAGGGTGAAATACACTCCTCTCTTTGTATATTATCTAAAACAGTATAATGTTCTCTGTGATACAGACCATGTGAGTTATCAAAATACAGTAGCATGTGCTCTCTTTGCTTGCTTATATAGATCAGTCTATTAGCCTTTGGTTAAGTATGGGCTGTTGGCATAACAGTTGATTCAATGCTCAATACCGTTATGACTATGACAGTTATTATTTTGTCGGGTTAAAGAAAGTTTCATAATCTGTGAAGAAGGAAAATGAAAGAAAAAAATAAACCAGGTACACTGGTTAATGAGACCATCTCATAAAAAGAAGAATTTGGAAAATGTTTTTATTTGGACAATGGTCCTTTGGTTGGACTGCATCTCCCACATTTTAAAATCTGTTCTTCCACATGTGTTAAAAACTGAGCTGGGATTTTTTTCCCCTGTTCAGTGTAGACTTCAGAAAACTGGAATTCCAAACAGGTATTTTCTTATGTGTTAAAGTATGTGTTTTTCAACTCAATTATATTCTCTAAACAACTGCAGTTGATGCTTAATGTACCATGTTTAGCTATATCATCAGAGTCTGCTCTGATGAGTTTGCTTTCCCCTAACATCTCAGGTTTTGGCCTTGACATCTCAGGCTGTGGGATACTTCTGACCTGGCAAACTCCTGACCTGGCAACCTTATTAATGTAGTATCAAGATTAGCCCTTGGAGATATAGCACTGACACTTTCCTTAGCTTGCAGTTCTTGCCCAAGACAGCATTCAGGTAAAGTATACTGCAAACTGGAAACATTTGAGGATACTAGCATACATGATTATTGTAACATGTGGTGTCGTGTAATGCTTTTTATGAGCCATTCCAACCACAGGATGTCATGCAACTGCATTTACCAGCCAAGTAATTTTAGTTCAAACATGGCTCACAACACATAGCACCATTGCCCTGACTGCTCCATGTAACGGCAATGGCTTACACACCCGATCTTGGGCCCATGTGTACTTGCAACCACATGAGTAGTATGTTAACAGAATTAAAATCGGAAAGTTCCAGTGTAAATCACAGTGACTGCTCAAATTGCATGTACTATAAACATTAGTACTTCTACTTCAATTAACATTGAGTGATCATGAATGTGTGCATGCAATAGGTACTCAGGCAAATGGAAAACACAGTAATGGCAATGTCAGAACTCACCTAAAATATTAATTTCATATTTTAATATACTAAGGCAATTCTTGGGAAGTTTAGTGAGAACTAAGCTTCAATGTGTTCAATATAGCTTAACCGTATTCTGCTTAGAAATGCTGCTGAAGTCAACTTCTCACACAACATTTGTTTCAGAACAGACAGCCAAGCTGACATTCACAGCAGCTATTCCAAATACAGACTAGGATTGCCAACTATGAATCAGGAAATTCCTGGATTTTTTTTTCAAGCTGAGAATGAATTTTTATAGGCTACCTTACCTGTCTAAATTCACAGAGACTTCTACTGGCATTTGATGTAAAACACAGTAGTCTTTGCACAGTTTATCAATGTCAATCTCAATGTGGAACGCTGTAGTGGCAGTCTGTAAATTTGCCCAGTTCTCATCATTGTAAAGTGAGAGCACAGACACATATATTTTAAAATTGATGTTTCAGTATCATACTACTTCTCCAAGTATTCACTGCATAATATCAATATTCTATGGGCTTCCTCTCTATGAATTTTCTGTTGTCACCTGGAGACAAATTATCCAAAGTGACTTGGACTGATTTTCCACAGAATTTGTTCTCTCTTCTCTTCAGTTTTGAAAGGAGGCCTTCTTTGAAACCACATAGTTCTGCAGAGCTGACATTATTATGTTCCAGTTTCTTCACAGCATTCTTCACAGCACTGTCAGATTGTGGAAAAAGTAAACATAACTAAGAAGGAGAGATTTATGTTCCTCTTCACTGAAAGCTGCCCATACAATCTTCACACATTCTTCTTCCTCCTCTGACCAAAAGTATGCCCTCAACAAAGGTCAACACAGCAGTTAGTATGTATGCAACAGCAGGCGGAAGTGACAGCCACCTTGCTGGTATGTGATGAAGTTCATTTTTATATTTCATTTTTACAAACTCAAAAAAAGGATGAAAGAGACTCTGCCTTCTTCACCAAGAGCTAAACTCACTATACAACCAGTTTTCACATCAAAATTCAAAGCCTTCATCCCATGATTGAAATAATTATAGATTATATATTTGTAACCCAATAATATCAAGTGGTCACTAAACAGTTTTAATTTTTGACTTGTGTTTTCCAACATTTGTCAGCCACATAAGACACACCACTAATGCCAAGACTGTTCTGCAGAATACTGGAGATCTATGCTCGAATTGCCTCTATTATCTTATCACTGTCATAATAAAAATCAAGGAACCTGTATTTCATTCTCTCTGTAACAGAAAAGCAACAAAGTTAATGGGAAGAATGTCCAGTGTCTCTTGTTGGTACCATCCAATCCAACAAGAATACAACAAAACAATTCAACTCTGGATTATCCAAATCCTTAAGGAGAATTTTTAGTGATCTTGATGCCAAAATAATTTCTATTATGCTGTTTGTTTTTTATCTGCCTGTTTTTGTTTTACACTTTTAGAATCAGATCTTTTTTATTTTCTTTCTGCAGTCTTGGCTTACATAACTTAAAACTGTATGAAAATATTGTAGTGTATCAATCCTATCGTCATCAGATATCTTAGGGTGAGTCTCTTTCGGTGAAAATGAGATTGCAGTCCTCCCTCCACATTCACAGGTTTGACCTTCGTGAATTTGATTATTCACAAGGGATGTTTTCTCTCCCTCTCCCATCCTTCTCCTGTCATTGCCTTGCATTCCTCACTCCAGGTTTACAAGGCTTGTGTTTAAAAGGGATGTTTTTCCCTTTTGGGTGAGCGAAGCCCCCCACTCCACTGCTGGAGGCATGTCTCTCTGCCATGTGGTTGCACATTCTGCTGTGTAATGGCTGCTGATTGGTCAGATGCTCTCTTTGCTTCTACCCCGCCCCTCTGGGAGGAATCTGCTTTATCAAGATGGTAACTGGAAGTACCTAGAATGCCAGAACTCAGTGCTCCACTCTTCTCTGTCTGAAGTGTAAGTACTAATGAGTCCTTCACCTTGTCTTTTTTTCCCCCCTGCAAAGAACGCTGGGGCCAAAGGCAAGGCAATGGGAGGGGGAGCTCTGGATGGAAATGGGAGGGTGATTGGGGAGGGGGTATTTGTGTTGTTTTTTTCACTTTTACCAATCCTCACAAATGTGGAGGGGCCACTGTAGTGGTATTCTTGGCCATTACTTCTCTGATTCCCTGTGTTTTATACTTTCAGCATGACTTCTCTTCTCTCATACTTAACTGATAATCCTTGATTGCATAGGATATATTCTCCTGTGACTGTGTGTGCGTATTGACTTTTGAAACCAGTATATGTATGCATTTTCCTTCCCTCATTCATCATTAAAACTACATAAATGCCTTCTCTTTTTTACTGTGTCACCCTCTGAAAATTCATCATCACCACAGTCTGCCATGATTTCAACCCATCTGTCTAAATTTAAATGAAGAAAAATTGTATGACTGACCAGTGTAGCACAAAAAGACTTCCTCTTGTTTCAGCAGGCATCAACAGCAGATATACAGAGAACTGTTCTTGAATATTCAACTCTTCCTTTCTGCACCTCTACCACTGACGTAGCTCTGTTCCACAGCATTTTGCCATATCTCCCCAGAACTAATTTCCATGGTTTTCTCTTCTCCCCACGAACTGTTAATGTGCCTTCCTCATACTTCTTCCACTGTTCCTGCTGAGGCCTTTTGAGATGACAGGGCAGTGAAAGGTTGTGGCTTGTCATATCTCCAGTATCTAGTTCAAGAGGTTATGGGTTATTGAAACGGTTAAGAGGGGACATGATAGCCACGTTTAAATATCTGAAGGGATGCCATGTAGAGGAAGGAGAGGGCTTGTTTTCTGCTGCTCTAGAGACCAGGACAAGGAGCAATGGATTCGAGCTCAGGAAAGGAGATTCCACCTGAACCTCAGGAAGAACTTCCTGACAGTCAGGGCTGTCCAGCAGTGGAATGTGCTGCCTCGAGTGTAGTGGAGTCTCCTTCCTTGGAGGTTTTTAAGCAGAGGTTGGATGGTCATCTGTTGGAAGTGCTTTGAGGGTGTTCCCGCATGGCAGGGGGTTGGACTGGATGGCCCCTGGGGTCTCTTCCAACTCTACATTTCTATGATTCCATGATCATATCCTGTACCCCAGGCCGGGAGGGGGAGGAGGGGGAGGGCAGCTCTGATGATTTTATTGGAGGAAAAACTCAATTTCTACTCATTCTAGGCCACGGCTGGAAGACTGGCAAACCTACAGACTTGCATAAATTTTTAGTTGACTCTTTCCTCAAGTGAGCTCTCTTCCTTTCCATTTTATCTTCACAGAAGTGGTAAGGATCAGACTTGATAGAGAGTGATTGGCTCAAAATCACTCTGTCAGTTTAATGTTGTAGTAGGAACTTGGATCTTCCCTCTCTCAGTCCAGTACTCTAACTGCTACATCACCCCATCCTCATTTCAAGGGGGAAACAACTGATGTGTTTTTTCCATTTTTTATTTGATTTTATAAATAATAATAGTAATAAAAAATTCCTTGGATATAACATGCAAATTACATAAATACATTATTTTATAAAAAAGAAATGGCAAGAACAATATTCTAAAGAAAGAAAATAACAAAAAAAGAAGAGGTATTATTAAAATCTATCACCTGAATAAAGCAATCATACAAAGCATTAAATGTCAAGTTAGTAATTATTAGCATATATGAATAATAAAATATTAAAAGAAAGCACTGGTTTATAACATTTGTGCAGATCTCAACAGGTACAGATTTTATATTTGGGTATCTGGCACAAAACAGACTTGTGAAAGGTTGCCTGAAGAACATTATCTACATACTATTTTAAATTTCATGGCTTCTATAAAAGAACTCTAACATACGTAGTTCAAAAAACACATAAGAATTCCTTATTAAGATGCTCCACAGTGTCCTCCAGCTTCACAGAACTACAGTTCCTCGTATTTCCTACAAAGATGGACTCAATTCTAAACTGTGTGTTTATCTGGCATATGCTGGGATTCATAAATGTAATATAAATAAATAAGTCTGTATTTGAGATAGTGTAGTTCTGTAATTTGCAAAACTGGTTAACAATAAAGGCTATCTTATTTGGCCACCGTGAGCTCATGTAAGTATTCAGTTTCTAAGGAAAGTTTAGTTCTCAGCTAGATGCAATACAGTGTGTTCCGACACTTTGTATCTAGCAAAACCAATTATGTGAAATCCCCACACTATAAATAAATTTCAAAAGAGAACAAAAGACATTCCTTTATTTTCAGCATCCACTATGCTGCTCATTTTCTGGCAGAAGAAACACTCAATGTTTAACTCCTTGCCTTAATTTTTGAGGGCAAAACAATGCAGTATAAGTACAGTTAAAAAAATATTGCTGACAATTGCGAACACCCTAAGGTGTCTGAAGTCAGTTTAATAGGACAGGAAACCAGGCCATCAAGACATTTACATGCTAATGCAATTATAGGGTAGATTGAAAAACACAGCCTCTACTGTAGAGCTGCAGAAAGAAAATCATTTTTGGGGTGGGGAAAAAGAGGTTATCACATATTCTCCCCTGCAAATCAGCCTGTTTCCACTGTACCTGAAAAAGACACTTGCATAAATTAAATGCCCCTATACAGGGAGTTGATATCTCCAGTTACATATATACGATATATTTGTAAGAACCATTATCCAACTAATAAGGTTCCTCTATAAACAGACATATTTGTGCAACAGGTTATGGCTTCTTTCTTTTACATAAAAGGAAGATATACTCATAAGAAACACAAAGTATCGGATCTAGTTTAAAATTTCTAGAATGTCCGTTTTCTCAGATGTTCATGAACTCTGCAACCTTTAATTATGTATATACTATCAAACCAAGTGTCTCTCCCCACTACAAGTGCCAGTTTGTATACTAAATAGGACTGAATGGTAAAGATTCTCCATATTTTAGATGAAATACTCCTTCCTTCACATAGAAAACTAGCAGAACAGGGATATTAGTTCAGCCTCGCCTTCCCTCTGTTCTTCTATTTCTCTATGATAGGTTATTTCAAAGAGGACCATTCAGTCGAGTGCAAAATTGGCCCAGGAGCCTTCCTACACATCACAATTTAAGTATATCAGAAGGTCCAATGGCTCAGTATGCTATCACGTTGTTTATACACAGTGGATCTCATGTTTGACAATCAGCATTTCCAGTTAATACAATGGTGAACTAATTTAGCAGGCCAGAGGGTGGGTCAGGATTTCACCACTAGCCACCCAGTATGGGTAGCAACAAGACACAGGAATTATGAGAAACATCCAAAAATCACAAACATTCAGAACATGAAGTGCTATTTCTATTTTTGATCTAGCAGACAGGGCTTCTGGAAAATCTTCAGCAATCCTACCTCTCCTAGTGCCCTCCAGGATTGGGAAAAGCTCATCCCTCTATTTTTTTTCTTTCATTTTGGCACAGGTGGGTTCCATGAGAGCCCAGGGCCAAACTCATGGATCACACTTCCTCCACCCATAAGTTAAAAGGATGATGGGAGAGTCATCTGCCGCAGATCCTGGAGAGACTTTGCAGTCCACAATTGCCTAGAATTGCCTAGATAGACAAACAATTTGGTCTGATTTAAGACAGTCTCTTATCTTCCTTTAATTAATAATTTGCTACAGATATTGAAGGGAAATCAACTCACAATGGTATATGCTAGCACATTGCTTCTCAAGTTACCTGAGAAGTAAAGAAGACTTTACTTTTCTTTCCCCACTGTGTCAGGGAAGAGTGATGTATTTGTGCCTGTTAGCTACGGCAGTTTCTTTCCTAGAAACCTGGCAGGACCAGCCTAGTCAATGCTCAGGTTGGCATCCCACCGTACCTAGATGGCCATAGCTGCTCACTCTACTTCTAGTAGAAGTCTGACCACTTTGTTGGTGGTATACAATGGCCTTTCAAAGAGCTGTTGCAAGGAAAAACAGAAAATGTGCTTTCCTACTCTAAGAAAATCTTTGTTCTTCATTATTTTATTCTGGTAATCACATTAAAGCAATATACATAGTTTACTGTTTAGAAATATACCTATAGAAGAATATTAGAGGTTCCAGATTAAAAGTTCAACTCTGAATCTGATCATCCTTTGCAAATCCTTCATTAAATTAAAGATAAAGATCAAGGGTACAGCAAAAGAGCAAAAAATCAGGCCCTGCAACTAGGTAATTCTTTAGGTGAGGGCGTCGGATATACAGACTAGACAATAATATGCTTAAATTGCTTACTGACTAATTAGAGCAGCAACTGACATCTTGCAGGCTTTTTTCCTCCAGTTTGAAGGGAGGATGTGCCTTAAATGGGATTAGGAAGAGATCATGACTAAGTCAGCTGTTTCAGAAAAAAGAAACTGCAGAAACCAACTGATAAATCAGAAGCTGTGTTATTTGGCACCCCCAGTATATTGCTGGAGAGACAGACCAAGTACAGAAAACTGACATACCAGATTCTTCATCATATCTATCCAAGGCAAGCACACCCTGGCTCTTTAACATATCTTTTATCCACAGTTGCATAACACTTCATTTTACTGGGTTAAACAGAACTATTAAAAGTTTCACTACAAAGAGGTGCCTTCGCTAGCATTTTTGAAAAAAAGAAAAATCCCCATGCCAAGTCAGCTAAACAATTCTGAAGTGGAACTTTTATCAGATGGGACCTGTGTTTTAATAAACTCCATTGCCATGTTAGGTTTTCTTTGCTTGCTTTACCCCAACTATAAAGAACCACAAAGAATGTGGTGAAACAGTATGCTATTAATGTGATCTCTTAAACAAAAACAAATGTTCCTGGTCCCATAAGCTCAATGTGTTTATTTTATCAGGGCAGGCTAAACTTTCAATTATGCAATAAGACAGTAGTGTACCAGACTCTCTCTAATTTTTTTTAAAATTCCTTAACAATGCAACTTGGTTTAGTTCCACAGGGACATTCTGCACAAAGCTAAGTATACACAATTCTGGGCATGTTCATTAAGAAGCTCTGCTGTGTTTATTGGGACTTACTCCTAGGAAAGCATGCATAGGATTACCACCTTAGACTTTGTTTGAGACATATCCAGATTGTCATTACATTCTGCAAATGTACAGGTTTGTTATCCAGCTGTTGCAGGATTGTTAACGTAATTCCTTTAAAAATGTTTCCATGGAAAAATATCACAAGACCGCAATATTTTATCAGTCTACTACCACTTCATTGACTTTGGACAGAATCTGGGTGTGACACTTGCACACCTGTTGGATAGGGCTGTCAGCTGGAAACAATTCTTGTCTATACTTCTGATATTCCAAGGAATCCAGTTATTTTCCTGTTTTACAATAAATTAAGCTAGGTTAGAGGATAATTGCTCCTTACAGTGTATAAGAACAATTATCTGCTGTTGTTGTGTGCCTTCAAGTCATTTCCAACTTATGGCAACCCTAAAGCAAACCTATCATGGAGTTTCCTTGGCGAGATCTGTTCAGAGGGGGTTTGCCTTTGCATTCCTCTGAGGCTACTTAGCCTAAAACAAAATGAAACAATCAAAGAAAAAGATATTCAGTTTCAATGCTCTACCATCATAGGAATGATCTAACTAACTTATTACTCTTTTGATTATTGTGGATAAATATGAATTCAACGTATTATTTTACAGTGTGCTTGTGACCTTTCAGCAACTGTCAAATACTTCATGAAATAAACTATTCCACAATGCAAGAATATGTTCAAAACATGTAAAATCACACAGAGCATATTTTCCTTCAATAGAGAAAGTTCCCAGAGAGCTTCTTGTAATTTACGGTTAATCAATTACTTAGGATAAAACATATACAATAAAGAAAATATGCAAAGGTGAAATTTGAGTATAAACAAATTGTATATGCTATCAAATATGGAGAGCACATCTTCAACAAAGAATGCTAGGTGAAAGAAACACCTATATAAGACATAGTGAATCTTGTACACACCCATTGGCAAGATATTAATGAGCATAATCCCAGTTTGTAGAAACAATGATGAATATGGTAAACACCATTTGAGGTGTGGGATATAGTTTTAAATCTACATGGATTAAAAAACAAACAAAAAAACAAAATAAAACAACTTCAGTCCAAACTAGGTATAATCCACTGAAAAAATGGTAAAATTAACTCCTATGTATGAGATAGTTTACTTCACAAATGGGGTTGAATTCACTTGAATCTACAGATCACTGATCCTGGAAACTATTTAGTCATTTCAAAGGATCTTCATCAACAGCGTTTAGTAGTCTCAAATAGACATTTCAGTCATGGATAATTGGATTGTATTTGACAACTCAGATTTCTCTTTTGAACATTCTGCTTACTGTGCATATTTTCTCCATTATTTTGTGGTCCTCTTTTTGGGGTTATTATTATTTTAAACATTTCCCTTTACTACACTAATCAGTCACAGTGACTAGAAATTTAAAGCCAGCATCCAAATCCTTTATTGCATGCAATGACACTTCAAATAAATTTATTTCCTAAATATATTTATTTCCTCCAAATTTATTAAGATATGTCAAGACTGATGCAGAATCTAATGCAAAATGCATGCACCAAGAGGATGGGATTACAGAGATTCACATTATCCCTTAACTTAAATATTTATCCACTCAACATACGTATGTAGGAAAAATTACACCAGTTGACCAAGACAACCCCACAAGTCTTTGCAGTAATGTATTTCTTTTACAGTCTTCTCCACAACTCCAGGATGATATTCTACTATTTCCCAAAAAGCACATGGCCAACTTTTAAAAAAAGAAACAAAAACAGCAAATTCACTATACACAGAGAACATTTTAAGAGAAATCAGTTACATGTTCCTCTTCTCTTATCAGGGCCAGATTATAATTTAATATTAAAAGATGTTTCCGTGCCTTTGTCTAGTCATTAACGTTGTTTTGTCCATTAAACAATGCATGAAACCACACAAGTAAGGGCAGATCCAAATGGTTGCCTTGGGCTGATCTAAGGGGTTTGACAGCTCAGAGGAATTTCACCCAACCAGCTGGATGGTTCTTTGGATCCAGTCATTGACTCCAGCGCAACATCAAGTATGCTTCACCTTTGATTGTATTAGGACTGTAGATATTGGACAGAGAGCTTTTCTGTGGGACGGTATGACACACGGTTCATCCCCCATGCAGGTACTGTCATCATCTCCTTCCTCTCTCACACACAGAAGGTATAGAGTACAACACAGTCTAGTTCTCTTCTTTCTTCCCTTAACATGTATCCATTTCAAGATTCAAATAATTTTGGTATCTTTTGCTGGGATCCTTTTTTTAAAAAAATGGTTTTCTCTTCTTCCCTCATCCTATTTACTGATCAAAATGGGATGGAAATTTGTCATTGTCCAGTCAGCATGCCATCCCAATAGAGGATGACATACCAGGGGAGCCTCCCTACCAATTTCCTCCCAAATAAAGATGCATTTACATCTAGATGGGTCTTACATGCTTTGGAGATCATATTTATACATTTCAAGTCCTTGGGCTATCTTTAGCTTTTCATATACAGTCACCCCTCCACATTTGCGGGTTTCACTTTTGCAGATTTGATTATTCACGGATTATTTGCTGTCACCTCTGCTGCTGCCCTATTTCATTTTCAATAGGGACTGCAAGCCTCGTGAGATTGAGAAACTGCAAATGAGGCTTGTAAGTCCCTATTAAAAATGGTGTGGGGCAGCAGTGGAGGTGGCAGGAAGCCCCACCAGCCACCACTCCTGCCTTGTGAAGGAACCCTGATGCATCAAAGGAATGGACAGTGGATTGAATATGGTGATGATACTTTTTCCTCCTGCTAAATATGGTTTGGGAGGGCCTAGAGTTATTCATGGTTTTTTCACTTTCACAAGGGTCCTGTGCACCTAACCCTAGCAAATGTGGAGGGATGACTGTATTTAGAAATTCCCAGACCATTTCTTTTTGTTCAGACACCAAATGACTGTTCAGTAAATCACATTTTCATTTAAAAAAAATTCTGGTAAATTGCAGAAAATGAGATTACAAGATTATGGTAATCGTAGTCAAAGCATGAATTTAGAGTAGGTTGCTGGCTCTGAGTACCTAGTCTGATGGCTAGAGTGAATGAGATAGCAATATTTGGCTTGTACGTTCCTGCATGACAGCAGGTTGGACCAGACACGTTTTGCAGCCCCTGCCAACTCTATGATATTATGATTCTATTACTGTTACACAAGAAAATGTACAGTATCAGACGACTGCAATTCTCAGTCTTGCTTTCCTTTTCTCAGCTTGTTTTATGCAAATGAGTGCTGTATGTCTGCTTGACACTATGGAGAACTAGACGAGACAAAATAATATTCTCTACTTTACTAATGCTGATGGTTTCTTCTGTTTCTATTGTTTTTTTCACCTTTGCTCTGAATAAGCTGGAAAAAGCTGAAGGGGTTCCTTACTGATGCTGTCACTCCATTTGTAAGAAAAAATTAATATTAAAGAAAGGAAAATTGTAATTATGTCTGAACAAACTGTACTTTCCATATATTAAACATGGTGATTTTATACTAAGAATGAGACAGTTTATGTTCCTGAAATAATACAGTAACTTTCAATCTGTAAAAAGGTGGCAATATTACTTTTTAAAAAATCTGAAAATTTCCTGGTTGCAAAATGAAAAAATACTTTTCCTTCCCATGGTTTCAAAATTCTAGAAATTTTACATTTCTAGCATTGTTCAGTTAACCCATATTATCAAAAAGTTCAGATTTTGTACTGTGTATGATTCAGCTCTCACCAGTTTAGCAGAGGTACCACGTAAATATGTGTCATGCTATAGAATACCTACTGTTCTGAGTGTTGATATATTGGTTCTCTTAAATAATCAAGCTGGTACACACACATTCCCACTGTAATCCCTACAACACTATAAATTCTATACTATAAAGACTGATGTGTCCGGGTGAGCCAAGATACTTTGCAACTTGAGACAAAGGGCAAAACTGTGCCCTCTTCTATTTTGTGTACAAAAGCTAATTGGACTGGAAGCTGAATCTCACTTGAATACCGGCAAATCGATAGCATCTCCCACTATAATGGAATAGTTTAGAAAGTGAGAACAGGTTGTGTGAGAGAGATAGTCTCCATTTTATGCTTAGAAAAAAAAATGGAGGAGGAGGGCTTACCAGTGCTGTCCCTAATTTTATCAGCTGAGGTGGCTGTCTCACCCTGCTTAAAGGCAAGTCCAGCCGTTTTAGCATGTATCACAGATGGGAAATTGAAAGTGCAGCTCTCTGTGCTAAAGAGCCATGAATATCCCTAAGGCAGCACGTCATTCATGCATCCACTAAACACTGGACTGAAATGGAATATTAATTTGGGGGCATGCTTAGAGTTGTGGGGCAGGAAATTTACTGATGCTTCATTTTTTCATGGAAAGTTTTCCACATTTCTACCTCCCCCCCCACCATTTATTTATCCACAGTTCTCTGGGTTCCTGTACTTCAATCAATCATGTTAGATGGGCTAAATATAAAATATGAACTTCAGGCTATTCATCTAGAGAAGCAAACACTGACTAACCCTAATGGTCAGAAGAACAGATGACCAATCAGTGAATTCACTGCTAAGCTTGTTTCTATTCTGCAAAATCTGTTGCTTCACACAAGTAGTCTGGATTTGGTAAACTGCCACAGATGACATCCATCCTTTAGTAAAAATTTTCTCAATGTGAAATGGAGCTGGTAAGTAATACAGAGAGTGAATGGATAAAGATGAAAGTACTAAAGATACTGTTGATTTAAGATACATCAGATACAGCTTTCTTTAGGTATGTCTTTTAAAAGGTAGTGTTCTTTCATGTGTAGTCATATTTTTTGTTAAATATAATATAAAATATAAAATATAAAATATTTTTTGTTAAATATATAGGAGCCCTGGTGGTGCAATGGTTAAATGCCAGTACTGCAAGCCACAAGGTTGTGAGTTCGATCCTGCCGGGCTCCAAGGTTGACTCAGCCTTCCATCCTTTCGCAGGTCGGTAAAACGAGCACCCAGCTTGTTGGGGGCGTGTATAGAAATACATGCTATTTGTAAGTTGTTTGCCGCCTTGATCCATATGGACAGGCGGGAAACACATAAATAATAATAATGATGATGATGATGATGATGGAAGTATATTCTATTCTCTGTATATTATTAGAAATAAAATAAAAGCTTTCAATGTGTTGAAACATAACATTTAAACCAAATGTGCTTAATCAGCTAATGTTACTTTGAACACCAGAAAATTTACCAGCTCTCCTTTCTCCAGAAAATCTCCATCAGTGCACATGTGATTTCTCCCCTCTCCCACATATGTGTGTTTATGGGCCTTCAAGCTGCCTATCAACTTATGGCAGCCCTTTGGATTATATAGGGTTTTCTTAAGCAATGAATACCCATTGGTGGTTTTGCCAGTTCCTTCCTCTGAAATATACCCTGTAGCACCTATTATCACTGACAGCTTCCCGCCCCTTAGCATACACAAATACAAAAAAGCATAGTAGCACCAATGTTACAAAGTGCCTTTCCACCAGATCATGTCAAGATAATCTTATTTGGAAGGCATACAGATGCACTGCACAATTTAAGGTGCCAAGAATCATTCCAGATACTGCCATAATGTGTGAGCTGAAATAGGACTCTTCTTTAGCACTTTTATCTTTTTTTCTAGACTAGAGCTCCACCTCCTTTGGCTGTAGTGTATCAAAACAGAAAAGATAGGGGAGAAACCATGCTGCATAATCATACCTACTACTACTGGGCATTTGTGCCAAAAGCATTCTTTAGGGTATATAATCTATACTGATCTTACTTTTCCATATGAACTCACAGTTATCAGCATAGGAAACTCTACAGCTCTTTCTTGGAGACCTGTAGGTGTTAGGTATGTAGAAACCTACTCCTTAGATTACATCTATTCTTCCTCATAACCAAAACACCCGGTTGAAAATTCATATGAATTAACATCCATATATGCTTCTGTGCAACTGGTAGCTGAAGGATACGCCAACACCTTTTTTCCAACAACAACAACAGGTTTGTTTGGTTTTTTTGGTCCAAAATGGTTCCCCATGGGCACTGCAATTTTTACCACATTTTGCACATCCCTAGGGCCATTTCAAGCCAAGGCAAGTAGATCTTTAAAAAAGCACAAAGTAAACTGGAAGTTTACTCCCAGGTAATTTTTTTTTAAAAAAAAATCCTTTCCTGGATCTAAAAAAGGACTCGGAGCAACCCAAAACATCACAGAATTGGGGCACTTGAGGACTTTTGGCAGAGGGGGATAGTAAAAATGGGAAAGTCCCAAAGTCCCATGGAAGGCCAGTGTGGTTTTTCAACTCCTGACAATCATTTAGCCCAGCCACAGACAATTTAATATTTATTTGTTAAAGTTATACTTCATTTTTCTGCTTATTTTAGACCTCCTAAGATGGTAGAAACAACGAAACAACAGTTCTGATTGTTCTGGCACTCTCTACAGCAGGGATGAGGAATGTCTTGACCTCTGGGATAGATGTAGCCCCTAAAGCCTTTGGATCTGCTTCTTGGTCCCTTGCTGTTTTCCCAGCCCCCAGTCCTTTCCACCTCTACCTGCTCTGGACTGACAGTCCTTCCACTGAAACACCTATGCAGCTTATCAGGCTCAGACAGCATTAAATCAGAGTGAGGTACTTCATAGGTCTCTGCCAGCATCAGTACATAACTGGCAACAGAAGAGATTGAAAAGCACTGTCCAAAAACTTGGAGGAAGTATAGTAGCAGAAGAAATGCCTGCTCAAAGCACTCCGTCCACCCTGAAGGAGCAGATTCCAAAGTTTTCCCCGCTAATTATCTCCTTACAGGTTTCTCTGGTTCAGCTAAGACCTCCCTGGTCCAGTTTCCTTTCTGCTACAGCTAGTTCCATTCAGACACAGAAAATGACAAGCAGGGCAACTGTTGCTCCAAACAAGGGAGAGATGCCTGACTAGGGCCATTTCCGCACGAGCCTGTTCTAGCGCGATGATTCCACTTTCAACCTCCTCTGGAATCCTGGGGTTTGCTGTTTCGGGAGGGGCCGGCTGGCCCCTCCCGAAACAGCAAACCCCAGGATTCCAGAGGAGGTTGAAAGTGGAATCATCGCGCTAGAACAGGCTCGTGCGGAAATGGCCTAGGAAACAGCAAGTTAAAGTGACACACACTCTCAGTGCTCAGACCATGAGTGGTTAGTGAAAAGGAGCCTCCTTTAGCCAGGAATACTGTGGGTCCATATTTCTTTATGTTTAATTTTTATTCTGTCTTTCTCTCAACAGAGGGCCCATGGCAACTCACAGCAAGGTTAACAACAACAACAATAATAACAACAACAACAAAAAGATACAGACCATCCCATACTTTCTTTCCTACCCAAGTTCATTCTCATCTAAAACAAAGTCCACAAAAAGGAGGAGGAAATGGAAATAAGGTGACAACCTGCTTGGATGTTCTCTCTCCTTCCCTCAAAAATCAAGAGGGAGTGCGATTGATGGAGTTGCTGTTGTTTCACAGATTCACATGCAAAGGAGTGAAGGAAGCTGGGTGTGCTTTACTCATGAGAAAAACATGCATAGGCAGAGATGTAAATTAAGTCAGATGATCTGGATGGGAAATTACTTGAGAAATAAGGAAGGGAAGAAATTAATGAAGCCAGATGACCTTATATATGTATATTAGAAAGAGAACTTCTATTATCATTTTCATTACCTGTCACTATCTTTTAAACCTTCTTCCCAAAACTGAGACTATCTGGACAGCTAATTGGCACATGAGTTTATATATGTGTGAGAATAGATAGTGTGTGTAGTGTAGGGGGGAATGAATAAATTATGAACGAATAGCTTTTGCACTTGCATTTCTATGCACAAATGGATAGTGCAGGTTGTCTCTGGGTTTATCACCTTCTGGCTTTGGGTCTGCCTACTTTTGGCTCTGACCCCACCCACCACTGGCATTTGGCCACAGACAGATTATCCTCAAAGGAACATGGTCCTTATTGGAAGGGAGTAGCAGATTTCTCCCTGCCTTAGCATGACTAGGAAACAAAATCCTGGATGGGTCAGTGTAAATGAAATGCTGTGAGTGGGTGTGTTTGTATGTATGTGTGGTTACATACAGAGGAGCAGGTTCATTTGTAATGGATAACATCACAGTGGGTAGCAAGCGGCTATAAGCCTCACTGTCCCCACATGCACTATGTAACTTTCTCCCATGTAGGTGAAAACATGCCATTTACTCCTATAGAAGAAAAGTAAAGCACTTGTGGAATTTTTTCTCCCAACAATTGATGGGTTTGGCTCTCATCCAGGAATATGCAAAAACCGTCACCACAGATAGATGTGTTGGTACTGCAATCCTGCACTGTATAGGCCTTTGACAAAGTTCTCTCTCTCAGAAGAATGTGTATTTTGCTGAAGAATATATGTATACAAAAATATAAATTACCAGAGTTGAAGAAATGAAAAATCTGGGATGACACTGAAGAAAAAAGTCCAGCCCTTGAACCAAGCAGCTAAACACTTCTTAAAAATCTGACCAAAGTATTACTCCTTAATTCAATGATTCATTTACTTCCCTATAGTGCTTCTTTTTGAAACCACAAATATACAGGAAATGTACATTTTCAAATATAACTCTACCTTCATTTTGAAATCATATATATTAAAAGCAATACACAATCAATGGAAAGAAACAGCTTGTTTTCATTCATCAGATTACTTCTATGACTAAGAGGGACGGACACACACACACACACACTTCAGACCGCTCAGGGGAAAAAATGCAACTTCTGACAGTACAAAATAAATTATTCTCTTACCCTCAAACCTTGTTCCATCGAGAGACAGAGTACCTGCCAAGGCGCTGTGTACCTAAACATCTTTGGCAATTTCACCAAGTATATTTAAAAAAACAAAAACAAAAACTGGTAAAAGGCACACTGAATCTCTCAGCTGAATGTGCTGCTTCTATTTGGAAGCATTCAACATGTGAGAATTTTTAAAGTTATGCTCCTCAAGGGTCTCAAGTGCCTGAGAATTACAAGCTGTAGCAACAACCATCACATTTGCACCCAGGGGAACTGAATAAGTAATTCGCTAAGAGGCTTTCTTTCCTGGGAAGAGCTTAGCTCAAACTCAATTAGCAAAAAATAGGATGATAGCCTCTGAAGCTTCCAGTTCACAAAGCCATGGTTTTGACAATGGACAGTAAGGGCCAGTTTGGACGACAAATAAATCATAGGAATGAGTAGCACAAAACCTCAGGTTCAAATGCTCCTTTTCTTCTTGCCTCCTCTGAAGTGGTCATGAAATCTTTCATTTCCTTTTTTTAAAAGTAAGCACTGCTTGTCATTTTGCTCACCCCCTCCAACTGGTTAATCTTAGCTATGATTTGTTTGAAACTTGCTAACTTTCAACTTAGAATTATGAAGCTGGTTTGTTTCAACAAACTGAAGTTAAGATAAACTACAGTTTAGGATTCTGAAGTAACACCAAACTGTGGTTAACCAGAATGGATACCAAAGTTTCCAATTTCCTCCTTGTGGCCAGAGTGAAAGAGGAGGCTAATAAGCCCAAGGGCTATCATTTCTTGTGGTATCAAAACAAGCCCTCTAAAGGACATAAAGCTCTTTTATTGGAAAGGTGGGAAACCAGTGTGCTATCTTAACCATGTTACCGATTATCAAAAATGTACAAGCCTATTAGGAAATTGAGGAAACAGATATTACATCAGTCCCTTTTTAAAATTTCTCATATGACATACACAATGCAACATAACAAAATATTCCACTAATGTTTTCTTCTACTGTATAAATTTGTATTGGCAGAAAACCTAATAAAAAAAAAATACTGGACATACTTTCTTTGCAAAGAAGGAATGAGGTGACTGTGTGTTGGAACTGACATAATAAATACTGCATCTCTTAATCACATTTAGGAGACAGGAAAGGAATCCTTCTCTCATGAGCTCCTATTTCTCACAAGAGAATCCCCTGCTGTCTCTCCCAAAAGCAGCTTAATCATGACTTTATTGTTACATGCCTTCAAGGCATTTCAAACTCTGGCAACTCTATCATGGGGTTTTCTTGGCAAGATTTGTTCAGGAGGGTGTTGCCATTGCCTTCTTCCCTAGCTTGGAGTGTATGATTTGCTCAGGATCACTTGGCGGGTTTCCACAGCTGAGCAGGGATTCACACTCTAGTATTTTCGAGACATAGTTCAACACTTAAACCACTACATCATGTTTTCTCATTAATCATGGCTAAGGAGTACTTAAACAACTACAGTATATATTGCTAGCAGTGTACATGGCACGTTATGGTAACATGCAGGGATGCAAATCCTCAGTTATTCTGTATCACACGAAGGGACAAATAATTAATATAATATTCTCCCCGCTATGAAAACTCCACCCTACCCCACATTTCTATGCAGTTTTCTTCCCATATTTGAATGTCCTGGAGTAGTTTTCTGTACAGAAACACATTATTATTATTTTTTATTTATATCCCACTTTTTTCCTGGTAAGGACTTAAAGTGGCATGTGATTTTCTACACAGCAAATGCATTCCTGCCCCCCTCCCCCATTTTTTTTCAGCACAGAAAAATCCTATGGATCACTTCAGGACATTTGAATACAGGAAGAAAAGTGGGCAAAAGTCTCATTGCTTTATTATCTTCCCCAATGAGTTTTCTCAACTATCAAGAAAGTAAATTTTTGATCAGGAGATGAATAATAGAGAATATTATTCTCATTACTAGTTCACATAAACTATACTAATTAATTCTTTCTTAGCTATGATTTTCTACTTTACTTCATGCTAAAGCCATGAATTCCACAACACACTGCAGAACAACTTGTCACTTGACTTTCTACTTGCTGGCTTGTTCCTTTCCTTCTCCTTTTCATGTTTCGTTATGAGAAAATAAGGAAATAAGTCAGGGAAAAGCCAAGGTAAACAAGCCAAAATGTGTACATCAATAACAAATCATGGATTCACAGAGTGGCTGCTGGCTAACATAACATGGTCTGTTGAGGTTTGCACATCACAACAAGATAAATTTCAACAAATCACACTGGACTATCATTACACATAAATGCAGTCAATCGGGAGAGGTCTAGGACCAATGTTGTCCACCTGTATAATGAAGAATCTAAGATTGATGGTAGTGACAGTATCAGAAGGGAAAGGGATTTAAAAAATGATGTGCTTGTTCTGCACACAATCAGTACTATTATCAGAGGTGAGACTGTCAAGAACAGCAGGAGAATGAGCTAGTTTGAAAGGTAAAGGTGAACAGTATAGAGACCTAAACACTTGCTGTGCATTGGGGAACTTCTCAGTTGGGAGAAATACAGGGAAGGAGGGAAATGAAATAGGAAAGGGTAAGAAATCTGCCCACTTTCAGTTCCTATTGAGGCTGAATTCTATTTCCATTTCTATTAAATTTCTAACCACATCTCTCCTTTCTAAAAGTTAATATTAACTAGAATGCATTCTGATTCAGACCTTGAAATGTTTCTGAAGTTTATGGCAATGAGTAAAGGTGCACAAAAAACCCAAAACATTTGAAACAGTTAACAGGAAAAAAAATTCATACATTTGAGACAGTCCATATGCCTTATTCAATGAAAAAACTTGGGAAAATGCACATAAAAATATATCTATTCTCAAAAATGTGCATACAGTATGCACAATTTTTTCTGCAGGTCAGAAAAAAACCTGCAATCCAAAGGAGAATCAGGATGGAACAAACTTAACAGTGGCAAAATCCAGCCTGACAGATTTACCTAGCCTTACCCCCAACTAAATGCAGCACCCTACATATGAATCAAATTACAGCTAAATTCTTCTGTGAACAGGAATGTTTGGCAGGAACAGGTGATTTGCAGAGGATAGATAAATTTTGTATACCATTTGAATTACCTGTATCTGTGCTCTTCAAAGAAATTTTGTAAGGGCAGCTTTGCAATAAAATATAGAAAATAGTGATAGAATAAAAATAAAATGTATACAACAGTGAGATAAATATATAAAAGAATATTGGACACGGTAGATGGAAGAGTGTAATAACAATTTTTTTGGAGAATCTAATAACTCTAGGGCATAGATCCCACTGTTAGTCTCAAAGAGAACAGATGCACTGTATCAGTCAACTTTGCACAAATGCTGACTTACCAAGTTTCCATTCATTCATTGGGACTACACTAGTTGGGACTAACAGTTGGATTTAGACCTACGTTCATAGTACTTCCCACCCAGCACCACTAGAAAGCACCCATTTTGTCTCTCCTATGTAGTTTGCTTGTTTTATATGCTGCTTTTTCATGCTACTATACTATATTGCTAAGACCCAAGGTGGCTCACAAAGCCTAAAAACAAATGCTACAAAACAAATAAACAAGCAAACCAATAACAAAAAATTAAAACAATTAAACCATCATCACATCAAAAACACCATCACATTTTTAAAAGCATAAAATCATTTTTGAAAACACAGTAAAGTTAAAAATACAGTACTCCACCCATAAAAAGAATATAGTGGTAGAAACTTGGTCTTTCTAAGAAAACTAGATTCTGTTGATTACTGCTTTAGTACAAACAAATCTTTCCAATTTAGCATTGGATTGTTTCTAGATCCTCAGCTAGACCTACGCATTGGTAGATCATACAGGGGTGAAAGGGGCTTATTCTCAGGTAATACTGCAGACTGGAATGCTTAAGGGTCTTACCTTGTACCGCCAAATCCCTTCTAACATTATACTTTGATCAGATGTGGATCTTTGGGCCATGACCAAGAGGACTGTTAATACAAATTCTTTAAATGCAGCATTTTCTAACCTTGGGTCCCCAGATGTTGTTGGTCTAAAACCCCAGCATGGAGCTTGAGGAAGCCAATAGTTAAGGACCATGGGACTTTTAGAGCAACAGTATCTGGGACTCTAGATTTGGGAAACACCACTCTCTGAAGATACCAAGGATTGAAATCCCACTTACTATCTTCAGTGCATAAAGCATATGCTCTCTTTGAACTGGAATGTGGAGGGGGAGAATTGTGTAGCCCTCCAGATGAGAACAATATGCTAAACTGTGTGCAGTACATAAGCTGAAGTTTCAAAAATCAAAGAGGTTCTTTCAGCAGGGTCATAAAACACCAGTCCCCTTACTCCTACTTAGCACTAACTTGCACACCTACTTCCCTCCACCCCTAGCTGCGATTACCATTTCCCTTTCTTTCCCTTCCCTGTCCCAAGTCACTTTCCTTAATTGCTGGAACTCAACAAAAGTTCCTTTCAATGCAAATAGGGAAGAGGTCATTGTTCTCAAAAGCTCCTTCCATGAACTACTAAGTATCTTTGACCACTTCCTATCTAAATCTAGTTCTGTTTCTATTTCTTTGGAAGCTTGGTATGTGCTAGTTTATACAAGTACCACAAAAACACAGTACGTTACTAATCGTGCCATACAGCACTTGTTTAACAATCTGACAATCCAGCACACAGTCATGTAGTTTATCTTCAGATTCAGCCAAGTATCTGAGGAAATGCTTAATTTTCAAGCAAACACCAAACTGTTCAATTCATTAATTTTTTTGTATTACACATTATTTTCTGTCTCCCACAGTCTGCTAAATGTACAAAACTGAGTGGGAAAGGAGCATACCAAACTATGCTGACCAGTCTTACTCTGCTTCAAACCAGAAATACCACACACAACAGGTGCGTTTGCACAACACAATAAGCCAGTGATCTCCAGGAACACTGGCTTGTCGAGAATGAGCAACATTCTGAAGTGCATACTGCTTCCAGTGAGAGCGGTTAAAGCAAGACAAAAACAAAAAAATTGTTTAGAACCCCAACAAACCCTGGCTGCCTTTTCTGATTCTTTGATAGGAAAACAGTCCGAGAAGAGAAGCCACCTACTGCCAGGTGACACAATAAACCCACTATGAAGTTTGTTCAACTGTTCTCAGTGCAAATAAGAACGAATACATCACCAGCACACTGCCTGTTCTTGTCAAACCGGGTTTTCTGTAGATCCCTAGCAGGTCACATCATGGAAATAGACCCAACATGTGCACAAATCTTCATTTCTCATTTAATTCTCATTTAACCTTAAAACATTGCTGCGGAGGTTGTATAGCAGCAATTTATGTGGTGTCTGCTTTCTCTGTAACATTTTTGTCTATCCAGACTCAGCTGAAATAACAATGAAGTAAGTATGAATATATTTTCCTCCAAAGATGTTTTTCCTCCTTTTAAAAACCAGATATATAATAAGCACCTCCTTCCAGTATGCAACTGCTTAACAGTTAGACAATACACGTGTGTATGTATGCATGTACCTTCAAGTTGCCTGTCGACTTACAGTGACCCCATGAATTTCACAAGTTTTCTCAGGCAAAGAATAATCAGAGGTGGCTTTGCCAGTTCCTTCCTCTGAAATACAGCAATACATATACACTTAAATTAAAATTGCCAAGGAAAAGTTAGCTGACACTAACATTGACAGATGACTGCTTCTTCTAATCCAACTGTTACATACTAATACCTCCCTCAGGGTTAGACTTAGAGCAAATGGACTTTTGTCTGATAATATCCCTACAGACAGAGGAGTTCGTCAGGGATGCCTTCTGGTGCCCTTTTTATTTAATTTTTATATAAACAATATTGTCAGAGAGATGAGTGGCCCAGAATGTTTTCCAGTTTCCATTCAACATGTTAAACTCTCGATTCTCCTATATGCTGATGAGATAGTTTTGATCGCTACCACTCTGATTGGGATGCGGAGACTACTAAAGAAGTTGAGTGCTTTTTGTTTAAAAGAGCGATTAATAGTAAATCATACTAAAACCAAAGTGGTGGTTTTTGGGAAGAAGGAAAAACCACATAGTTGGAGACTTAATGGAAACCCCATAGAACAGCAAACTTATTTTAAATATCTGGGTTTGGGTTTTAACCCAAAACTGTCATGGAAAACGCACTTCCAGCAGTCAAGCTGAAAGCCACTCATTCTATTTATTCTCTACTGAGATTTCATAAATTTTACGGGGGGGAATTTGGTTGCTCCTACTGTTGAAATCTTCCAAAAGAAAATTGCTCCCCAATTATTGTATGGTGCGGAGATCTGGGGATATGATAACTCTTTCCCTTTAGAAACAGTTCAGAATGCTTTTTTGAAATCTTTGCTGATCACCCCAAAAGGTACCCCTGCTTCTATTTTAAGAGTGGAAACTGGGTTAGCCTCTTTACAAGCTGGAATACAGGTGGCTTTAGCTTTATACTGGCTGAAGCTGGCCAGTATGAACGACAATAGGCTTCCCAGAAAATGCTTTCTAGAGCAATTACAGTCCTCCTTCCAAAATTCGTGGACAAATTCCATAAGGCCTATAACTCCTCCATTTTGAGATCAATTTAGAAGACTTACCCACCTATTCTTCCAAAAAAATTAAACAACTGGTTAAAGAAAAAATCTACCTCGCTTCCAAAGGGGTGACCTATATTTGCTCTCCCGAACACCATATTCCTTATGGTACCCATTACATAAAACATATTTTGGAATGGAGTAATATTTTTTAAACCTTACCTTCGCCCCACTTAGAAAAGCATTCACAGCTTTACGCTTTCAGTGTATGCCATCTGCCTATTTGAAGGGAAGATATGATAATATCCCTGTCCACCAAAGACTCTGCATCTGTGAGAACGGGGATCTAGAGGACGTCCAACATTACCTTTTACACTGCCCTCTATATACATCTCCCAGGCAAAAGTTCCTTGATTGCTTCCTTCACTCCTCTCCCCTTTCCAATAGACCACCTCTTGAGCAGATTTATGGACTATTAGCTGATAACGACCCTTATGTCACTGTTATGGTTGCAAATTTTGCATTAGCTGCAAGTAAGATAAGATCTAGATATCAAAACTACCCCCACGAACAATACGGAAGTGTTAAAAGTAATTGATCCTGGTGTTATAGAATACATAAGTGTAATTTTAAATTGTATCTTGGAGATATATTTTATATTGCTCCGATTTTTTAAAATTATTACATTGATTGTTTATTCCTTATACGTTGTTCTTGTATGCTAGCTTTTATACGAGTCTATTACCGTTTGTAATGTCCTATTCTGTTATTTAGATGTATTTTGTCTGACTGTGGTGAGTTGCAATGGCTTTTAGCTGAGCAATAAAGATGTATTCATATTCAAAATTGCCAGGGTTTTTGAAGAGAAGTGAGGCAGTGTGCCTTTAGAGAATTTCTGCATGAGCTGCACACTTGATAATGATAGATCACTTGTTTGCCTTACAACAAAAAATAAACTGGTAGCTCTTATAGTGGCAGAGATGTTTAAAAATATGCTAAAAAATGCCAGTAAGAATCTAAAAGCAAAAAAATGCCCAAGCTATATATTTTTGTACTCCCTTATACATTGTTTTATATATTCCAAGTGAGTGATTTAATAAAAATATATATTTAAAAATGCCATATATTTTCCTTTCTTCCCAGTCTACATTGCTTCCATTTGAATACAAAGCAATTATTACACAGTTGAATTTCCACTGCCAGAAGCATGGCACTTACAGTAAAGATTTTGGGGTGTCTGCCCTTTCCTCTTTTACAGTTTATCCAGATCTTGTCAAAGTGCACCCCTGTTTAGATTGTGCACCACCAATCTATGTCTTTCTGATAAAGAGTGGACATTTAGAGTAGGCACTGAATGGTGGAAGCAATGAACTGTAACGTTGTGATCAAGTTCTTAAGTGTCCCTTAGCCATTCCCATCAGCAGCTATTCAAGCATCTGCTATGCATGGTATGGAAAGAAGAGTCCAAACCAGTTCCCATCTCTATTGTTTACCCAGGAGAACATGCAGCTGTTATGACCTCTTGACTCATTCTCATCCTTTTAAGGCAAAGGGCAGAAACTGATTCCATGTATACATGCTGTACACAAAAATAAATGCTTTAGGAACAAAACAGGAATAGGCTAAATTCTACTTGTTTGTGAGATAACCACTGAACTGGCAACTCGGTTATAATTAGTACAAATAAAGTCCTATATTGGCTGGCATATAAGACTTTCCCCCACAAAATACACTGTTTGAAAATGGTGTGCGTCTTATACATAGGTGCGTCTTATACGCCAGCAAATATGGTAGGTATTGGGAGCCCTGGTGGTGCAGTGGTTAAATGCCAGTACTGCAAGCCACAAGGTTGTGAGTTCGATCCTGCCGGGCTCCAAGGTTGACTCAGCCTTCCATCCTTTCGCAGGTTGGTAAAAATGTGTACCCAGCTTGTTGGGGGCATGTATAGAAATGTTTCAAAATACATGCTATTTGTAAGTTGTTCGCCGCCTCGATCCATATGGAGAGGTGGGATACAAAATAAAAAAAATAGGTATTTGGCCTACCGAATGAAGTAATTTCATCACAGACTCCTGACTTTTACTTAATAATGGCCAACAGTTTTATGACACACAACAAACTCTTGCAAACAAGGCAGTTCATTTTTAACCATGCATCACACATATCCAAGCAAAGGTTTTTCATTTTGTAATTATAGTCAAGATATGAGTGCTGCCACTGATTTTCCCCTTTTTCACTTTTCCAACGTTTACAGTCAGCCCAGATCTGATGGATGGTTGTTGCTAACAGAACTGCATTCATAATCAGAACCAGGAGAGGGGATGTTCAAGCCCTGACATATCCTCAAAATATGCTTTGAAGTTCTGGAAAATCTTCTTGAGCAAGTTTACTGGTAGCACAGAGGGCTTCAAGGGGAACTGAAAGGAAGAAAGTCCAATGGTTCCAGTGGCTGGGTACTAGCGTGATGTTGAATTCTTAATATGGTTATCATCAGCAAGTTTAAAGTTGTTAACCATAGTTCATTAAATAGTTCCCAATTCGGGTATCACAACTTGTGTTATACGTAACTTACAGGTTGGAATCAACTATGGTGCAAGTTGTGTTTTGGATATATAATTTCACCCTAATAAACCAAATAGTCCCATGTAGTCAGTTCTCTCTTCCCTTTGTGCAAAGTCACAGTTAACCAGACCTCCCCACTGCATCCAAGATACCCTCTCATTGCATTCAAACTGGGGCTAATGGCTTTCAACCAAGTCAGGATATCAAGTCATGTTTTAAAGCTGGTTTTGTGTCCTGGCTTATTTGACAGTTACTGCCCATAGTTTCTAGGTGCTGCTTTCTGGTTTGTTTTCTAGCTTGTACAAACGGAGAAGTTAAGTGGGGCATGAAACTCATGCAGCAAACACTTGCCCTGATGAATACGGAAGGGAAGGGATGAAAGAGTCATGCAAGGGAGGAAAGAAGAGTAACGAAGTACATCAACCCATAAACAGTTCCCAATCATTGAGCTGTGATTAAGAGTCTAGGAAACATTGGCTGTGTTTGGACATAAAACTGAGCTGTATGAATGGATCATGAACCTCTGCTTTCCCCTTTAAGCATAGATATGACAAGCACAAGAGAAATATCCTCTTCTACTTTAAATTAACTAGAGTTTGCTAATATGGTGGTTAATTTAAGGTAAAGTTTGGGTTTTTTTTGACCAAATCATAGACTGAGCCCAAATACTAATCCCAGTCAGACGAAAACCATTAAATCAATGGGAACTTGGTAAGTCAAGACTTTATGTAAGTTGCACTCATTTAAAAGGATTACTCTATAGTTGGGAGCAACAATCAGATATAAGCCCAGTTTTCAATCCTGCATCTATGCCAAATGATTCTATCTGCTCTAGGACACAATGGTTAGCACATAGCTATTTTATATATTATGGATTACCACTTTTTTATTGAAAAAGAAGCTCAAATGTAATTCTCAGCAAGGATGAATATGTCTCTTGTTCCCCCAAGATGTACAATGCTAAGTTAATATGACCAGTTCACTACTGTGAAACACCCAAGTCCTGACCAGCCTGACACCTCTTTATGTCCAGGTCTGAACAGTTAGGGAGATCTCTGGCCAAGCCAGGGTTATGACAAATAGGTCTGCTTCTATTCTCCCTACCTGAGAATGCAGCACCCTTCTCACTTTTGTCCCCCACTGGCTTGTCCTCCCAGGGTATCCTCCCTCTACTGCTTTCTCTAAATCTGCCCCTTTCAGATATAAGGACAAGCAGTTATTTATCTCTTCAATGAACGTGGTACTATTGGTACTAATGGCGGCATATATAACCCAGTGCAGCTTAGAGAAACACACTCCTGAAGCAGCTTTTATAAAAAGAGATAAACAAATCTTTATTAAGCACACTCTCGAGGTGAAATGTATTTTGGTAATTAAGGATTCATAAACTAGCACATCACTTCTCTCTCTCTCTCTCTCAAATCCAACACTCAGCTCTCTCCATCCACTCTCTCTGTTTTCTACCCCAGGTCTCTTCTCAGTCTCTCCTCTCTGTTTCCTAAACCAAGGCCCTTTTCACACGGGGGTAATAAAACGGTGTAGTGCGACCTCTGACGGAGATCGTCTACACCGTAAAGTGGATTGGGGCGGACTACTTTAGCATAGTTCCACACCCCAATCCACGCTAGGGCGACCGGAAGCGGTGGCGCCGCGTGCTTTTTAAAAACCACTTTTCAAGAGGTTTTTAAAAAGAACGGGGCATGCAGCCGCGTGCAGCCCTGTCGCAGCGCCCGGTGTAGATTTGCAGGTGCGTACAAGTGCGTGCCTTCAGATCTGCCAGGGGCGGGCTTTCCGGCTGGTGAGCTTCTCTGGTTGGTGGAAAGCCTCCGCCAGTTGTAAGCCACCATTTTGGATGCTGCAGGACGCCGAGGAGTGTGGAGCAGCGAACTTGCGCTGCTCCACGTGGCGACGGACCTACCCGGTTTCAGGTAAGCTCCGTTTCAGCGTGTTTCCCCCGTTTCTTCCTCCTTGTGTGAAAAGGGCCCAAGACTCTTCTGAATCTCAACTCTCTGTTTTCAGTTAAATTTCCATTATTCCTTTCCCCCATCTAGCCCCTACCTTTGGCTATCTGGGGGTTCTATTTGTTCCAGTCAATCATTTTTAAATACTATTGGTTGTTAAGGAGGCTCTTTTACTATGCCCCCCTCAGGTTCATCACAACTACCATAAGCAAATTTCAGTCACACATAGCCTATAATTTGGTTCATCTGATTTATTGCAAACAACCAGTAGTCTGCTATGTGCTTGTGCTTTGCTTCTCCCTTTGTATATAGGTTTCAAAACGCATTATCTTAGCATAATGTCCAAACTTAGGCTCTTGATTTGTTGCTGCCAAACAGGTTAGAAGATAGTAAGCTAACAAGTCCTAGCTAAGCTAATGCCTCCTGGTTAGCTTTACCCATTTGTACAAAGGGAGATGTTAGTTGGCTGAAGGAACTAGTACATTATTTATTCACAGTAAGCTTGGAAAGCAGTCATCCTCCAGAGGCAGATGGCCACATCACATTATTGTTGCTACTATTTTGGGTCACCAAAAATGGTGGTGCGTCATTATGGTCATCTTTCAAGATGACTTTGGGGTATTTTCCGGTCAACTCCCCCATAAAACAGAGTTCTATTAGTCCAGAAAGCAGGAGAAAGGGGGAAATCAGTGTTCTTACATTTTTTCCAATCCCCTCAAAAAACTTTTTGGTCAATTTTTTTGGGGGGCCTTGAAGTATAGCGATGGTTTCAGGGGCCATACTGGACCACCAATGAATCACATCTGGCCCACATGACAGATGACCCAAATCCTGTACTAAACCAAACAACTTGGATTCCTATTATATGCAAGGATATGACTGAAAGGCCAAATGGATTCCTATGCTATTCAAGAACACTGCATTAAACCTAAAGTGCACAATAATGAGTACTTGCTACATTTGAAAGCCTTGAGAGAAAGTTTTCAAAAATGCTTTTGAATAATAGAGGGGATTCATGACATTCAGCACTAAAAATTGCATTTTGCATGCCTATATAAGAAGTACAAGTGTATCTTGTGCTTCTGCAGCTTTAGATCATTATAAGTCTGTTGTGTGATACGCCTGAAGGCAAATCCTACTTTTAAAGGGAGTATCAGTGCTACTGTTGTACCCTTGTTCATCACATCTGCTTCATCATGAGCCTATCTATTTATGCTTATAAAGAATCAAAAGATCCTTCAGTAGCCAACCCTAACAGAGCCACATACCTCAGAGGTGAACACATATACTTGGCAATAAAACATATTTACCCCGCTTTTGGAAAACTTTACATTCTTGTCCCATTTCATGATTTCTGAAATGCTAGACAATTTATAACTGACTAAAGGTGTTGAAATAATATTTTGGCTTCCATTCATTCATCTTGATGATCTATACTTCTTAACAATTATATTTGATTGAGGTAGTTGCCTTAGCTACTATTTTCATTGGCGATCAATTCACTTATCTGAATTCCGTAATGTTAACAACAGGTACGCACATTGCATATGCTGACAGAGCAGGACTAACCATTCTAACGTGTAAAGTAACAACATCAGGATGGTCAACCAAACAAGAGACTCCATGATATTAAAGGTCATGTGTTTGTGGAATAAACAGCTTTTTCTTGAATTGGTCAGGTGAATCGTTTATACAGCTCAAAACAAGACTCTAGGTGGAAGTGGGGAGGAGTCTCTAATTTATTTGGGAGGTGCCAGTGACCAACCACCCAAAGTCGCATTCCCTGCTTTAATAGAAAACAGTCATGTTTTAATTTGGTTTTAATTTTTTTAAATTGTTTAATCTCATTTTAACTTTGTACTATATGGATTTTTAACAATATGTTTTTTTAATTTGTTGTAAGTCATTCTGCATCCCAAACTGTGAAAAAGAGGGAATAGAAATTAATAATAAATAAATAAATAAAGATAATGATAATAATTGTCACCATGTCAGCACATGTGAGGAAATTTAAAGTACTAGCACTCTGTGCAGGATGATTAGAAAACTGTCCAATAGTACTTATACAAGTTGTAAATTTGGGAAGTAGAGAAACAGATGGGTATACAGAAACAAATATCTGCCCTTGTATGCTTGACTGAGCCTATTGTTATATCAACACGCCAACATAAACAGAAGTAGAAAGGCAGATCCTTGATTCACAGCTTTTTCTTGAAATGCATGCATTTTTTCCCTCCAGGTAGAGGATTAAAAGTCTTAAACTCTACTATCATAATCTAAGTACTTTTGGTATGCAGGAACAGCTGTAAGGAGGTCTTGGTGTATGGTAATTTACATTGGCTAAATGGTTTGTCAATAAAAGATTCTATAAAAATATTTAGGGTTTTTGAAAGCACATCGGTTCTTCCCTGCACTCATACTTTACTGGTGTTGAAGAAACACATCTGTTTGTCTCATTGGACACCGTGCCCAACTAAAAACTGGTTACTAAAGAGTATGACACTAACGAGTATGATACATTTTAGCAACGAGTTTTTAGAAAATGAGTGCTAGATCATGAAAGCTTCTGTCACAAACAGCATTAGCATTCTGGCTTGTTATGTCCAACCTGTTACTGTAAATAAATCATTGTCTGCCAGCAGCAAAGCACATTTAGAAAGCATGGTTTGTTGATGGTTATGAACTTTAGTTTGTTTAAACCATGACTTGGTGTGACACCCAAGCCCACAACTGTGGATTGTTTTTGGCTTCTTTCTCTAGTTGTTCAACCCGAAACAACTTTTCCCCTGGCTTCCTTCATTCTCCCTGAAACAACAAATGACAACAAAGGCAGAAAAAATGTATCAGAAACAGGAAAATAAACTGTGGTTTGTTTGCTCATCTATGGAAGAAGACAGCATCCATTCAGCAAACTATGAGTGTATCCATTCGGAATGCATTATTTTATATGGAGCTGTAAATTGCCTAAAAACAGGGCCTTATCCTTTAATATGTCAAATTCTTTTTTATTTAACTCTCTCACACCTTCCTTACCTACAACTTGGGGGAGTAGGAGGCAGACATAAAATATTCTTATCTTCGTTTTCTGTAAAATCCATCAAAAAGAAATATAAATAAAAATACTATGAAAATATTATTAAAAGAACAAGCAAAATTAAATGAAAAACAATTCTATGGATATAAAAGAGCTTGGAAAAGTTACTGTTTGGACTATAATTCACAGCACCCCATAATCAGCATAGGGGATGGACGTTGTAGTCTAAAAAAAGGACTGTTTCCAAGCTTTGATAAAATAAATTTCTATAATACTGATCAGAACTGCTGGGGAATGCAAGTTTTCAATCTAGTTAAGGTGAAAGGGGGGAGGAAAGGAAACTTGCCAAACACCCTTCACAACAGCTGTGTACAAGGGTAGTGCTTTCAACTACATTTCTCTGAAAGAATGTATGAAGTCATAAAAAACAAGACCTTATCAACAACTGGATATTTCACTAAGGCAAGCCTTTCCCCTTCCATTTCCTGCCCTGAACTACAAACAACTCAAGTTAGAAAATGCATGCTTTCATAATTTATATTTTACACAACAAGTTGTTTTAAGCACAGTGCTTAAATACTAACTAGCATATCTCCAAACCAATCTTTTAATTAGAAAACATGATGTGAATTGGCTTGAAACTTCAATTCAACTACATGAAACTTAGTCAATTCAATAATGTACTGGTATGTCCATCAGGCTTTCAGCTAGTGCCTAGCTATTTCTCTGAAAATGGGTGGATTTACTATTTTTTGATTTCTACTATCCTTCATAGTTTGCAATCACAGATGTAAGATTCATTTTAGTAAGTAAAAGAAGAGTTTTTCTGAACTTTACTAGCCAAGAAATTCCCCCTGCCCTTCCAAGTTCTACAGTGTCATTATTCCATACAATATTTTACTATTTCTATCATGGCTAAGGTCCTCTGTCTAATGCAAAGTACAAGGTATTTCAGTTTGGATGGCCAGCATGATACAACTATAACTCTTTTTATACATTCCTCCATCTACACAGGGATTGCTCTCTTGTGCTACTGTTCTGTATGGTTATAGTACAGACATATGGGCCATCTCTGCACTATATTGTTATAGTGCTATCATTCCACTTTCAACATCCTGTGGAATCCTAGGGTTTGCAGTTTAGGGGGAGCATTTAGAATCCCCACCCAGAGAGCTCTTTGGCCTCAGTAAACTACAAACCTCAGAATTCCAGAGGATGTTGAACGTGGAATAATAGCACTATAACACTGTAGTGTGGAAATGGCCATGAATACTGTGAATATTATCAACATAGGGAAAAGATCTGCAGTGTGCTTGTTTCAGTCAGGTCAGACAGTACTAAAGCAAAAAGGATCTTGTTCAGTTAAGTGTGTGTGTGTGTGTGTGTCAAAATCTGTTAAATATACTACATATGTGAAAACTCAAACACCCAGAGACATATACTAGTTTATTGATTTCAGTTTCAGAAATCTAAGGAAGACATTAACATTCAAATTCTTTTTGTGGGACTGTCAGTTTACTGCTGTGGGCTAACCACTGGAATCTGTCAAGTCTGTACTTTTTAAATGTTTGTTCAATGTTGGATCATATTTCATTACAACTGGACAATCTAGCACCAGTTCTAAACATCCCATCAAAAAAAACTAGCACTAAAACAATTCTAAAACCTGAAAGTTCCATAGTGAGACCATTTGGAATGCCACCAACACATGGTACCACCGTAATAAAATAGCAATGTTTTATCCACTTAGTACAGTATTTTTTAAAATATTTTCTATTTGCATAATAATGTATTATTAGTTCCCAAACTGACCCAGTCACACAGGGTTGGTTCATATAAAACACAACCCAGTAGAATGCAAACAACATATTTGTCTTGTGCTCCCCAGCTTGATTTAGAGAGCATCATTTTTCAGTTCAATATCTCCACAGTGCACATTCCCTCTGTGAAAGTGTGCCAATCCCAGCATGAAATGAACTGACTTGGGCAAGAAGTGAAGTAGTTTATGTAACAGGGGTGACTGCAGAAGTAGATGAGAGATTAAAGTTCAGATTACAAATACTGTTAACAAAAGTATTCAAAATTTTGTGCTATAGAAATCTACATTCTATACAATGCTGAAATTTATAACATATGTAAGCAAATTTGTATATGCTCACTTACCCTAATTGTGCCTTCTACTTACGGCAACACTCTACAATTGTTGGAAGTCTTACTCAGCAAATTATCTGGATGATGAGAAGACCTTAGGAACTAGAAACTAGAAAGTTTGGACATTTTTAATGAAAATTTGAGATTCCAAGGGAACTCAGTATCACGTTCTGAAACTGTGAAGAACTGCAACATGTTCAATACTCTGAAGAAAACCAAATCTATCAGTTTTGAGGCAGTGTAAATCTATAGATCTTCGGGCATCTGATGAAGGTATTTTTAGTGTTCACCTAGACCAAAGGTGAAAAACGTATGTCCCCACTAGATGTTGTTGGACTATATTTACCAGCATTCATCACCACTGACCATGTTGTTTGGAGTCAATAGGAGCTAGAGTCTAAGAATATCTGGAGGGCCAGCTATGGGCTAGGCCTTTTAAAATAAACTTATGTTGCATAGTTTGCCAGTTGTAAAATCCATATTTTAATTAATCTATAATGTCATGTGGTTATGTGTTTTTTACAACCCACCCAGAGAACTTGTCTCCTGTTGCTATATGAAGATAGAAAGCAAATAAATACATAATATGTGTGGGTGGGCAGAATCTTGTTGATTTCATTAACTGCTGCCCCCAAAGAATGAGAGATCCTTTCCTGCTCTTTCTTTTAGCTGAAGACTATTTTCCTGCCAAGAAAAAGGAAGCAGGACTGGATAATTTACTAAATAAAAACTGAAGTACACAAGACTCTGGTGAGCAGCAAGTTGTGTTTCTCACTGAATAAAAGAATAGGGGCTTCTCCTGCATCCTCAATAGTTTTGTGAAAAAAAGAGGGTAAGGAGGGCAGGAGGATTCGGCATTTCTTAAATGTCTTAAAGATACAGCCATGGAAAATAGTATAAAGGACACATTTCTACTAAAATTCTCCCCTCTATACTCAATTAACAACATATGTAATCTGACAAGCCTACTATTAGGTCATGTCATGATTCTTCCTTCACCTTGGTGCCTTCAAAATGGGTTGGATTTTAGCCTATCACCATCAACATCTGAAGGCCATGCTAGCTGGAAGTAATAATGGCCTAAGACATCTTGAGGACACTGGGATGGCTCCTATGCACGGAACAGAGTATCATATGGAGCCATTGGCTCATTTGTAGTTTCGTGTTGGGAGAACAAACCTCGGCAAGCTTTAAGTAAACATGCTTCTTGCCCTTTAACACTCTCAGAGAAAGTCACAAGCCGGATTTTTGGTTAACTACATCTTGTTATATCATCTAAACCAGAGGTGAGTAACTATGGAAAGCTAAGAGGCTGCATTAGTCCAGTAAGCAACATTAAGGAGCTACCTCACCACCTGTTTCCCCCTCAAAAACTTAAAATTAAAATTAAAAAAATGGTGAAGGTTTTTCTTTTCTCCCAAATGCACAAAACATCTTCTAGGGCACATGGAATTCTTTTTGACAACTTCTTCTTTGGCCATCTTTGGCCATTTTAGGCCTAGGAGAGGCCATTTTAGCAGCAGGCAGCGACTTTCTGTTCAACTTTATTTTTGAAAAAGGCCTCTTCTGAGGCTAAATTGGTTCAGAGGGCCTTAAACATAGTGGAAAACTTTCCCATACCCCAGAGGGCATCTAAGGGCATTTTTTAAAAAAAGATTCTATAGGGTTTTTTTAAACCCCTGGGGGCCTCTAAATGGGGTGGAAGTGCCCTCCACATATGCCTAGAAGCCTTTTGCAGCCATTCTGGAGCAAAAAATTTTATATTAGAAAAAAAAGGATTTTGATGCTGCGGGATAGTGGGCTACAAAAAGGGCTCTATACTGCCGAATGTGGCCCACAATCTGCTCTTTGCCCACCCCTGGTCTAAATCTAAACAAACCATAGTTAAACTTCAAGGTTAGAGGAAACAAACCAATTTCTAGCCACAGTTTAGGAAATTAGTTCATCTCAGAATGATAACTCTAAGTGGGTCATTCTTGGTGAACAAGACAAGGCTAAAGTATAAAAAAAGATATTTAACTAAGTTTATTTTTCTGCAGGGCCTGAGAAACAAAAATAAAACATTGCCTAAGACAGCGATGGATTGGCTCCAGTGTTCTTGGCAAACTTTAGTGATAACAAAAATTATTAATTACAAAAGACCCTAGAAATAGACAAATTTAAACTCAAAAACACCTGGACATCCTTCAAGATATATATACTAGAACACAAAACCAGATAACCGAATAGCTGATTTTTCAAGGGTAACTGGAGGGAATCAAAGTGGTGTAGTAGTTAGAATCTCAGGCCCTTTTCACATTTTTTTTTGCGCGAGCGCCCCTTGAGCACCATGCAAATGGGAGCGCTGCTGCGCACGACGCACTCCCACTTACGCGGTGCTCACGAGGCTGACGCGGGGCCCGGGAGTATTTTTTGATTTTCGGCTTGAAGCCAAAAATGCCCTGCGCTCGCACAGCCCTCGCGCACTTACCTTCGTGCGGTGCGTCGGCAAGCCAGGCGGGAAGTGCTTCCTTTCCCCGCGCAGCCTACAGCTCCCACAGTGCCCTGCGGAAGGAAGGGACGGGGCACTCGTGTGACGGTCGCGTAATCAGGAAGCGCCCTGCGGAAGGAAGGAGGGGGAAGCAGCAGCGTCGCGAAGGAGGCTTCTCGTGCGAGACGCCCTCCCCCATCGCAGAAAAAGGTAAGATGCGAAAAGGGCCTCAGACTGGTACTTGTGAAATTCATAGTCAGGTGCCTACTTTGCTATAAAATTCACTAGGTTATTCTTGGACAGCCTTTGTGTCTCAGTTTGACCTAATGAGTGACCTACAGATAACCACTCCCTTTCAGCATGGCAAAGCTATGATCATAAATTGAGAAAGAGCAGAGCCATGTGCAGAGTCTTGAACCCACTGCAGGAAAAGCAGGACAGAGATACAACTAAAAGAAGGGAACCTCAGTAGGATAATGTAGAGTCCCTGAGGAAGGAATGACAGAGAATAAAAATCTCGCGTTTCTAATTGTATAAATGCTCTATGGATAGCAAAGAATTGTCTGAGTATAAGGGCAAACAACAATCCCCTCAGGGCAACCTTCCCACCAGAAAACATGCCCTAATCCTTCACAACTGACAGTCAGTGGCCAATGCAGGGTGCAACACGATGTATAACAGGTAAGGGTAAACCACTTGGAAAGGTCAGAATTGGGGCCTTGCTCTTCTACTCTCAACTCCTATCTCATAGTGATCCTCTAGCAAATCTGGCTGCTGGCCAGCAAACTGGCAAATCACTTCTGAGGCTAACTCAACACGTTATGCAGACCTACGGACATAACATACTACAGGAAGAAATAAAAGCTTCCCGTGCTAAAGAAGCAAGGCCAGCTTCACACAGCAAAAGAGGCATGCTGTACCTAGGAAACCACAAATGGTTTATAAAGTTCATATTTAAAATTCAAATACTTTTCAAACAAGTATGATGGAATCTAGCATCTTTTACTCACCACATATACAGAAATGTCACAACATTCTTAATTATATGTGAGAGAAGTGGCTGAAACTATTTTGCACTGAAGATGCACTCAAATCTAAGTAATTAACATCATTTCTCACATCCCAGACTCTTCCTTGAGTGGTTTCCTATTTTGACCTTGCTAAAACCTGTGAAACCCATTGAGCTTATAATCAAGTGTAATATGTCATCAAGTGTAATTGATGCCAGCAAAAAGAACATTTTTTTGGCAACCAAATCAGGATGCATTTAGGACACACAGGTAATTAAGACAGTAATTTTTCAATAGTGTTGAAACAGAAAGCAACTGGCAAAGAGGGAAATCTAACAAATTTATAGTTGTTGACTTTAAATTTTTTTCAATAGCTAAACAGAGTAAAGAACAAGAATACAGCTCTCAATGGTATTCTGTTAACTTATATTTTTAGTTTCCTTATCTGCAATTCTGAAAACAGTATGTTCATCTCAAAAAAGAGACCACTAAGCGATTTCAGAAAGGTAGCCAAAGGGCTATGGTTCTCTCTCAATTCAGTGAGAGCAGCAATTGTACTCTACTTCCAGGGAAGGAGAATGGGATAAAGGAAAAGAAGTGATATTATTCCTGTCCAATTCATCTTCAGCGCACTCCTCCGAGACAGAGTGACACCATTTCTTACCCTCTATCTGTCTTTCAGGCACAAAGAACTCAGCCCTAATGAATGAATGATTAAACACCAGCTTGTGCTACCGTATGCCTTGGATACAGTTACCAGAGTTTCTCTGCTGAGCCAAATTCCTTGAGCTCACTTTCTTGGCAATAAATAATAGTGCTGGCAGGGGTATATGTGTATGTGTCTGATTATTCAATTTGCCTACTGCACAGGAAATCTCAAATAATTAAAGCCTAAAATAAACTAGGCATAGATGAGTTAATGGAGGTAAAGGCTATTTCTCTAACTTTATATTTACAAGAACATGGCGAACCTTATGGTACATCCAGTTTTCTTGCAACATGAGAGGACCATATATTACACACACATACAAAAGTCATTTATAGATTCATCTATATCAGTGTTATTCAAAGTGGACTGATGTTAGCCTCTGTGTCAGTGGCTACCAGTTTCCAACAGTTTACAGGAAGCAAAGAAACAACTGTACCCAATGGGCACACATTTTATTTCAGTCCCTGGCAGTAGTGGGGGAAAAAATAATAGCCAGTCTCCCAGCACACCGCTTGAGAAGCACTGATCTTTATTATGAATATTATGTAGTGCACACTACAAAGAAAACAACGTGCCAGATAGTTAAATAACTAAGACAAGCAACAGAAACTATGAATACCCGCACAGAACTTCTTTTTACAGAGCCAGTTTATAGATTCAGTAGAATTGTGTGCTAAGGCTTCACCCAGCCCATAACATTTTAAGCTGTGGGATGGGATATCACACAATAGAATGCAAAAAGAGGAGGTAAGGCCTATCAGCAAAGTTTAACTGCAGCATGAAATACACACACAAAAAAGAAAGGGTTAAACCTAATTAAAACTAAGTTTGTTTCTTGTTTTAAAACCAATCTGCCTCCTGCTGGTAATTTAAAATTAGCTGCACACTCACCAAACTGAGGATAGTATACATAGAGTAGAACTGTATTAAAGACACTAAATTCTGTGCAATGTGTCTATCACTAGATTGTAATATGGGGCACATGTTCAGAAGCAAGTAGTTACTTCTCTTCTCTCAGTGTCATGTCCTAATGTAGAGTTAAAGGGTGCACCTGAACAAGCTCCCACTACCCCAGAAGCCACAAAAGACAGAGTCTGTATATTTAAATCATGCCTCCAGGCACTTCAACCATACAACTCTTCATTGCTTCTGCTTCACCAGCAACTTCAATTAGGATTGACAACAGCTGCTGCTACAGCCAAAGATTGTGACTTAAGATAAGGGCTATTTTCATGGATGGGAGCATTAGAGGCATTAACAGCAGCCTGGGGATCCAGTAATGGAATAATTCCCTTAACAGCTTCATAGCTTGGCTGGCATTTGTTACATCATTTATTATGTGTGCTTGTTTTCCTGTACATGCTAGACACTGTGCATCAGGGCAACAGATCTCTTGGGGTCATTCTGGCCATGTGGCAATTGCATTAAGGCTTTTGCTACCCATCCTTAATGGGTACAGTTCAGGTCACACACTGAAGTCCACTCATTTTTGAAAACTTAATTTGCAACAACTTTTGCACCCAGAGACTAGAAAGGAAAATACCAGATGTTGACTCTTGTTTGCTCATGTTACTTGGTTTGCTTTGCAGCTGCTAATCAGTTCTGAGAGACATTTCACTGAACTGCAGTTAAATAGGGGTGTACTGTTCAACAAGGTGACACACCTAATTCTGGCTTCTTCATAATAGACATGTGTTGCACTTTACATTTTGAAACGCTCACTTGAAACATTCTGCATACAAGCCTAAACAATCTAATATGCTAAGTATTCCTTAAAATACACACATATTTCAAATCTGCAAAGGGCAGAACATGAAGGATAGAGAATAATTCTTGACCATGTCAGTGAAATGCCTTGGCTGTACTTCTAATACAAAGACCTAGAAGAGGCTGATGAGGAAATGCTACTGCTTGTTGATTACCATTGTTCAAGAACAAGTTTGCTGGGCCAGATAGGAAGTGCTCTTTTGGTTTTTAAGGAAAGCATAAAGTGAAATGTGATCAAAACAAGAAAAACTCTGCAGTATGAACACATTTCTCAGCATGTAACTCCAATGAGACATTTTCCCCTTTGTTCAGAGACCTACGATCATCTTCAGCCAGAGGAACACAGGAGTCTCCTTTAAATCACGTCAGATAGTACCTTCAACCTGATTCCCTTCATTACCCTGTTCTGTAGACTCTGGCTACTCCACTTTTTGCAACTTTTGCTTTTGTATAGTTCTAGATTCCTCAAAATGATAACAGATTTAAGAGCTGGACACTAGAGACAAACTACAAGAGAATGTCACAGAGAGAGAGAGAGATCACAATGTGGCATTCTGACTTACTTTATACCAGCTCTTTATACCTTACAATGACTTTTGAGCAAGATGCTGAGAATCACAAACACAACGATATCTCTTCAGGAATTATGAAGCTAATACCTGTCTTTACATTGTACACATCTGATGTGGTTTTGATTTTACTTTAGGCTTACAACTGATGCAGCCTATAATCCAAGTCTTCAGTAACAATTTGATTTAAAAAGAAAAAAGTACAGAATATATCAGTGCTTTCAAAAATGGTTTGTTAAAAATCTTATGACTAAGCACAGCAGCTTTATACAAAGAGTCACTAGATTATATGAGTGAAAGAGGGACAATGAACAGGAATGTCCTTTTCATTGTAAGCTCTGGCAAGAACTTGAGTGGTGTAACTCAACACATAATCCAGTAGCAAAATAAAAGTATCAAGTATCAAAACCATTCACCATTTTATTCTCCTGTGTATAAAGTAAAACAGCATTTACTAGCTTCTAGAATGTTTCTGAGGTGCAATCACAGTGCTGGTTTTAACAGCACCACTTGAATTAGGACCCAGGTATCTGTTAGATCTATCTATCTGTCTGCACACTCACTGAAATTCTCTTTGTGAAATGTGTGGCAACCAGAATGAGAAATTTTTCCAGTGGGGGCTATCCAACTTTGGAAAGACTCCAATTCCATTTAAACAGACAATAAGAACATGATAACATAACGAAAAACCAGATTAAAAAGAAATGCCTTGAGCCCCTTCCTGAATCAAAATAGAACAAGAACCAGTAAGAACTCAAGGGAGGACGTATTCCAAGGGTAGCAGCAACAAAGAAGGGCTTTTCCTGTGTGCTTGACCAGTGAGGCACACAGAAAAGAGACTGATATCTACAAAGGGCCATCTTCTTCTAATCATAATGACTGAAGTATTCCTTAACAAGACTGGCATCTCCTCACGTGCTTAGGTGTTAGACCATTTACAGTTTTAAGGGTTAAAACCAACATCTTTAATTGAACCTAGTAAACAACTGGCAATCATTGCAGATCTTTCAGAACTGGAATGATGTAACAATATCATGTACTGGTTAGCAACTAATCTCCCATACTATGTACCAACTGAAGCTTTGAGTTGATCTGTAAGGGTGGCCCCATTTAGAATGCACTGCAATAGTATAAGCATGATGTAATCAAAGGATGGATAACTGCTGCCAAATCAGACTGACTTAGCAATTACCACAGCTGGTTAACAGCCTCAAGTTGGACAAACATATTCCTTGCTACTATTACTACTTAAGATCTAGGGTCAGCACAGGATCAAGCAGAATGTGCAAGCTACAAACCTGATCTTCCAAGGAATGCAGGACTCTTTCCAAAATGAAGCTGAACCCCAATTCCTCACTCAGGTATTCCACTAACCAACGGCAGCTCCATCTTGTATAAAACGGATCCAGACCTCACTTCATTCAGTCCGTTATCAAGTGCAGGTTGTTTTTGGAATGTTAAACTGCTTCCTTGATATCAGATAACAAAGAACAACAGGACTAAGGTCATTTGCATGTGAACGACATTTCATTCCACAGCACTGGATAACCTCACTTGCAGTTTCATGTAAATGTTAAATGTAATGCAAGACAGAATCCTGAACACAATGCTGAACAGGATGTCCACAGCACAACCTTCTGGATATGACCTGACAGGAAGGACCATTATACAGTCCTAACAGGGCATCAGTAAGGATCTCATGGGATATGGCATCAAAAGCTTCTGAGAGGCCTAAGAGATCTAACAGGGCCATACTCCAGTTCCCACTGCAGGCCAGTGTGAACAGTGCTTAGGAGCAGCAGTGTCAGCCACTTAGTTCATTTCTATGTTACACAGATCAGCCAAAACTTCAGCGGTATCACAACAGCAAAGGCATCAAATTCCCAATGGCATTGAAGAAACAGAGCAGACTGTTTTAATGAGAGCACTGCCTCTGTAGTTTAAACTAACAGTCATTTCAAAGCTAACTGGAAAATGATTTGACCATGCCAATTGAGTCACGCAGACTTGGTCTGTGTGCAAAACACCAATAAACACCAATTCCAACAAAAAAGAATACCACATTGAAGATGTCTCCTGCTGCATGTGTAAGGCGAGATTATAACTGGAACAGGACTACCTCTATTGTTACCACACTTCATAGATTACATTTAACTTAGATGCCAGGCAAAAACAATGTTTCTTAGACTTAAAAAAACCTGTTAATATCTGAATTTTTAAGAAATTTTATGCTTTCATTCTGAATTGTATTGTTGATGTCTTAGTCTTGTGGGAAGACTAGAACAAGAACAATTGGTATTCTTTTATTTTCAGCAATGTATTTTCTAAATTTTCTCTGCTTAGTCACCTTGGTAAAATGATAATCTTACAATAAAAATATTTAAATAAAATAAATACAAACAACTGGAGAAGCCACAAGTTGCTTAAATAGCAGTAGACCATTTCCATTCTTACAGAAAAAATCCTGTGCTGGTTCTGTATACAAAATCAATTTCATGGAAATGAAATAACACCTATCACTCCCAGTGTCTCCTTTTTCACTAGAGCCTCTGTTTCTGGTGTGTTTCCTCTTCTCCAACCAATGAATAGCCTAAATTTCCACAGAGCAAAAATAATGTTGGTTCTGTTGTTGACAGAAAATGTAGGAGAAATGTTTTCTGCCCTATCAATTTCTACCCACAATTTAACTAATGTATTCTTTAGACTCCTAATTAAATTCAATGACATACGTATTCAGAGGATTTGGGGCTTACTGGTCAAGCTGGTTATACTTATTCAGTACATTTAGGGTCAGTTTGAAAAATCCAGAGGTATAAATGCAATTGCTAGTCCCATGTAGATTCGACCACCTGAACCAACTGCTGAAGACAATTATTAATATGTCACTAATTTAATGTGACTGTTCTATTTAGGAGTGAAGTAGCAAATTGAGTGAAGTCACAATTTTACATGAAAAATACAGGCATGCAACCGGTTTTGTTTTGCATATCATACCATACCAATTTAGCATTTCTTCCATTTGGTAATGGGTATTTGGTCAAACCAAGATTGACACTAAACAGGTAGACTGATGTTCTGAATACATACACAAGTGTTCATTCCACTATTTCATTCTTGAAGGAAGATATCTTACTGAGTCTTGTATTTTACATTTCTCTTAACCCTGTGAGACTGGTGCAAAAAGCTGAGCTAGCATTTGGCCTTTATCAAACTTCATTCTGACAATGTCAGTGTTCAATGTAGTTATACCACTATAATCAAAACAAGCAAATGCTGAATGACCTAACTGAACAGAAAGTCTCATTTTGTTGATGAACATCACATTCCGAACAAGTTCCATAATAAGCTGTAAACATTTAAGAAACTCAGAGTAAGATATACCATATGCATCCTCTAGACGGGACACATAAAAAACTGCCAGAAATTTTTTTTATTCAATGTACATGTAATCAAAGTATACTTAACAGTAAATGAATGGAGCTATGCTTCTCCTACAAGAAAGATTAATGATCTCTCATTACTCAAAAATATAGTATCACTTTCTTACAGTTCCCTCAAAATTTTGTATCAGCTCTATTAATGACTTTAAATATTACTTTTTATATAAATCAAGAGTTGTTAAACTACAATTATGGACTGGTAGTGGGTGGCCTCATAGTTCAGTGTTGTTTTGATGTATAATGCTCTCAACTACTTCTGCAGGATCTCACATAAATAAAGTTACGTGATCCAGTCCAGTCATGAAAACAGTTGCTTCCTGTTGTCATCATCCAAGACTGTGTAAGGAAATTCTAACATTTCCTCTAATCAGGTTCCTCCCCTCTACCACCCAAGATCAACAACAACACATTAATTCTCTATCTACGAAAGGTCTTTTGGAGACCCCATCCAAAACTAAGGAAGTGTTCTTGCATCTTTCTCTCAGTCTCCCTCATTCACTAACTCACTCTCTCACACACACACCTACACACACTAATAACTGAATAAAATCATGCTCCACTGTTTATTTTAGGCAATTGGAACAGCTTCTTTTAAAAATATTCCCTAGTGACTATAAGTTGGTATTTCATTACACCCACAGGCAACTGGAATTAATTGTAGCCGTGTGATTTCTTCCACTAAAAATGACTTTAGGGATTACTAATTTTACTAATTACTAATCCCTATTGAAAAGGAAAGAAATATCCAGTCTACTACAGCTACCTCTTAACACTGTGGAGGTGGGATTTTCCACTCTGATATAAGGGATTCAGAACTCTGAACATGGCCTTTGTTGACAGTAGCATGCCAGTATGTATGGAACACAGTGACAGTTTCTCTGCAGATGTGACAGTTTCTCTGCAGTAGACTTACAATCTGAAGGAATGATCCATAGAACCATATTGAAATACCTTAATTAGTCAAAACAGCTGCTATATTTAACTCATCATAGGTGAATATGAGAACCTCATTTCATCTTCCATCCTCTTATCCCACAATAAATTTCAACGGTTGTTAAATTATAGCTTCCAGTTACATCCAAACCAGGAAACTGTGACTTAATCTCTGGCTACAAAGCGGAAGATCAATCTACTCTTCAATCCTGGGAAGGTTTAATAGTCAGATTCAGTTACAGTTTCTGCAGGAGGAAAATAGGAATGATAGAATTCACTCTTGGTCAAGGAAATAATAATTTCTTGGATTAAAATACTCCTTCTCTGGACATCTTCCAACAGAGGCTGGACAGTTACCTGCTGTGAATGCTCTAGCTGGAGTTCCTACATTAAGCAGGGTGCTGGATTCTGTGGCCTATGGGGCCCCTTCCAACTCTATGATTCTGTATCTGTCCTGTCCCAGAGGCAGGGTTACGAGGTTCTGAATTAACATTTACTTTTAATGGATTTGATGTATGGGGCAAAAGTGAGCACAGTTTCACCAGAAGGTCAAAAGTGAGAATAGGTTCACAACTGATCACACAAAATCAGAGAAAAGGGGGATACAGAAAGGTTAACTAACAGAAATGTAAGAAAAAGAAAAACTGGTATCAGACTGGATAAAATGAAGAGGCATTAGGATGAGCCCTCTGAAATGAGCACTCAGCATAAATTTAAGAGATGGAAGCTTAGTAAGTTATCTGTGAATAGGGGATTAATGGTCTTTTTAACCAGACTCTTCTACCATGGTAAGTTGCTGTTCTATCTTCAGAAAAGCACTCCATACAAACTAATGAACAACAACAACAAAAATGTCTACCATATTGTCAAGTGTATGTAGTAGTTGTAGTTCCATGATGTAGTTCCTCCCAATGTAACATATGATGGGTGTCCTACACTCTTGGAGCATACTAGCTTTACTACATTAGCACGGATAAGTTAGGCCTATATCTTTCCCTTTTTATAACTTCAACCATAGGAGTTTCATGCTGCACTAGAGAAAATCATCCCCAACATATGCCAACAGCCAAGCCAGGTTAACTTTATCCTCACATCATCAGCTAGAGGAATAGGCATTCCAGCTGCCAGGAACCACTGCTGGACTCTTCCTTGCAAACTGAGAAAACAATTCCAACAAATTTTATACCACACTCTTATGTCTCCTTAGTGGAAGCTGTTACAATCACTGGAATAATTGACTCTGTTTGTAGCACCATGGCTATATGGTCTCCTGATTCCAGGCATGCCAAAGGTATCCAGATAGTGCAACACTAGTGTTGCTTGTAAAGCTGCATGACTGTATTACAAACAATGCTTTTCTACCATGAAATGCTGTTAGTACAGACAGCCTACAAGTTTTGTTACAAGGCCTTATAACTCAGCAGCCCTCTCTATGTCAATGTAGCATCTATCTAGGACTAGCCATTCTTTCCCCCAATCTAACACCAATTTTAGAACTACTCTTTCTTTACATAGATAAGCATCCTTTTGTAGCTAAGTTTAACAATGCACTGGAGGGTAGGATTAGTGAGATTACTAAAAAAGTAAAAAAAAAGTACCGGTAGTATGTCTTCTCACATCTTTGAAGATAAAAGACATGGTATCTGCCATTTGGAATCAACACTCTTCTTGGAGGATTTTAAAAAGAACAGATAACAACAACAAAAAACCCACACACAGATAAGTCACCAGCTAAGTGCATATGTCAACAGTATCAGCAAGTTGACATGTCTGATAGAAGTAGTTCAAACTACTACTGTAAAGGCACTAGGAAATTTATTGTGAACTTGTAAATCTTGCAGACTGTTGAACAGCAGCACAATTATTGGGGACAAAAGCCTACTTTGGTAATCTTGGTTTGGGACACAGCTATGCACTTTTTAGTTTTTAATTTCTAGTGGGGTTGCTGTGTTAATTCTGTTCCCACAAACAGTCTTGTCACATCTTAAAGATTAACAATTATTATTATGGCATAAACTTTCACATCAGATTCATAAAGAGTTACCTCTGTTGGCACATTTATTATACCTATGACTGGATGAGTAAGTGGCTATGGGATTGTAATCAGTAAGGTATCCTCAAATACAAAAGTCATAATTAATGCAAACGATCAACATAGTCATCTCTTCAAAATTCTGCAAAATGCAGAATGGGTTTGAATGGTACTTTGGATGACCTGCCAAAAATTAAAAAGGGCAATGCAACATTTTATAGCTGTTCCTACTTAGATGGAGTCCTATGAAGTTCTGGGCATGAAGCAGAACTGCAATGTTTAATTGGCATTCGACCATGAGATAAGTAACCAAATACTTTAAAATTCACAGTAGTGAGTGTCCATTAATTCAACTGGCTTCCCAGTAAAATTAAAATCCCCAACCATTCAGCTGTGACCACTTTTTAAAAACCTTTTGGTAAGACTTGTAACTTTAGGAGTTTGTAAAGCTGAACACACAAAGTGATATCCTGAGGATAAGGAACACCTTTCTATTGCCTTCTCCCTCCCTCCCCCTCTGCCTTTCAACAATATTAGATTACAGCTTAGCAACAGTGAGGGTAGAGGAGGAAATTCCTTTTATTCTCACCTTCCAAAAAGATATTTGGAAAATACTTTTATTCAAGGCCTGTTTACTATTATTTCTTGGCATTATAGCAACTGTTCTTCCACCAGTTTATTTGAGTTAAGCATTTGGCTTCTTGAGTGTTTGGGGTTTTATTAAGAGATGTAGTTTTTGCAAATAGTTAAAGAAATTGAATATTAAACTAGGAATGAATAACTGCTGAGAAATGAGCAATTTTCACACACAACCAAACCACACACACACTTAGATAACTCAGGAAAAGCTTCATGCATTTAATTAAGCGAAATATAGCCCATAAAAACTTATGCCACAATAAATGTCTAAGCTTTCAAACTACTGCATTCTTTGGTGCTTTCACACAGTGGCTAGTTGTGAGGAACCAGCATCAAGAAAGGGAAACACATTCAAAATACTATTTTAAAATAGTCATAAAATAAATAATGTAATAGATGTTTCATAACAGATGTATCTTAACTCTAGGCTGGAAAATTTGCAAGATTATAAAGGCAAAACAAACAATACCAGCCAACCATTCATTTGGGAAATTGAATTGTTCAGGGTTTTTACATTTATAAGTTAAAAAGTTACCTTTCTACATTTTCAAACAAGCCAGTGATTGACAGCAATCTTGAAAGGCAATATAAACAAAAGTCCCTACACAAAGGTCCCTACAATTTCTCCAGTTAACTTCCATTCCCGTGTGTGTGTGTGTGTGTTTCTTTGATCTCATGGAGGTTCCAGAGGTGGTTATATGTTGTTGTTATTGGTGTGTTGTTGTTGATTGCCTTATGGAGACCTTAAGGCAAACCTATTGCAGGGTTTTCTGGGGTTGAGAAAGTGTGATGCATGCAAGGTCATCCATTAAGTTTCAACAGCTGAGTGGAGAATCAAACCTTGGTTTCCAGGGTTTTAGCCCAACGTTCAAACCACTATACTATGTTGGTTCCTGATTATGTTCTTGACGGAAAGGATACACATGTTCTTGTATCACACCCAATTAAATAAAGAAGCAAGATCCAGTTATGAAAATACTTACAATTTTTCCTCAAACTGATAGCTGTGTTATTGTTTCAGTATAAAATGTAGGAAGCAAAAAGCAGTCCTGTGGCTACTCTAAGACTAACACTTTAAGTATTTTGGCACAATGCTTCATTGACTACATTCACTTCTTTAAATGCATTTAAAGATGTGGGCTATGGTTTATGAATGCTTATGTTGAAACAATCTGATTAGTCTTTAAAGGTACCACAAGACTACTTCTTTATACAGCTACTACACTGATTCCAAAGACATTCTTATGGTCATCTCAGTGACCATACTGCCTGGCTTGTCCTGCCACATGAAGTCAGCCATTATTACAGATGAGTGACACACAACTGGGGAAGAAAAATAACTCTAGCAGAAATCTCCTTCTGTCTGCATTCTAGGATGTGAATAAGAACTATTACAAATGTTACCACTAGAATGCTCAAAATCAGCCTTTCCTAAACAATGCCCTCTAGAAATTTGGGACCATAAGTCCCACTATTTGCTATTTGATATGTTGCCTCGGAATCTAGGACTGAATTATTCAAAGTTTCTGAGGGGCACTAGATTGAGGATAATTGGTCTAGTGTGTTGAATAAAGAACCAGGTTCAAATCCCTGGTCTGCTACAAAATATCTCATGTGGTCTTCAACCACTTAGCCTTTACGGCCTCAATAGTATTTAGTTTGGAAAAATGGGGCAGAGAGGTGGGGCATGCATAATGCCCACCTGGAAGGACAGTGGGATAAAAACAAACAAAATATTTATTTATGTGTTAGCTGTTAAAATTGACTGGAAACAACAGATGAGAACTGTGGAATTAAGATCCTCTACCCCTCCCTTCTGTGGGACCAAAACTTGTTCCAGAGGGTTTTCTAGCCCTTTGGAGCAGACTTTTAGAGTGCACAAGGGACTGAAAAAAGGAGTGGAGACTGTTATGTCAGAAGCAGCAAGATCGAGTGGAAGTCCATTACCAAACCCAGCCCAAAATGAGATTTAGAGACACGCTCACTCATTTCACTTCCACATTTGCAAGTCATCTATCTGGGATACCAACAACAACATAATTCATGTGGCAGAACAGGCACATCCAGCCAAACTGAATGTATCCCTACATGGCCCCAAAACATACTCAGGCTGCAAAGTGTTCCCCACCATATACATTTGGCTGATAATGGCCAGTAAATTAATGCAGGTTTTATGTCTGCCTGGTCATTTTACCAATATCAGGCCATAGAGAATCAGGGAGGGAGGTTGGGTAAGGCAGACTTTTGTACAGCATAATACTTTTCCTGACTCCTTAGTATATTCAATTGTAAGGAAAAAGTAGGCAGGAAATTGATAAGATTGTAGTTCAGGTTTTTTTTTTTAAATTGTTCTAGACCTTTCCATAGCTGATAACTTTGAAGCAAGCCAATTTCTTTGCTATTGTTTTTAACTGAGCATAATTTTTTTATTAAGATCACAGTAAGCAAAACAATTTCCTTCTTGTTTATTTCATTCACTATATACAAGTAATGTGTATGTTGGTTTACATATAGTAGTACATGCAAGAAAGTGAAATAACTGGAGGCCATAGCAAGCAACATCTAAAAGGCAATAAAAGCTTGTATTCACTGGTAGCTTGAACAAATTTACTCATTTTGTGATTGAAAATGAGTTAATTACTGGTGTATCTGAGATGTCTGTCTGCAAATCGATATTTCCAAGAGAACGTTGAAAGGAAAAAATCTCAGGGAGAATGGCAACAGAAGAGATAACTGTAGGTACTGAACTATGCAAGCTACAAAGACATGCAATTTGCCAGCAAAGTTTGCCTTAAATAAAGCATATGCACAGCCTACTAGTACAGTGTTATGCATTCAGTGTACAAAGCTGGGACAGTTCAGAGGGAATGAGCCTCTATTGGAATTCACAGGACAGGATTTCATAACTGGTTTCTCATGGAATATCTGCAGGCTTTAAAAACTGGAATACAAGTTCTCTCCTCCAATGTTTCTAAGACCAAGTGTCACAAATGGTTCTATAAAAAAGGTTATTCTACTGCTATGTCTGAGCTATCAGGTAATTCCATATCCTGAATGCCAAATAATGTTTCTAAGCTACAAAAACAAGCCCAACATACATGGGCCCCTTCCTTAACTGGGTGCTTCCTGGAAAACCAATTTGTCACTGCAGGTATACCTCTGTTAACAAAGATGTGTTCCTGGGCATTACTTTCTTTTACAGAAAATTTGGTAGCAGAGGTAGAAATCACATGGAAAGAACAAGGATATATTCCCAGACTGAAAAAGAAGAGCAATTCAACATATTTCAGTGAGCTTTTTATTCAGAACTATCAATCTGGATGTATGAAATGGAACAACCAGGTCAGATAAACCTTGCATCAAGTAGATAAAAGCACTCTGAACTTTCTAGAGATGACTTGAAGACTTTTTCTAAAATGCCTCCATCAATGACTTTTTGCTTCTCCAGTCTCCACTTCTTTAATAACTTCCACTTTAGTGGCCAAACTTACAGGTCTCTGTTTTTAACATCCTGTGGGATAGCTGGTGAGGCAAGCTCTCTCCTTTTCTCCCTGCTTTGCTGTTCATGAATACTCCATAAAGATTTCTGAAGACAGCTGCTGTTTGCCTTGCATGCTGCAGGCAGACACATACAGCTATAGTAGGATCAGCTACAGCAGAATCCCATTCTTTCTCATCTCAAGCTTTACTGTAAACATGCTATTGCAAACCGATGCTGAAATTTTATTCTTCTCCAGTCATTTTTCACTACCATCCCACCATTGTTTCTGCTCTAAAAAGGCCAGCTAGATAGAGGAGGAAAAGGAGGGCTGGGTGGACATAAAAGACTTTGCAAAAGGAGCTTCATTGTCAAAGGCTTTGTTGACTGAGGTATGCTTTTACATTGTTGTTACTATGGGCCTTCAATTCATTTCCCACTTATGATGACACCAAGGCAAACATTTCACAGGATTTTCTGGGGCTGAAAGTGACCCTGTGGGTTTCCATGGCCGAACACATAACTGCACTTTAGTCTCCAGGGTTGTACTCCCACAAGTTACAAGTATTTGCAATCCCAAAGTAGAGGGTGAGCAGAAACCATCACTGGAATTAATGGTAAATACAGATTTTGTTTCAAGAAGTCACCAATCATGGTAAGTGAGAAGGGAGGGTAAATTAGATGAAGAAGGGCATGAACCCAAAGTGCAATCCCTAACCAAGGGTTGCTTGCTCATGCGAAGGCAAGCTTATACAGTCATACACACTGTATAAATAACTCTCTTGATTTATCCTATTGGAAAAAAGACAAATGAAGTAAAAATACTACCAATGGTATAAAACCAATATCACATGAGGATCAGGAAACAGCTGTCACTTAGAAAACTCTAGGCTTAAATATCACATATTACACGACAGAAAATTCTAGACTACCACTCACTGGGTGGGTTTAAGCAAAACACATTTCTCTCTTTCTCGCATTGAGGGTCATACCTACTGCATAGGATTGCTGTAATGTAAATGAAGTGTGCGTGTGTCTTCAAATCACTTGTTGGCTTATGCTGACCTGTGAATTTTAAAGGGTTTTCTTAGGCAAAGAATACTCAAAGGTGATTTGGCTAGTTTCCTCCTCTAAAATATAGCCTAGAGCACACTGGCAGTCTCCTATCCAAGTACTTATCAGGGCTGAACCTGCTTAGCTTCCAAGTTCAGACTGGATACAGTACTTTTCTGTTTCGTTCCTGATACGATCTTTGGATACTCAAGTACAATATAAATAAATGCTAAATGTTTCCACTAGCCCTCTGTCTCTACAGCAAGGGATGGGGAACTCCAACAAGTTCATGGGTCAATTTCCCCTCCAAAAAGCTACCTCTTGTTGCTGCATTGCCAAATTTCAGAATCAAGTTGTGAAAATATATTTTGAACAATATTCCCTTATGGTTTTAAAGGGATTCTTGCACTTTGCAACTAAAATTCAGTGCTATGGGTAGGTGGGATGGGGAGGCTGAAGGTTCAAAAACCTAAAGACACAGTTCATAGCCAATGTGATGCCTACCCCAGTTGTAGAAAATATATCTGTATGTTTTTGTGTATTCTTCTGAAAGTGGAGAAGAGCAGCTAGACACATCTCCATCATGCTTGGACCCACAAGTTGGTGAAAGCCTCTTCCTCCAGATTTCAACTGTCAGGACTCTGGCCAAGGGAAAGAAAAGCGGCCAGGCACACCTCCACTGTGACGGGAACTAGTTGCTGTTGAACTTAATCCCCCCCCCTCAACTGCACTATGGTCATCCAATCCTTTTCCCTTTTGTCTCCGGTCTTACTTAGACTGGAAGCTAAGCAGAGACAGCCCTGGTTAGTACTTGGACCACCAATGAAAACAAGATGCTGCAGGCTATATTTCAGAGGAAGGAACTGGCAAAAACCACCTCTGAGTATTTCTTGCCTAAGGAAACACTATGAAATTCATGGAATTACCATAAGCTGACATACAGCACATACACACACAAGGCAGGGACTGTCTCATTAGCTACTAGTAAGTTAATATGGGAGTCATTTTTGGCTAAGAACAGGGGTATACATTCTTAACAAAGTTAACAAATCAATAACAAACAAAAATATGAGCTTAAAACAGGGAAAGGGAACTTTTTTTTCTTTCTGTTGTTAAGCCACAATCCCTAAGAGATAAATTTTCAGGGGATGCACACCAGCAGTGGGGCATGGTCAGATCTAGAAGTGGATCAGGCTAACCTCTCCTACCAGCTACATATTTATCTCTCTGCTACCCCTTTTCTTCCCCAAACAACAGGGTGAAAACTGATCACAAGTTTTTAGTAATCAGTTGTAATGGACTTTGGAATTAGGCAGAACTTGCCAACCTCTGCCTTAGATGTTCATGTCCTAAATTCTTCTATTTTATCCCAGATGAAGATGGTAATCCATATTGTTCTGTTGCCTGCCCACATAAGCTAGTTCTGCTCAGATCCCTGGTTTTCCATACCTTCCCATATTCAGATATTCACATAGTACTCAACCTGTTCCCTCAAGGCAATTTACCCTGTACCATTGCCAGCCAAACCAACATGTATGAGAGGTAAATGAGATTCAAAATCTATCAACTCAGTCTCAGCACAACTAAAATTACACAGGTTTGAAGGGGAAATAGTAGTCTGCACATGGTGAACCTATGAACTTGCACAGATTATCTGTGCTATTTAAAGGAATGTGTAAATATGGTTAATTTACTTAACAGCTCACCTGGATGATCTAAAACAATAATCAGGCAGGTACTTTAAATCCAACAGGAAACCACTCTTATCTTAACAAAAGAGAAGGAGGAACAGGAAGAAGAAGAGGAGGAAAAAATGTAAAGAAGGACCACTGTTCAACTATAGAGAAAGAAAATCAGGGACAAATGCATTAACTAAGCCCCACATCCTCTTACTGCATTGTCTAAACTTGCACTAAAACAATATCATGCCATATAATGTTTTAACTTAGTCTGCTATCCTGTGTTTTACTTTAATGTATATTAAATATTTTTATTCCTGCCCTTGCTGTTTACATCACATAATTTTTAACTCTTTTATTTCTAGTTTTATTGAATATTACTAAAGGTAACCAGGGAAGACGAGCATCATAAAAATAAGAAATAAATAAATAAAGGACAATTTGATCTTCATAACAGTGAGACAAAAATGGAGTTCTACAGAATAGGATTTAGCAGAATATACGTCAGGATCTAATTCTGGACTGCTAGATAATCCAAAGCGAGAGGCAGGCTAAGAAATAAATATTCTTCTTCTCCATCTCCATCATCATCATCATCATCTAAAGCAAATTGGTGAGTATTTCTTAAATAATAACAGCAGCAAAAAAGGATGTGCTAAACTGACTCTCTGATTTGGCCTACTAAAACTGCTGGTCTAAAGTGACTGCAAAGTGGCTTTCTCCTTACCCCAGTGTATGGCTTATGAGATGCTATGGACAAATTGTTCTGCCCTGGACAGTTATTCTGCACTTGGATGCACTCTAGCCTCCAACTTTTCTGTGTAGAAAATGCCATTAAAATAGTCAATTCTATTTATTTATTTAGCACAGAATAAGTCCTACTTCCCAAAGATTCTTGTTCATCAAAGTTTCTCCTTATCAGGGTTTCTCAACATGTAGGAATCCCAAATTACATCTAGGATTTGAATATTTATGAATATTCTTTTCATCTCTATGGTAACTCAGGCCATTTAAGAACATGCTCCTCAAGGAAGCCTGCTGAGCCTTGGGTGTTTCTGGTGCTCATTTTCACAGCCATTACAGATCACAAAGCTTCCATTTATCATTTGGCAATCTGGTTTATACATTTTCCTGCTCTCTATTTTTTTTTTTTTTACTGTGCTGTTACTATTTGAAAGTATGTTGATTTTAAATGTTGTTAGCTGTTCTGTGAGAGATTTCTTTGAAAGTAGGATTCCAGTGCCCTAAATGGAAACAAACAGAATGAGCCTAAGCAGCGCTGTGGAACTTGGACATTATTAGCATGGCCGTGCCTGAAATCCCAATTTAATCATTTTGAACATAATAGATTACTATCTAGCTACTTTATTGTGGAACAATTAACCAAATATACTACTCATGGATGCAAAAACAATCTCAGCATTAAAACAGTGATGTTCCTTATTTAATAACAGTATGGATGCTGAGGAATCTGCTGTGAAAAAAAAGGTAACACATCACTTTAAAGTTGCCAGTGGTATAGCAAGTCCTGACACCTTTTCCCCACTTTCTTTTACTCCTTCTGCTAAAAAGCTTCCCCAAAGTATAGCACTGTTTATATTGATGGATTATATGGTCTAAATAGTAATTTCAGAAAACAAACTAATTTGTACATATGTATTTCATTTTGCTAAATTTACTATCTTCTTGGCTGTTATAGCCTTAAGTTAAAAAAAGATTCAAGAGGCACAAGTAACAATTCATGCTTTGAATTTTCAGAATATGTTGTCTACTGAATACTACACGTCTTAAACATATCAGCACTTAAGTCTTTACATGTGAGTTGATTTACTTTTTCTGAATTAAAAATATTTGTATCCTAACACACTACCAACCCTTCAAAAACTGGAGTAGTTGAGCAACAAAGCCAATGCTTTTGTAGCATGTGCATTGTTCCTGTGGCTGTCAAGTCAACACAATATAGTTGTGAAAGTGAAATAAATCCCTAACAGACAGGGGAAGCCTATGCAAAACATTCACCAGGCATGAATACCAACTCACATGCCCAAATGCTGAGATAGTGCTGGAATCTCAAACGGACTTGGTCACAATGCTGAAATGTTAATCACATTTTCCAGTAGTATAAAGACAACGATCTCTTATCTCTGTTATACTGAACAGTCATTTTATATATGCATTCATGCTCTCCCCACCATCCACCCACTACCTAGAACTGAAGTGATTCAGTTAGTGTATGACTACAACGCCCATTCTGGAAATCATTATTCTTCACACTGGTCTGCAGTTCTCCCATTTAGAAATTATTTAAACATTCTGATCACTAACAGTGGATATCTTTAAAAAATTTTTAGAGCAACATAGTTCCCATATGCATTTTGAGATTTCTTAGTCCTTATCAGAGCTTTGGTATTAATTTCAGGACTTAAACACTTACTTAAATCTCCCCAACTGGAATAAGTTACACATAAAAGTACTTAACTTTGACTGGATTGTACCAGTCTTTAAATAGTGACCAAATGACTGAGTTTTGAGTCAGAAAAATGCCCACTTCAAATCGTAGCTCTATCAATAATAATAATAATAATAATAATAATAATAATAATAATAATAATAATAATAAATTTTATTTCTATCCCGCCTCTCCCAATGGATCGAGGCGGCATTACAAAAATATATAAAAACATTAAAACATTAAAACGCACCCTATCCTCCCCACCCTCCAACCCTTCTATCCCCCTAAAACATATTAGTTAATTAAAACAAATTAAAAACAAGATTAACACAGAAGACAATGATGAGAGGCGGTGGAACACTAATCTGGGAAGGCCTGTCGGAAGAGAACGGTCTTGACTGCTTTTTTAAAGCAGTCAAGACTGGTAATGTGCCGGGTCTCCTCCGGCAGGCCATTCCATAACTTATCAAGTACTCACACAGTTGGCTGGGGGGCAGCCTTGCCTTCCCCATGGCTATGCATCCTGCTATATTAGGGTAATGTTACTGATAAAGTTTTCTAGCTTGTTGTATGACTGTATATATATAACACACATACACATACAAATACACACATACATGAGAAGCATTGAACACCTGAAACTTATGTGTATAATATGTATAATAACTGGCCTTTTATATTCATGACAGTCTGGAACTCAACCGGGATGCAGAATATCACAAAACTACCAGGGATGTAAAACTGTGCAATCACATGTTTTCTTTGTACCTCTTATGACAGCCTTGTGACAACCATTTAGTTGCAGTCTTTAAATTACAAACCTAAAGTAATCCCACTGAAAGCAAACTACCCTTGAAGCAACTGTACCTTTATAGATCTTTTAAATTAAAATACTAGAAGTTCAGGATGAAACTCCTCAAAGTTAACCTTGAGAACCTAACACTAGAGTCAGTGGAACTAAGAAACTGATCCAGAGTCAAAGCCTTCCCAAAGATACTGGCATGGTTTAAATAACTTTAAATAATTGAAAAACATTCCTACAACTGCAATCTGATACCAAATTTTCCTAAGAGAGGGATGGGAATCTTGTGAACCACCACATGCTGTTGAACTGCAATACCCAGCATCCCACACCATAGGCTATGCCGACTAGGACTGCTGACACTGTAGTCCAACATCATCTGGAGGGCTACATGATGTCTATGTCTGATCTAAGACAAAGTTTTAACTAATCTCAACTAGGCTTATGACATCACTACACTTATATTTAAAACTGCACTAAAAACAAACTGAAAGTGAAAACTCTAGAAGAGCATTCCTAAAGCCTTGAGTCTTGGACTACAAATCTCATAATCCCTGACTGCTGGCTGGGGTTGATGGGAGTTGTATTATAACTAGTAGAGGGAACCAGTTCAGGGAAAACTGTCCTGACAGACTGACAGTTTTCTGATTCTAATCTGCCAAAGTGGAAAAAAAGTATCAAAATCCATTCTTCAGGTTGTAGTATGTTACACCAGAAATTGCCAAGCAGGCAATGAAATGAAGCTGGAATACAAGTAAAGCAAATTATCACAAAACAGAAGCCAGTCTATGGAAATTAGAATTTGACAGAAATAAGCTTGTTCAGAGGTTCCAATTATCCTGCTAAGGCTTCCTGCCTACTTGCTAATTACACTGTTTTGTTCGGGGCTTGCAAGGTTTGAAGATGAATGTGCAAAAAAACTGGGGTGGGGGAAAATGTAGTCTGATAGCTCCTTATACTTGCTTTGGGAGGGGACATGGCAGTGGAAGTACACAAATCTCTTCCCACCCACTATTCCTCTCCTCCAAATTCTCCCTCCTGAAAAAGCTCTGTTCTAATGATCTTAAATAACTGCAGGGGGAAAACAAGTCAGTGTGGCAAACCTGAGTTGGGAAAAGGAAATTGAAAAAAGAGTGCTAAAACCCCCTGCTTTCCCACTCAGAATTACCTCTTTTAAAAGCACCATCAAGCTACAATGCCATGCATACGTATGTAAAATATTTGATGCACAGTCGAAAGACCTTCTATACATTAAAGAAAAGGCAGGAAAAATGAACAACTTTCTCATTCAATAATGTAAAATGCCTAGAGCAGATAGACAGTGTTGCTTCATTCTGGAAACACACTAAGCATGAAAAAACTAGTGGTGACATTCAGCAGGGACAAGTCATGAAACTGCAGCATAAATCCAGTCTAAAGGATCTCCATAATAAGATGTCCTGCCAAAATCCTTCTCTACTGAAGTTGATTTTAAAATTGTTATTAAGATTGGAAAAAATCTATCCCCCAAAAGAGGCTTGTTCCTGCAACTATGGTACTTCTTACAGGGAGAACGTGGTTCCTTCCTTACATCTCTACCTTCCATTGCTATGTTCATTCACACGCAGGGATGAGTCAATGCCTTGCTTCTTTGCACTGTGAACACTAGAGTCCCTTCAGTGTTCTTTGCCCCGCAACCAAAGGCATCCCCATAACCACCATGCCAATCTTCAGTGACTCCTGATCCCTATTAAGAAGTCCACTCTGATTTTCCTATGCCTACGAAGTGCATAACAACCTTTCTACAACAGTGGTTCTTAGTGTCCACACACTCTTATGCCAAATTTGTGCTATCCATGTGACCTGGGATATTTGCTCATCTATTTATTTAAACATTTATATCTTGCTATTTATCTATATACTATACTCCCAGGAACCAGATCTCATCTGATCTTAGAAACTAAGAGGGGTCAGCCCTGGGAGACTGCCAATGAATACCAGGGGCTGTAGGCTAGCTTTCAGAGGAAGGAACTGGAAAAACTCTCTCTGAATACTCCTTGCCTAAGAACACCCTATGAAATTAATGGAGTCATCATAAGTTGATAGGAAGACTTGAAGTTATGCACATACACACACACACATGTATATCTGAGGATCTCAGGACTCTTCTGTTAGCTTGATGGCGAGGAGGGAGAGACTCGGACTAATGAGGGAACCACATAATCCTTCCCTCCACATTTCTCTCTTCCAAATTGCCTCTCCTCAAGGGGCTCTCTTCCAAAGATTTCAAATGACTGCCGATTGGGGGAGGGGGATCAAGTGTGGCAAATCCAATTTAGGAAAAGGTATCTCCTATCCACTCCCTTACCTCATTTCCATTTTCTACCGCATCCCAATTGCCCTGCTTTCTCACTCACTACACAGGATATTTGGCTTTCCCAAAATCCCCCTCACATTTGACGAGGGCCATGCCAATGCCGTTGAAAATCCCAAACAAAACATCCATTTATCAGGTGATTTACATTTCTGCGGAAAGGTGCTGTTCTATTTAACCAAGACCACATCTCCCCCCTTCAACTCCTTACACTTGCTTACATCAAGGCCTCCCTTGGTAGTCAAAAATCCCCCCAAACCCTGAGTTTCCTTTACAATCCAACCCACCACATCTAAACCCCTCTCCCACATCCTCGGTTCAGACACCATTAAATGCTGCAGGAACACCGCTTGCCCTGGGGAGAGGGAGAGAAAAGAGATCCCCAAATGCACAGCAACGTTCAAAACGTCTAAGGTAAAATGAGGGAAGGGGTACCCACTGATGGCTTCTTCCATGGCTCATAGTAAGGATACCAAGGTCATGCACACAGCAAAGGCACACGCATAGTTTGTTAAAAAGGAAGGCTTTTTTTTTTTTAAGCATTCATACCTAGCGGGGCTCCTATTCTGGCTGCAATCCTAGACACATACACGTTCCCGGGAGTCAGTGCCATAGAACTCTACGAGACTTGCTTCCGAGTCGACACGTAGAAGGGACTGCAGTGTACACCCGTACGCATCTCAAGGGTGTGAGGAGCTAGAGAGCTGGCCACAGAATGAGGGGGAAAGAGAGAGAGCCCGGGCGGGTGGGAAGCATTACATCTGGAGAGGGAGGCGGCAGGGGAAGAGCGCGCGCACACATGCACCGCGCCAATCAGTCCCACAACCCCGTTTCCTTTCATAAGTCTGGGAGTCTCCGTCCCTCTCACACACACACACACACACACACCCCACACGTCTTTTCCCCCAGAAGAGGGGCGCGCGTTCAAGCTCTCCAGCCTCCTTCCCTCCGCCGCCCCCAAGGCACCGAGAGGTTGCGAGCCACCACGGCTTGCGCGCACAAACGCAGCACACAGAGAGGCGCCCCCGTTCCTCCCTCCTCCGGCATTAAAAAAAGATGGAGGCATGTGCCCGAACTGTTCCCCCCACCACCAGTTGCCCTTGTTCGGCGAGCCCCGAGCCCGCTGGCGGAGACCACGAGGCGGCAGCCGCCGAGGGCGCCAAGGCGGAAAGCGGGGAGGGCTGCGCGTGAGAAAAAGGAGCTACCTCCGTCTGGGTCCCGCGGCTTCCTCAGCAGGCGCAGCGCCCGCCTCACGCCGAAGCCCGACGGCGAGGTCTCTCTCTGGCTCTTTCTCTGCGCCAAGGCGGGCGAGTGGCGGGGAGGGGGAGAAGCCCAAAGACCCCCCCCCTCTCTCTTCTCGTCTTCCGCCGCCGCCTCGTCGGGTTCGCCTTCGTGGCGGGCTGCTCCCAAGTCTGGGGAAGCAGTTTGGGAAGTGATGCAGCGCGGCGGTCCTTTTTTTTTTTTTAAGCCAGCACCCTCTCCGTCTGTGAGGGAAAGGAGGTGGGCGTGTTGTGTGAGGCGGCTTCACCGCATGACATTGAAGCCGGCCGGGAACGCTTCCCCCCGCCTTTCCGCTTTGCTCGCCTCTACCGCCGCTTCCCAGGCTGCCGCCGCCGCCGCCGCCCCGTTTCTTTCTTTCTAGCTAGGGAACCGAATGGTTTCGCTCTCGTCCCCGCGCCCCCCGTACAGCCGACACGTTTAAACCAGAGCAAGGCCAGGGGAAGCGAGGAGGGGGGCGGAGGAGGAGGAGAGCGAGGCTGCCTCCTCAGGTTACTTCGGCATCCATTGGAGACTCGCGCAGGCGGCGAAATAGGCGCCGCGGCTGGCTGGCCTCTTTTCGCCCAGGGCTGAGGCTGCAATCCTACCCCCGCTGCCCTGGGCCTTCCTTCCGAGGAGGCAGGTACAGGATTGGGCCGTTGTGCCCCGTTCTGCTTCGTATCCAAGAACGCCTTTGGATGTTGATGGTCGTCTAAGGAACGCGCTAGGGAAGCTTCGAAGGCTAGCGAGCCGCCTTTGGCGCCCTTCCATGCCCAATCCAGGTGCACCTAAAGGATGGATGGCTGCTCAGGGACGCCGGAGAGCTACGAGGGCATGCAATTAGGTCCTTTCTTCGGGGACTGGGTCCTTGTTTACCGTGTCATAGGCCATTTCCACTAGCCTGTTATAGTGCTATCGTTCCACTTTCAACATCCTATGGAATCCTGGGGTTTGCAGTTTAAGGAGGGGCCGTTGACCCTACCCAAACCTGCTTTAGTTTTGGCAAACCCCAGGATTCCATAGGATGTTGAAAGTGGAACAATAGCACTATAACAGGCTAGTGTGGAAATGGCCATAGGGATGCATTTGGAAGTGGTAAGCTGCCATCATCAAAGTCCTTACAGTGATAAGTTCATGGAAAATCCAAAAAAATGCAGGTCTCTTGAGACAATAAAAGACATTTCTTGCCCTTTCACCTCTAAGGGCTTTTGTAAAGCTAATGATTCTTGCCCAATGGTGACCCAGCTTTGCATTGCAGCAGGGACCACTCATAACCATGCATTGCTGTTGGGAAAACTTTTTTCTTCTCCTACTATTGTAAGGGTTTGCAGATAAAATCAGAGGGAATAGGAGGTGAAAGTGGCACATGATGTCATAGTTGCTGGTAATCAAAAAGTCCTGGGGCTTTGATCCTGGGGCTTTGACCCTTCATTACACAGCTGCTTATTTATGAGTGCAACCTGCTGTTACCATTTCGAACCGATCTTTTCTTACAGGAGGAATATGGGACCCATGGCTTTCCAAAGGAAGTGGACTGCAATTTCAATCAGTCTCAGCCAGCATGACTCAGGATTGATGGGAGCTGGAGTCCAATGTCTGCAGGGCCAAAGGTTCTTCAGCCATGACAACACACTTCTTACTTCACTTCACAGACTTAATAATGCACTTCTTACTTTGCAACTCTTTAGTGCTGCCACTACAGTTCAAGATTACCCCAGTATCAAAGCCAACAGGTTTCCACCCTGGGTGAGTGTGTACACGAGACTACAGCTTTAAAAAATGGTAAAGGAATTAGCTGGGTCAGCCTGCAACAAAGTGAGAAATCCAAATGGTACCCTTTAGTTTAACGAGAAGAAAATTTGTATTTCACTTCAGCTCAATACACTATCCACACAGGGAACAACCTCCTGGCCAGTTTTCTTGTGAAATCCCACTGAGAATGATGGCCCAAGACACTGTGCTGTTTTTGGGAAAACAGCAAATGAACTGCTTTTCCTTTGCTAATTCAAATTAAAGCATATAATGCTCAGAACCAGACAGGTTATTTGGCACAGAAGACAGAAAAACTTAGAGAAATCTCACTCATTCTCTGAACGTTGGGCTATGACTCTGGAGACCAGGGTTCAGTGACCAGCTTGGTCATGGAAAACCACTGGGTGACTTTGGGCACTCTCAGAACCCAGAAAAACTCATTATAGTTTTGCCTTAGGGTTGTCATAAGTTGGAAACAACTTGAAGACACACGATAGCAATAAATAACTATCATTTATATGAGATTCAAAATCTGCCACCTCACTTTGTGCACTTGAGTAGCTCATGTGTGTTTTCAGTGGCATACGTAAGAGAAAATCTCAGCAGAAAGTGCATCATCTGTTGGTAGTCCCACCATTTTTCCACTCACAATCTGCTGCTAGAGATGACTTAGGCCCATATATATCACAGGCCCTCTGTACTTACCAACTCAATGGATGGTCCAGAATTGTTCCTATGCGTTACTGATCATCATGGTTGTGCCTTGGGTGAACAATAACATTACAAAAGATATACCAGGTAACCAGTACACCATGATTATCAAGAAAACCAGTATTTGGTAGATAAAATGGAAGCCTAGCAGATGATATCGTATACAGTGGGAGAGAACCAGCAAGGAATAGTAGTTTGAGTGTTGGACTACAACTCTTGGCCATGGCAACCCACTGGGTGACTCTAGGCAAGTCACACTCTCAGCCTCAGAAGAAGGTAAAGACAATCCCCTCCTCCAACACATCTTGCCAGGAAAACACAGTGATGGGTTCCTCCAAGCTGGGGGAAATGATGAAGGCACACAAAATAAGATGCAATGGGAAGCTCCCTCACTTAGATTAAAAGTTGCAAAAGTGCAAAGGATTCAGCACTAGTGGAATGGGATGTTCCAAGGGATTCATCATGGCCCCTGGAAGTTGCCTGTCCTTGACATACCACAGTGTGCATGCTCCCATTGCCATCAACGGCGCAATAAAGTTCGTGTTTCTAGGGATTAAAAGGAGACATAGGGAAAGGGGAAGTCAAATGCCACTTGTTTTCAAGGATTGTTGTCCCTTACTTCATGATACAGGACCAGATCAATTTGCCATAATACTTCCCTGTATCCACTGTGGTGTGTCCAAAGAGCTCTGCAGATAACACTGATCCAACCCAAACCTGCTTTAGTTTGGCAAGCAAAAGTTATTGCATCATGTGTGCATCATACTGTGCCTGAGGCAGTGCTTGGAACTGCTGAGTTACAAATAAGGTAATTTCCTGTAGCAAATTGCTTTGGGTGGGTTGGTGAGAGAGAACTAAAGCACAATGAAGTAACATTTGCAAAATAACAAGTGAAATGATTTTTATTTGGGGGGGGGCATTTGATTTTGATTTGATTTGATTTATTTGATTTTTATTTGGCGGGGTTCTAATTGGTTATTTTAAAAGAGACGTTTAAAGGCATTTTAGGAACATTATGAACAGAATTTTTCAATTTCTTATCAATCCTAAAGTTCTTTTGTTAAAAAAAAGGAATAGAAAAGCAATTAATAACGCAGAAGGTAATGTACTACTAGAAATCTTGCAATGCCAAGACATTACATTGTGGCAGAGCTTTGCAACCAGCTACACAACAAATAAATTTTTAAAAAATGTTTACAAGCTTTTAAAAATTAGCTTTCCAAGCTCTGATCCTGAGACCAGTGCACAGCTCTTACGAAGTACACGGCACCAGCTGTAAAGCTGCTCTCTTGCAAGTTAGTTTTTAGCACACCAACCAGAGATACCATAGACCCAACCTCCTCTTTAATTTTACAGTACAGTGTTAGCAAATTTAATCAGTGGTGTGGTGGGAAATAAATATGCAGGTAGTAATTATGTCAATCGCCATATCTATGCTTCCAAGAAGAGTCTATAACAGCAGGCAACTGTTGATTTAGATAGTACTAAAGTGGTACTAGCAATCCTAATCTCCATTAGGATTGTGTCTTTTGTAAAGCTAATGGCTCTTAATTACCCATTGAAAACCAAAGAACCCCCAGGTATCTTGTATTTCAACAGATACCACTCATGTGAATATATTGTTGCTGGGATCTCTATTTTCCCCTAGTTAGTGTGAGAACTGCAGTTAAAATCACAGAAGAGAATGGAAGTCTGAAGGAGTGGGTGGCAGATTACATCATTGTCACTTGTAATCAAAAAGTCCTGGCACATCATGCCAACAAGCACGGGTTTTGATTATTTGTTTCTTACTTGGGCAATAATTCCTTCCTCCCGCAACTCTATTTTTTCTCTTCCCTCCTCCAAATTTTTGTGGTTTCATGGAAGGTTTTGTATCTAATACAAAGTCAGATCAACGGTACATCCATTTCAAGACTATCTGTAGGAAGCCAGTTTCCAGCCCTAATTCTCAGTACTGGATTTACAGAAGATGTGAAAGTTTGGATTTGAAGCACCATACTTGCACAATGATGCTTCTCACCACCTTAAAAGGTTTAATAATTTATTGCATTTCCCTCTCTTTCAAGGATGTTAAACAGATGCCTCAACCTCTGATTAACTCTCTTTGTGCTTTATAGCTGAACTGGGAATTTAGCATTCATGCTTAAAAGCTTCACAGGGAAAGCTTAGCTTCCATTATAGGGGTAACAGGAGCAAATGCTTACACCTGTAACACAAGTAAATTTGTTCTTTAAAACATACAACTTTTTGAATGCTCCCGCTATTGCCACCAATCAGTAGTAAAATGTAATTATTAAATTAATAATAGTAAGTATTAATTATAGGAGGCTAGCATGGTTTAGGGTCTGAATACCTGTTTGGCCATGGAAAGCCACTGGTTGGTCTTGGACAAGCTGCACACAGACTTTATTAGTTAGCCACAGGCCATCAATTGGATAAAATAAGGTTGTATACGTTGGACAAATCACACTTTCTCTGCCTTGGAGGGAGGCAATAATAAACACCAACTAAACAAATCTTGTCAAGAAAACCTTGTGATAGGGGTTGTTGTAAGTTGGGAAAGACTTGAAGGATAGAACAACAACACAAACAACATCAGCAGTAATAAATTATAAGGGAAAGGATTATTTGCTGTTGTTAAATGCTGTCAAGTTGACTTCGACTTATGGCGATCTTATGAATGAGAAACTTCTGAATCACCCTATCATCAACAGGTCTGCTCAGGTCTTTTGGACTCAGGGCTGTGGCTTCCTTGATTGAATTTATCCATCTATAACACAGTCTTCCTCTTTTCCTATGTCTTCTACCTTACCAAGCATTACTGTCTTTTCTTGTGAGTTGCATCTTCTCGTTATATTTGTTGTTCTTGTTGTGTGCTTTCCAATTTATGGTGGCTCTAAGACAAACCTATCACAGAGTTTTCTGGGAATGAGAGTGTGTGACAAACCTAAGGTCACTCAGTGGGTTTCCATGGCTGAACGGGGAATCGAAGCCTGGTCTCTACTACACCAAGCTGGCTCTCCTTCTTATGATATACTCCAGGGTATTTTCACATTATCCAAGCTGGCTATTTACACTAGATGTAGAAAATGTATTATCATAGTGTGGATGCTTCTAAATATCTAAAGGCACCAGAGCCCATCTGATCTTGGAACCTAAGCAGAGTGAGCCCTGGTTAGTACTTGGATAGGTGACTGCCAACAAATACCAGGCGCTGTAGGCTATATTTCATATGTGGGAACTGGCAAAGCCACCCTTTAATATTCCTTGCCTAAGAAAAACCTATGAATTTCATGGAGTGACTATAAATTGAAAAGTGACCTGAAGGTGCATGCACACACACACACACACACACACACGGACAGGTCTAAGCAAGTAACATGTATTCAGATATTTTTCAGTCTATCTGGTGATAATACCCCACCCTCTAAGGTAGAAAGATATTATGTTATCGTTGGAAAAGATGATAATGCTTAGTAAAGCAGAAGGCAGTAGGAGTAAAGGAAGACTGAACTGCAGGGTGAGTTGATTCTATCAAGGAAGCCACAGCCTTGAGTTTGCAAGACTTAACCAGGGCAGTGGATAATGGGAGATTTTGGAGGTATATCATTGAGAAGGTCGCCCTAAGTCAAAGTGTAACATACTAGATTTTGACTGATTCTAAAAGCTAAGCATTGTTGGGCTTTGTTAGCACTTGGATGAGAGACTACCAGAAATACTGTGGATCTCGAGGAAGGGCTAGGAGAGAATCATTCCTGAAGCCTCAGAAAGCAACTTCTGGTCAGTTGTCTAGATGGACCAGTGGTTTGACTTAAATTGCTAGATCGAACAGTGGTTTTACTTGGGCCATTTCTGCACTAGACTGTTATAGCGCTATGATTCCACTTTCAACATCCTATGGAATCCTGGGGTTTGCAGTTTCGCATGTGGCCCCTCCCAAAACTACAAACCCCAGGATTCCATAGGATGTTGAAAGTGGAATCATAGTGCTATAACAGTCTAGTGCGGAAATAGCCTCAGTTTAAGACAGCTTCCAATATTTCTAAGAAACACTCTGGGAGGTTAATATAGGAGTTTGGAGCCCGAGAAATATGTGGATAGGCAAGAGGACAGTACATTATAGCTATCCATGAGTAGAAGCTTAGATAGAAGATCTCTTTGGTAAAGCAAATGTTAATAACATATACAGATTGGTAAATAAACATCAAAGTGTGTTCAATGAAAGACTTTAGGACTTCTGTTTGACAAACATCCTGTTGTACTCTTACAGCTTTTACATGGGTTCTCAACAGTAAATCCCATTAAGTTCAAAGGAGCTTACCCCCAGGTCAATAGGGATAGGATTGGACCTTTTATTTATGGCTATAGAAAAGCAGGATTCAAATGTATTGAAATAAAACAAACAGAAACACATATATCTCCTACAAGGTTATTAATTTACTACATTTATCTACATAGAATCGTAGAATCATAGAAATGTAGAGTTGGAAGAGACCACACAGGCCATCCAGTCCAATCCCCTGCCATGCAGGAACACCCTCAAAGCACTCCTGACAGATGGCCATCTAGCCTCTGCTTAAAAACCTCCACGGAAGGAAACCCCACTACACTCCGAGGCAGCATATTCCACTGCCGGACAGCCCTGACTGTCAGGAAGTTCTTCCTGAGGTTCAGGTGGAATCTCCTGTCCTGCAGCTTGAATCCATTGCTCCTTGTCCTGGTCTCTGGAGCAGCAGAAAACAAGCCCTCTCCTTCCTCTACGTGGCATCCCTTCAAATATTTAAACACTATCATGTCCCCTCTTAACCTTCTCTTCTGCAGACTAAACATACCCAGCTCTCTAAGTCTGTCCCCATAGGGCATGGTTTCCAGGCCTCTCACCATTTTGGTCGCCCTCCTCTGAACTTGCTCCAGCTTGACCATGTCCTTTTTGAATTGGGGTGCCCAGAACTGGACACAATATTCAAGATGAGGTCTAACCAAAGCAGAGTAGAGTGGTACCAGTACCTCCCTCGATCTAGACTCCATACTTTTATTGATGCAGCAGAGAATTGCATTGGCTTTCTTGGCTGCTGCATCACACTGTTGACTCATGTTCAGCTTGTGGTCTATGAAGACTCCTAGATCCCTTTGACACGTACTTCTATCCAGCCATGTGTCCCCCATCCTATATTTCTGTATTCCATTTTTTCTCTCTAAATGTAGGACCTTATACTTCTCTCTGTTGAATTTCATTTTGTTAGCCTTGGCCCAGCTCTCCAATCTATCCAGGTCATTTTGAATTTTTATCCTGTCCTCTGGCGTATTAGCAACCCCTCCCAACCCCTACCATCTTTCCAAAACACTGATGCAGCTTACAAAATAATTAATAGAATTTAACTATATACTAATAGTTATTGAGATCCAGTGTGGTGTAGTGGTTTGAGTGTTGGACTGGAAACCTTGGAGACTAGGGTTTGGTTCCCTGCTCAGCCACGGAAACTCACTGGATGACCTTGGGTATGTCACACACTTGCAGCCCCAGAAAACCCCATGATAGCTTCACTTTAGGGTTACTATAAGTCAGAAATGACTTGAAGGCATGTCATAAAAACAACAGTTATTGCAAAATTGTAAAACTTTTCCAATTTTTTTTTTAAACATGGCAATCAAGTATGCTGATTTTTAAAAATAAAATAATCAGCTATATCAAACTGTAAATGTTTTTAAAATTGGGAGGGATGGGGCTTTATCTCCAAGGAGCCCTGGTAGCACAGTGGTTAAATGGCAGTACTGCAGCCACAAGGTTGTGAGTTTGATCCTGCCGGGCTCCAGGTTGACTCAGCCTTCCATCCTTCTGCGGGTCAGTAAAATGAGTACCGAGCTTGTTGGGGGCAATTAGCTAACACATTGTAAACCTCTTAGAGAGCACTTAGTTGATAAGCAGTATAGAAATACACATGCTATTGCTATTGCTAAAGGGTCCCATCCTTGGAAGGTTCTTTTACTGTGTAAATGTTATCACTGAGAACAGCCTGTACCATACTATGTTCAGCCCTTATCCTAGTAACGTTCTGATATAAATAGATGTTGATTGGGAGGTGAAGAAATCTGCCTCATTTTTATTACAAAGGGAACTGTTTTAAGTCAAACGCAAAGCAAGAACAAACAAACCCCCCCACAACATCCCTATAATTACTGCCATTTTCCAAAAAATAAAGTAAAAAAATAAAGGAATTTTAAAAACTGTAATACATCAACTGTAATACATTGGTGCACAAAAGCATACAGATGATTTACAGATTATCCAGCTCTTAAAGAGCCTTCCAGGTCATTAATGCTGCTTCAACACTGACTGACTTGATGCCACAGCCAACCCATTTCCCATCAGCCACTGGCACCAAAGTCATTTCTCCAAGAACTTCCAGACTGTGAGAGTCCTGTGGCTCATTTCTATGAGTAGGATATATTGGGCACTGCCCTGAGCATTCTTCACCCATTAACATTGCTTACTTCCATGTTAATGGAGTGGTGCTCTTGGGTTTATTCCAGATTTTAAAGAAGCTATCCAAGGTGCTGAACCATATCCCCAGAACAGATTCGACACATTGGATAGTTCCTTTAATATCGGGAACAAAACTCAGAGAGGATTTACCCACAGTATGGAAGCTACTGACTCCTTCTGTTCCAATAATAATTAGAAGAGACACTGGTGTAAATCCAAGAGCAAATGCCAGCTACAATAGACCCAACAAATCAATTACTGAATGCTAAATCGACATTTGGGTAAATTCTATTGATTCAATAGGTCTACTTTAGCTGGAACTATCAATTATATTTAGTTCACTGTGCCCAATCCCTTTTTTTCAAGTACCAATTTTGAGTTTTGTATTTATTTTCCCCAGTAGCAAAAAGTATTGTTTGTCCCTTAAATGAGCGATATCACAGGCATTGTAATCTTGAGAGTGTAGCTGTATTGATCACTGGCTTACATACTGGCCTCGCAATTGTCTGTCTGTCTTTCTCTGGAAGAAGAGAGCACAAAGCCTGGGCATTCATCTTCCTGCTTGGAAACATGTGGAGCAGCACTACTCAAAGGGGTGGTCCCTGAATCAGTGCCACTTGCCAAACCATTGGCTGCTGATTCCTGGTGAGTTTCATTTAAAGAAAGAAACAATGGGCACAACTATGGTGCTGGTCCCTGACACACTAGGGGGGAAAAAAAGTCACTCCTCTACATCAGATAGCCTGACAAACACTATTGTATAGGACCAAAATAATTCTTACAGCTCCCTTGCAGAAAATATTATATACCAAGATTGCAGTACTTTTAATCAATTGTTTCTTGTCCATTTACTGAAGTCAGCATAACTGTGGACTACAACCCAAGTCACAAGATGCATGTGTACATGTAAGCATCTCTAATGAAGGTTATACTGAACAAAACATGATGTTTGGTATAGCTGAGTAGGCATCTCCTAGTACAGAGAGGTTGCCTAATTAACACAGTAGATTCAACTAAAACTTCAGTTGCTTGACATTTCTGCAAATTTATCAGAACTACTCTCTTCCCATGGAGCTAAATGTTGATGGTGCTTCATTTTTGGCCCACACAACATAGCAAGTTATCACAGTGCTCTGGTTTTCTTATTTTATGCAACACATGGGTGTATTTAATTAATACTAATTAGGCAGAAGATTATTAATAAGCCACAGAGGAAATCAAGTGCTGTCTCATCATGTATATTTTAGCAAGACTTGTTCATTGCCTGTAATTTGCAATTTAAAATGGTTGAAAGAGCGGAAAAAGTATTTAAACGCTTTTTAATAAAGGTAGTGCTTTATTACATGCTTTTTCCTAGTATTTTATGGTTTGCTTTTGAATATGCAGCAAAACATTTTTTTTAAAAAAGTAGAAACAAGAAATATATTGTTTTAAATCAGTGCATGTTTGGCAAGTTGGTGGGAGTGAGTGGATTCAATTATGTGTTTTGAAATGTAACAAGACTACAGATGTCAGACTTGATCAGTCTGTCATTCAAGGAAGGCATATGAAATTCCTGTGGATTCAGATCTGAGAAGCATATGGATGGCAGACATGGTAATGTAAAGGTATGTGAAGAACATATTGGGATGAAGTACTCAACTGACCTGTTGGGCAAAACTGGAAGGCTGAAACTTCTTCAGGTTTCAGTGAGGCCTTTCATGCCCTCTCTTAAGCAGTTGTTTCTATTTTCTCTAGTTGTTTATATTTTCTCTCCTATTTTTAAAAAGGTCTTTCCATCAAAGTGATGAAACACATTGCAAATTTGGAAAAGTTCTTACAATCAGATTGCTGTGTGTTTTCAAGTCATTTCTGACTTATGGAAAACCTATCCCAGGGTTTTCTTGGCAAGATTTGTTCAAAGAGGGTTCACTTTTGTCTTCCTCTGAGGCTGAGAAAGTGTGCCTTGCCCAACAACACCCAGTGGGTTTCCCTGGCTGAGTGGAGATTTGAATCCTGGACTTTAGAGTTCTAGTCCAATGCTCAAACCACTATACCATGCATGCTCCTATCATCAGATAAGTTCAACTTTAGAAAATACCGGTTTCATCTCTCTTTGTATCATTTACAGTTTGAAAAACTTGCTGCCCCAAACAGTAGAGTTTAGAAGATGTTGAAAAAAAATAGCAAACCCACACCTGAACATATGCATTTGTATTTTGAGGAATGAGTCTCTTTTTAACATTTTTTTCCATCTTCACTTTTCAGTGAGGATGATGGACATGTTTTTTGTTGTTAGTGGGTTTGGTTTGTTTGTTTGTTTGTTTTTAGAATTACATGTGAGATAAGTGTTTGGTGCTTTCTCTCATTTTAGTGCCTTCTTTGAATACAGACAAGTTATGGGCTGGTAACTTCTGAAAAGGAATGCAAACATTTTCCAGAAATATTTCTGTGCGAAGGAAGTAGGATTCTTAGGCATTCTTTGTGTGTTTCATGAAAGTCTAATGAATCTAGGTAAGCCATCAGTCACACAGCAGAGCTAGGGAAAATGTGGAGGTCACCTTCATATGAGCTTTAAATTGTAACACAGGAATACTTAATATTAAAGGCAGGCAGTGCAATCTAGTAATTGAGAAATAGTCTTACAAGGCAAGGGATTCTACTACAAAACCAATTAATTCGTGAATAAGTTCTCCAGAGATTTGTGGGTTCTGTCAATGGAATTGTCATTTTCAACTGTGACATCTACAATCCAGCCCTATTTTTTTTGACGTCTTGCAACATTCAGTGGAACTTTCAAGGAAACAAACATGCCAAAGGATAGCAGTCTTAGAGACAAAATGCATTCTCTAATTTGAAAGCCAGCATGGTGTGGTTTGAGTGTGGACCAATACCCTGGAGACAAGAGTTCAGTTACCTGCTTGGCCATGGAAACCTACTGGATGTGTCACATACTCTCTGCCCCAGAAAACTCCATGATAGTTTTGACTTAGGGTCACTGTAAGCTGGAAATGACTTGAAGACACACAAAAACAAAATGGTTTTACCCCTTTCTTTCCCAGGCTACTGCTTAGGACAACCTTAACAACTACAAAACAAACAACAACCCTCCTTACACCCTCAAAATGAGCAAATCAAAGAGAAGACTGAAATAGAACTTTTCCCCCAGTGAGCTAGTTTTATACATGCAATATATTTTTTTAAATACGGGGACAACTCAGATTTTCCATCTCCCACCACTCACAGTCCAAAATGGTCCAGTCTTAGAGATAATGGAAGTACTAGAAGCCCATAGTTCATGTTTGTGGGGTAGGTGCCATCCTGCCTCTGCACACCCCCAACTGGTGGGTCATCAGAGACTGGAAATAGGGTTTCTGGTTACGTGACTTGGCTCTTTGTTCTAAAAGATGCAAACAAAGAAGGTGGGATCCTTCAAACAGCTGCCATCTTTTCATGCCCTTCTTCGTCAAAGGCCTGGAGGCCTTTGGACAGGTGGTTGCTATAAAAGGCACTGTAGACAACCAAACAGCTGCTTTTTGCAGGAGCAGTTGTAAGAGGAATTTAGATGGTCATCCTTTCCCTTTCTTTCTTCTCTCCATCAGATATATCTCATACGCAAAAATGCAACTTTTTTCTTCACATGGATTCAATGCAAGGGGGCTTTAACTTGGGTTTTAAGCCTGTCGTTCACCAGTTAGGAATTTTACTTCACAGCAGACCACTTTGTGCTATCCTATATTGAAGTGCATTTGCCATTTTGCTTCCTGGGAAAATGGATGATGAGAATGGAAGACAAAGTTCAATAGCAGTAAAAATAAAATGGTGCCTGCTGGGGCAAAAGGATTAACTTCACATACACACCGAGTGAGGCAATATTACTTCCAGTCACCATTCTGAAGCAGAAACGGAAAAAAGAATTTTGTTTTGTTGAACTCCAGGGGATGTGGTCTGTGGGGGCTTAGAAGATGGACTGGAAATTGGTTCCTGGCCCCCACAGTTGCCCAGTCCAGATTAAATAAATCAATAATGTGGAATACTGCATACAGTCCTAATTCCTTCCTTCTCAAAAGGGGATATTGTAGACCTGGAGAAGGTCCATAAAATACCTTTCCATTAATATTAGGGGCTTTGCAGTTTAGAAAAAGAAGTCTGAATGGGATGTGATACAAATGTATACATTTGTGCATTGCACTAAAAATTAAATAATGAGTTTTTATCCCTTCCTCATAATACTAGAACTCAGTGGCATCCATATTCTCTGTGAAGAAAACTAAAACTCTTGAAACTTCCAAGTTTTGAAAAATAATATTCAGAAGTTGCATGACAAAGCCTTTTGGAAATAATAAAGGGATACTATGTAAAGTATGGAGAAAGGGATACATAGAGAGAAAATCTCCCTTTCTACTAACATGAAAATCTGGTTAGTTACTATGGGAATAGGATATTGCAATAGATGGCCTGATTTAGCAGGAATCTTCCTATTGTTTAGGGTGCACAAAAATGCACATACTTAAATGTTAATGGTGATATATTTTACTATAGACAAAACAGTACAATTTCACAGTTGCATACATATCCCCAGAAAAATTGGCTACTTCTCATTTGCAAATGCCAGGGGAGTTCATTTAATTATATTCCTGTCTTAAGTGAACAATATCAACTAATGAAGCTAAGCTGTTATAATGGAAGGAGAAGCAGCAAGGAAGTAGAACTAGTCAGGCTCATCTGATACAGACTTGAAAGCAAGTCCCAAATAGCCATTTCATACTGCATCTTTCAATCAGATGTTTTTTGTATTTAACTGATGAAGAATTTAATTGGAACTACCTGAATGGATCATAAAGGGATCATAAAGATTTACCAGCCATCATATTATATAGTGCAAGTCATATTATATAATTGTCAATAACAACTACTATTGTTAATAGATAAAGAGAAGGCAAAATGAGTTTGTTTTGTTGATATCACCAGTACAAGCAAGACCACTGTTGATGTGGATACAATTAAGAGGGAGTTCTTCTCTCTCATAACAGGTATAAGAATTAAGGTTACTAAGGAAAGATACCAAGATGCTATGGGCCATTTCAATATCTCTTTATCTTGATTTTCATAGAAAATGAAATATGTTAAAATAAATATTTTAAATGCTATATATGTTATAAAGTCACATGTGACAGGGAGTTGAGATTAGTCAACTTCTGGGTCATTTCCTATTGGGAAAAGGGTCTGTCCTAAAATGGCCCAGAAAGAATAAAAAGGCGAAAATTTCCTCAGGAGCTGTTGCAAGGGGCATTTGGGAGAACTCCACTAAAATAAATACAAAAGTAGCTGAATAAATAGTTCTCTTGGTTTATCTCATGGGTCTTCATCTAAAGAGTTGGGTGACTGCAGCCTAAAGAAGCTTAACTCCCACTCTGCAGATATATGCAGGTCCTTAAAAACATATCTGGACTAAAGTTGGGTCCTAGGTCTGAAAAGGATAATCCCAAACCATTTTGCTGCATGAGGAAAAGGGCAAGATGGTACTCTTTCCCTTTTTTGCCAAGATTGTGCTGGACTGGTAGCTGAACTTTACTTGAACAGTGGAGATTGGAGAATGTCCTCCAACACATCTCAGGCAGCAGGCTGGTTTAGGGGCCCAGGCTGTGTGGTGTGCACAGCTCTGTCATTCAACAAAAAGACACAGCCTTATTTAACTATTTATTAAATAGATAACAAATACTGTTTAACTATTAATTTTATCTTACATTATCTTTAAAATGATGTGCATTATTATCAATGACAGTATTTTGATATATAAGTTTGGTTTTGCACCTGTAGGAAAATTTAGCCTTGAAGACAGAACACCTTGCTTGCTGTAAATACTAACAGTATTATCAGGTCTGTAGGGGAAACTGCTATGCTCTCTAGACACCAGGGCTTTTGTTTCCCGGCAAAAATGAGAGAAAGAACAACTACCATTTTCCTTGCATGTGCTTTCTGTAACCGTGTTATGTACGCTCCTTTTCACCCATTGTGGCACACCTGGAATGAGGGCCCCGAGCAGAGGTGTATCTAGTGTAAACAGTGCCTAGGGCAAGCATAGAAGTTGTGCCCCTACCTCTAGGGCTGCTGCCGCCGCTTCCTTCTCCACTAAATCTTTAGGCATGGCTTTTATGCATTCCCACCAGCATTGATTGGCACCCAGGGCACGTGCCCTACTTGCCCCACCCTAGATACGCCTCAGGCTCAGAGACATATAGCCTCCAATGAAACTGATTACCGTGCTTCTTCTGTGCTCTTCAATCCTGTGAAGTGGATTTGAATTTCAGAAGCTCTCTGTAGGTGTGTTAGACAAATAAAATCTTAAATCAGGAATGTACATGCAAAAGGAAATATGTTCCATATTTATTGAAGGCCCTAGAGTGCACTGTGTTTTACACATACACGTACATATGTGCGCACACACAAACATTTGGCACGCTTTTATGTTTTGTTCTGGTCAACTTGCTATTTTTTTTGTCCTGTTTCTACTACCAAGAAGAAGAGGAGGAGGAGGAGGGGGAGGAGAGAGACAGAGAGGAAGGAAGGGATGGATGGATAAACTAAACGCAGAAATGTGTCCATCCACATAAAGGATAAATAGCTTACATTTTAGTCAAGATGATATAGGTAGTATACTACAAAAAAATAGTAAAATCTGGACTACATTTTACATTCACTGGAGGCATTTATTGAATAGTGGAGTCCAGAAAAAATTAATTGTTTCTCTTCTTTCTTTAGATCTGACAGTATATGTCAAGTGAATGATATTCCACAGAACAATATTCAGAAGGCAACAATAAACCAGCAGCAATAGAGACTAGCTGATTGACTAGTAATTGCTGAATAAAACATTCAATTCTTTGTTGTCTATTTCCAACTTCCCAATGGAGAGGCAAAAGCTCTGCATCAAAGAAAATAATGTTTTATATACACGTGTCTATTTTCCTTCCTTTCCACAGTAACAGGAGGCTGAAGACTTTGAAAGAATGTCAGAACATTTCGACATGAATCCATCTCATCAGAATGTGGTTGTGGTCATGTCCAGAATTCAGATCAGAAGAAACATTCTTATATTTGTTAGTATAGCAGAGGAAGAAAAAGCCTATCCTCTTGTTTGCAACTATAGCTGATGACAGCAAAAATTATGCATGTAAATGTATACTTAGGTAGGCTCTTTAAATAGGTGGGCAACTGTAGAAGACTCAGGGGCTATGTTGGCCCACCTGGAGACCTTGCAGGGCTGTTCCACCCACTGCACTGGTTCTGGCAAAACAACTCAATCTTTTTCGCCACTCTATGCCTCCAAATGCCCTCTAAGGGACATGGGGGCATTGGGGCATTTGAAGGCAAAACACTTTTTTAAAAAAACTAGCATAATTTTGTTCTGATACCTGGAGGGTCCAGTGGGACTTGCAATGTGATGGAAATTCCCCCTACATACTCCTAGATGTCTTTTTGAGCCATTACGGAAAAAAATAATAATAGCAAAACATTTTTTACTCTGGCAGGGTTTGATGTCACAAATACAGCCTCAGGGGCCATACTTGGGCCACAGTTTGCCCTCTGCTACTCTACAAATATAGAAACTTCTCCAGTACTTTAAAGATGTCACTGAAAGTCAAAAGAAAGTAGAGTGCCAGTTGTATTAAAGGGAATCTACTAAAATTTTGTATGTTTTTTCCCCCCTTTTGAATCCAGAAGGAATGTTGAACCAGAGCATGTGGCTTACATGTATGCAGTCTTTTGGAATGCAGTAAATCTGTTGGAAATTATATGACGTCTTTGTGAGGAGTTTCTCTCCGTCCCTCCCTCCCTCCCTCCCTCTGTTTTCCTTTTTTGGTCTCCAACAGACCTAGATTTTATTTCTGCTGAAATGAAATAACGGGCTGCACACAAACCTCTCATAAACTGAGTATTCCCATGAAACAATGGCAGAGGCATATGTTAATGCAACCTTTCTCAACAGGTAAATAGCTGAAATGACGAAATAGCTACAATATGATGTTGCCTACACATTTCCTTTCTACTTTCTGAACAGTAGCTCATGCAGTTTTTTTTAGGAATGAAGGCAAAATGGCTAATAGAATCCTGAAGGTATTATGATCAAAATCTACATGAGTGCTAGATACTCTGAATACTGCTAATCAAGTATTTAGAAGAGACGGGTGTGTGTGTTCTATTCTCAACAGCAGCAAGTGCAGAACCACCCAAGAACCCAAAAAGAAAGAACAAGCAAGACTATTGGAAGTGTATCTACACTGCCCAGCTGTAGCAGTTTGATACTATTTTCATGTCTTCATTTTATGGAATCCTGGGATGGGAAGTGTAGGAGTTCTTGGAATTTTAGGCTAGAAAGAACTCCAGTCCAGACTGTTAAATGATAGTACTGGAGCAATCCAGCACAGCATTCCAAGTATCCCCACCAAACTATACATCCCAGGATTCCATAAGATGGAGCCATGAGCAATTAAAGATATATAAAACTGTAATACATTCATGGTGAATTGTCCATGTGGATCAGAAGTAGGCAACTATGGAAGGCTAGAGGGCTGCACTGGTCTACCAGGAGACCTTGGAGAGTAGCAGCTCCCCACTGGACCCACCTCTGCAAAAAACAAAACAAAATGAAAATCCAAATAGTTTTTCACCCAAATGCCCCCAAAAACCTTCAAGAGAGCATGGAGGAATTTCACTATGTTGTTGTTTTTTTTCCTTCTTGGGCCATTTTGGGTCCCAGAAGGGCCTTTTTTAAAAAAACAGGAAGCAAGCTGGCATCATTTCCTGTTTATTTCCTGTTTAAAAAAGCTCCAACACTTAAATTAGTCCAGGACACTTCAGATGTGGTGTAAATGCCCTCCGCACCCCAGAGGCCATTTGGTAGCATTTTGGAATACTATTTTTGATGCCTGGGGACTGCATGTGGCCCACAGGACATATTTTGTCCACCCCTGATGCTCATGATGGTCTAGATGCTCATGTTGGCAATGGAGGTAGATGCACTGTTCCCCAATAGTCACCATAGGGTTATTCATGGACAATCTGGTCTGAAGGAGAGGAGAAATTTGGCTTTCACACAATGCCTCTCCGCAGCTGTTCTTTATATATTTTATTATTGGTCATTGTTTTAATAGTTTTAGGAAAACCAGTTTGAGAACATCACCTGAAAAATATGTAAAACCCCAATTGCTTTTTTCCCCTTCTCTTGGACTGACCCAGTGTCATTCATATAGGAGTATGAAATTGCACACCTTTGCTTAGAAAGAAGAATGCCATCTGTTTTGTGAGACAAATGCTACATCTCGCAATAATTTTTCCAACAGCACCATAGTAGTAGTACATAAGACATCATGATCAGGGTGATGATTATGATGGTGACATAAATTTATGGCATACATTTTGTATTTTAAAACAGACACTGAAGGCAGCTTACATCAATATAGCAAAAACAATTAAAAAAAGAATTAGATCTAGAAAATGATTGCAATAGGAAAACAAATAAACAGCAGATTGAAAAATTCATGCAGTTTGAGAGAGCATCAAAACCTCAGCAAATAAAATACCAAAGAACTGTTGTGTTACTGTGGTCCAGGCCTACCCGGAGATAGCGCTCGATATCTCTTTGATATCAAATAATTCGGCTTTCCTCTGCCACCCCGCTCCACGTGTTTGCGAGGCCTCCGGACAAGCACGTAAACAGGCGAGGCCGATAATTGCTGGACATTCCATTCTCCACCCAAGCAGGCCAGACACAGCCAGTTCGTCGCTTCAGGGACCTCTCTGGCAAACACCTCATTACCTATGCGCGACACTAACAAAGGCTCCCTGCCCCGAGCAGGCAGACTGACAAAGCTGTACTAAGCGCTCCGCATTTGCATACTGGCTACACTGTTGTTAATTTGGCTCTAAGTCAATCATGCTAAATTCTGACCTTTCCAAAGCTTTGTCCCGCTCCTAAATTGCATTGTTCTCACCGAGTAAGGTATGGCCTGCAGTCACAATTCACTCTATAAAAACCCCTGATTCCAAGACCCTCCTCGGATTGCTCCCAAGTTCCAGACTGCCTTGCTCCCGCTTTGTTTGGCGAGCTCCCCTCAGTGAATCGCGCTGAGCTTCTTCCTTGCACCCCAACATCGCTCTCAAGGTCCAGGACTACGAGACAGGTGTCGTATCACCCCTTTCCCTCTGAAAATCCCTACTTCAAATCAATCTCTGATTCCCTTAGTTATCCGTGTGCCTGTGGGGTCTTTAATATTTGTCTGTATTCAATAAAATATCATTTTTATTACTTTAAACCATCTGACTGCTTGACTGACCTGACCCCGTAGACGCTGGGTTGCAAGATCCGGCTAAGTTACCCTGCCTCTTGCTAGCTTTAGTGGGTGCTCCAGCTAATTTCCCCCAAAGTTGTGTTGTTGTTTGGTTATTTAGGTGTCCCTCCTGGGACCCCCAGAGATCAGGGTAACAGTTGGAATGAATAAGTCTTAACAAGATGGCCAAAGAGAGAGAGCCAAAGGGGAAGGGCAAATAACAGAGCTTGGAAAAGTTATTTTTTAGAGCACAACTTTTCTGACTTCTGGCAAGGAGATCCGTAATCTAGATGCAACACTGAAAAGACCTTTCTCTCCATTGTAGGCATGTTACATATCGCTAATGCCATGACAAAGCACTGATTGAAAGTCCATCTCAGTTGTATATACATACATTTAAACTGCATGCAATATTAAATGAAGAGGCTAGGCAACATTAGGAGCACATCATATCTCTACTCAACAATGCTGTTATCTTTGTTGATTTCACTTAATAAACTATTGCACTTATGTAGGTTTTTTTTAAAACTAGAGAATCAGCATTCTTCTCAAACTGGATACATTTGGAAATACTGCTCATATATTGCAGGCATAATTTTAGGCGTGATTACATGAGAAATGAGAAGAATTTAAAGGCTGTGGATGAGCTTTGTTTGCACAACAAGTATTGCCTATCCAAAGAAATTTATTTCCAATGCAGAAAGATGAGTCAGTATATTTGCATTGCTATCACACATGGTCTGTATTTGATGTTAAACTTGATCTTCAGTTTCACAATTGTTGCCATGTAAATCCAGAGTTTGACTGTAGAGTTTCCGAAAAAAAATACATAAGGATTTGGATTGCTAGCATGCCCCGGAAGCTACTACACTATTCTGTTTGTTTTCTCTGCACTAGTGTTTTGCTGATTTTGCTCACATTGCATCAAGAATAATACTGAGTCAGCTTTCCTATTTGAAAGCATTGCCAGTGTAATCAAACCTCCTTATTCAGGAAAGGATCTTCATTAAAAAGTGAAAATTTTACCAAACAAACAAACAAGGAAGGATAATCCTTTAAAACAAAACAACCCAACAAAAACCCAAACAAGCCAATAAAGACTAAATTACTGTGCTTAAGTTTAATTGTCTACTTTTTATGTCACTGAAATTATTCAGGCTGATTTGAGATTGGTTGGTGGCTTTTGAAAACTTGCTTCCCAAGCCTAATGAGCAAATGTTAGCACATCTGAGAGAGCAAGTTTTGCCCCTGAAGGACAGCTGACATTTGTTGATATTCTTAGGTGATGTGCTAGCCATTTAACTGGCAAAAATTACAAGTTGTTTCTCCATAGGGGGAAAAAATGAACACTTAAAATACATCAGGTAGCAATCCACCATTTGGTGTTGACATCACTGCATGCTGTGCAGGTATGTGTCTGTGAATATGTGTTTGTCTATGTTGGTGTGGTACTTCAGATGTACCACAGAAGTGTGAGAAAGCTGCCTCTTCTCCCAGTGCTTCTGGACCTTCTTCAGATACAGCACAAAACAGAAAAAGGCTTCTCAACACTGACATTTTTTCCCTCTGGTATTCTCTTCCCAGACTTTCCTGCTCACCTTTCCTTCTTCTTCACTCATCTATTCAATTTCTACGGCTTTAGACTTCATGCAAATCTCCTTATAACTCCCATCATCCCTGAACACTCATTGCACTGTTTGGAAACATTAAAAGTTATAGTCCAACCATATAGAAGGCACCAGGTTGGAGAAGGTACCTCTGGACCCTTCCACCCAACCTGTGACTCTTTAGGGTCAGTGTAGCTTAGCCAATGATGACAACAGATTCCAAGAATCCAAACAACTCAGCCAATGACCTTCTGATTGTCCAGCCCTCTCTGATAGGCAGCCAGGCAGCTGAACCAATCCAAGGCAGTGGCTACATTATCATCATCTGTCAGGAGTGCTTTGAGGGTGTTCCTGCATAGCAGGGGGTTGGACTGGATGGCCTGTGTGGTGTCTTCCAACTCTACATTTCTATGATTCTATGATCATCATAACCACTATTGGCACAAAATGAACTGTAGAGGAAGGCTAAAAGGCATACACTATAGAATTTTGTCTGCAGTCATATAGAATAGTCTATTGACATACAGTTTTACTGAGGCTTACAGAAACTGCTCCAGGACACCAAAAATTATCATCCACACACTCTGGAATGTTGATCAATATCAGGTGTGGGAAAAATCTAGCTCTCCAGATGTTGGGCTGTAATGTCCCTCACTTTGCACCATTAGCTATTCTGGCTGGAGCTGATGGAAATTACAGTTCAATGATACATGCTGGGCTATAGGTTCCCCACTCCTGTCTAGATTGTTCCTTCAGTTTTTGAAAATGTGAGTTCTTCTTGTGAATGTTTATATGAACAATTGAACATGTTCAAAGTCCTGGATGAAATACAAATGAATAGCAATAAAGACTTTGTGATATACTATTTGGTATACCTCAGCCATTTTCTTTGTACAACCCTGACTATGTTGATATTTGCAAGTTTGCAATTGTTGCTACACATCTCTTTTGTTAATGGAAAGCAATACAATTGGGACTAGCTGATCATAACTCAGAAATTACATCGGTCTCTTCAACAGATCAGAGGACTCAACAGAAAAGAGGATGCAGTTTATGGGTCTAGTGGAGAAGTTTTGGTGTTAGCACAGGAAGAAGCAATACACATACAAAACCATTTTGCTGGAATAAAAAGATGCTATGAGTGTATTTATTTCAGCTGAATCGTACTAGCCTAACATAAGCACAAATCTGAACATTGGGTAACTTGCCTGTTATACAATGAATACCTAGCCTTCTTGATCTGCTTGTCAAGGTATACCATGGAGAAACAGCCATGGTATCCACCTATGCACACACCACTGTGTGGTTCCCTACCACTTGAGAGTGAAGTAGGTCAATAAGCTGGGCCTGACTCCAGCCACTCGTACCCACAAAGGGACTTCCAACAGGGGGGAGTTTTCAAAAGCAGTATCCTGGCCTGTGCCACACCTCCAAAGTTGTGACAATTACAGCAAAACATTTTTAAGTACAGTAAAATATGTTAACAGGGAGGAAGGATACAAGGACACCAAGAGCCCAAATGCCTGGGAGGACAAGGGGATCTGCCTTTATACACAGAGGGTGCACCTGATTGAAGCCTATTCACTCATTCCTGCCCTATCTTTCTCTCTAGTCTAAATTGCTGATCTGATTGGCTGATCACCAAGAAGCCACAAAAACAGTGCAGGCTCTTAGGTGGAGGGGGAAAAGGTAATGGAGAGAAATATGGCAGCTCCCTTCTGCCCTGCAAAAAGTCTGTACAGGTTATTCTGTGGCCCTAATTTTTCCTGTTTAGCCTTTCCTCTTTTCTTTGTACATGATCCCCTCTTATTGGTGGGGCAAATGGAGAGCCCTATTTCAACCAGCATCAAGTTCTTAATTACATTTTCATCATAGACAGCAACTGGTAGAATGGTGGAAAGCAAAATCCAGGTGCCACATTCTGTTTTTACAATGAAACAGTAATGTTTGTTGTTTTAAAATTTCTAATTTCTATTGCATTCACCCCCCAAACAGGTTATATACACCACGGTTGCAGATTAAGGAAGAAACAACATGTAAACCATTATTTCATGAATGATCTACCAATACCAGCCTGTGCCAAGTCCAGTTTATAATATTACTTTTTTGAGTGACAACTACAAAAAAAAAGTTGCCTCACTCAA